>CM035156.1:25045393-25593348 GCA_020205615.1 Panax quinquefolius
AAACACCTTCCAAAGTTAAATTCACCTCACCCTCAACATCTATAGACCACCACTCTATTCCTCGCTATCCTCGCTCGACCCAAATTTACACTTTTATTACACGAAGGAATTGTGAAACAAAAGGGTGAGCCAACTAACTTAGTAAAGATATTATGACTAAAGATAAATAAATTATCAATAGTCTTCATCAATAATAAATCGTAGAGATTTAGAACATATGGTAGATGATAAAACTTTTCAACCATAGTTGCGTGAGAATGAAGCAATCCATTAGAAGAGTCGAATAGACCATAAAATCTATTATCTTCTCCATGTTAAAAGTCCGTGACAATGTTTTATCCCCGTAACATCAATCAACAATTCACATCCACAATCACATGTATAACTCATAATCATAATTGTAGTTCTAAATTCTCTTCTTATCCGGAGACGAAGATAATTTTATCATTGTCTTTACTGAAACATCAAAGATCATGGTTATACCAAATCACGGTTCACATTCATAATCATACTAATAAATTCATCTTTGCACCACGGCCAAAGATATTCATCAATGATTCATCTTTGCACTACATGCCAAAGATATTCAACAACAAGTCATCTGCACTACGAGCCAAAGATATTCAACAACAGTCATCTTTTGCACTACGGGCCAAAGATATTCAACAATAATTCATCTTTGACTACAAAGCTAAGATATTCATCAACAAAGACATCTTTGCACTACGAGCAAAGATATTCATATATTAAAGAAATACATAATCATTTCGAAGTTATATAACAATAATTATAACCATGTTGATCAATTCACCTTTGCACTTAAGCTAAAAATATTCAATTGTAAATTCAATGGTCAAGCGATCATACGGATAACAATTCAACTTTTTGCACTACTAGCCAAAGAGAACCTATAGTCACGATCGTACCAATAATCTACCCATCTTTTACACTCAAGTCAAAGAAATATTATCATTAGGGTTATAAGAATGTTATATAAAAATAATATAATCAAAACATATAGATTTAATCTCAAGAGTAAGATTCATAAATCAATGATCTCATAACACCTTAATCAAAATGTTATAAATCACTTAATAATCTCATAATCTAATATTATTAATACTACCACAATATTTTAATCATTTCTTAAACTTAAAACAATTTATTTAAATTGTTTACACTTTACTAATAAATGCAATTAATCATCTTAAAATGCCAAACTAATAAGATTTCATCACCAATAACCAAAATCCTCATCAAAATCTGCATATACCTCATATAGGATTCTTAAGCCATAAAATCCTATTTTTCAATTTTCTTACTCCACATAACATATTTAATTCATTTACTCATAACTAGAATATTTTCATGAAAAATACCAAATCGGGTTCAAAAATATTTATTTTCTGGGATTTAGAAGAATATAGTCCCATATTGAATATATATTTTTCTCGTAATTTTAAAATTCATTTACTATTTTCCATATGGCCAAAACTACGGAATAGTTAGACATTTATCATAAATTGTAATTTTGTCCAAAAATTCCAAAATTAATCTGATATCTTGATATTATATAGATGTACTCCCAATAAAAATTTCATCAATTTTGAAGTTAATCACAAGGAGTTATAAGCGAGTTACTTTTAAAATAGTCTTTTCTCATAAAATCCATAACTCTAATCTATATATCCAAAAATCGCCATTTTGGACACAATCTAAAACTCATCAAAATATCATTTCAAATTTTTCCAGAATTTTTGAAGGTCCGGAAAAATACAAAACTGAAAAACATAATCACCCTTAAAAATCCCTTACTATCCCCTACCTCAAAAAAAGCGATTCTTACATTAGAATAACACTTTGAACGAACTTGCACCGTATATAATGAATACTCAAAGTATACTCAAAATACTCACAAGAATACTCGATAATATAGAGAGAAAACTTGATTTACGGTGTGATTTTCAATTCTAACCTAAGCTCTCTATTTATAGGAAAATGCTTAGAACACCAAAGTAGAAAATTTAATGAATTAATATTAATTATTTTCCACATCTTTCTACGCTTCCATGAATCTGAACTCGGTCATCCTAACACATGTTAAAGATGCCCACCAAACACAAAAAGCGTTTTCTTATTTAAATTATTTTAAACTTCCAAAAATTAATACCTAAGTGCTTCTTTACGTAAGAGTCGATAATTCAAAAATCTTCGTGCAATCTGGTACCTTCTTTGTGCAACAACGCGAATTACTTTACTTTCCCCGGGTATTCCAAAAAAGATGTTAGCGATAATAATTACGTTGTTATTTATAAAAACTCCCTTTTGTCGTTTTCTTCATCTAATGAGTTATTACATTATGGGCCCTGAAATGGTACATTTGTGGTAAATACGAATATTCCCCGACGGAAAGAATATTCCACGACTAAATGAATATTCCCGACAATAATGAATATTTTATAACCACTTGCTTATTTTGAAAAAATTATATATATAACCCTTAACTTTAACTTTTATCACTTTAACCATTTCTTGAATAGTAATTATAAGAAAAATTGAATACTTTTATTTCATAAAATTTGGCCTTACATTTACAGGATTTGAAATTTCTCAAGGTAAATATTTCCCGATCGTGAGCCTATCAGATTCATGATAAATTTCGAGACAAAATCTTGGATCAAAACATTTCTGAGATTTATGGGAAGTGTTAATTATGTTAGAGATTTTTATAAAGATCTGGCGATTGATCTTTGCTCCTCTCTTACAAAAGGTTAAATAAAGCCTACACCTTGGGCGATGAAGAATGTACTCGAAGCCATTAAAAGGATTAAGGCTCATGTGAAATCCTTACCATGTCTACATTTCTCTAATCACGATGCTCCAAAGATTGTAAACCGATGCTTGAGACAAAGGATATGGGGGCATTCTAAAAAAAATTATAAACTCAAACGAAGTTTTAGTTTGTTTTGTTTCTGGCAAATGGAATAATGCACAGAAAAACTATTCCACTATAAAAAAGGAAATTTGTTCCATAGTTTTGTGTATTGATAAATTCCAAGGAGATCTCTTAAACGGAGATTCCTTCTTAGAGTTGATTGTAAATCAGCCAAAGAAGTCTTAGAGAAGGACGTTAAAAGCGTTGCTTCTAAATGATTTTTTGCTCGGTGGCAAGCCTTGCTATCAACCTTTGATTACGACATAGAGTTTATTAAAGGAGACTCAACTCTTTGCCGGACTTCTTAACGAGAGTTTTTTTGCGAGGATACTCCCTAATATTTGTGTGTTAAATCTTGGTGGTCTCTGACGCTTCAATTAAACCAATGATGGAGAGACCCTCAATGACTTCCTCAAAGGACAATCTTGAGGATCTCAAAAGCAGGGCAACAAAAGGAAGACTCACGAGCTTAAATGTAAGACCCCAAATTTTTATAAATAAAGATGAATTTTTTATAAATATTATTTTTGAATATTATGGAATAAATTTGATATAATGTTATAGTTGTGGGTAATATTTATAAATTTTGCAAAAGAAAAGAAGTTGTTATAAAATATTCGTTTGGTGGGGAATATTCTTTTTGTCGGGGAATATTCACGACGACTCAATCATTAGTGGACCCCTAACGGAAGTATTATCGTAGTTAGAAAGCGACAAAATTATTTTTCTATAAAAATAACGGCGGAGAGGTGTTCTCGTTAAAACCATTGAACTACCCGGTAGTAAAAGTACGATGTCTACGCGTAGTTGTATAGTAGCACACGATATTGATTATTGATGCTTACGTGAGAAGTCACAATTTATGCTCAATTATTGCTCTGATAATTCTTCGCATCATATCTCTTATATTATTGATTCAATTATTTGTCACAAGATCATCATCGTATAATATGTTATAGTATTAAATTATTAATTGAGACGACAAGTTATAAATGATTAATAATTGTTGAAAGATTAAATATGTGTTGATTAAAAATAAAATGATTTGTGGTAATATATATTCAATCCTTGATGTATATAAAAAGTCCATTATGAGGCGTTTGTGGTAAGTTTGATTATTTTATGGGGGCCCATATGTCATCATCTAAGAGTCCCCTTCAATCGATAGTAATTACCTTTGTGAATAGTAATTACCTTTGTGAATAGTAATTACCTTCTTGATAGTAATTACCTTCTTGATAGTAATTACCAGCCGTCGATAGTAATTACTTTCGTCGATAGTAATTACCCATTCGCAAATAGTAGTTGTTCCTTGATATTACCAAGAGTTAAGCGCCTCTTGATTGTTCCAAGGGTTAATTACCCCTTCATGAATAGTAGTTGTCTCTTGATATTACCAAGAGTCATTTTGACCTTCGTTAAGACCAAGAGCCACCCTTAGTTTTTCTATAAATAGAAAAGCTCATTCCTTCATTATTTCTTACAATTCAATTTGAAACTATAGAGAGAGAAACTATATAGAGAAAGAAGAAAAGTATTTTGCTACTTCACTTTTCTAATATTCAAATTTCTTAAGGTAGGGAATATTATTTGTTGTACTCGTAAGGGGTGTTATTTTTTATTCATGAAGAGAACACATTATTCCATTCTTTATTATTACATTGGAATAACTTGTAAAAAGTGGCATACCCTATACATGACCTTATATATATAACGGAATACCTATACTTGGTGAAATCCTTATATTATTCCATTCTTATTTATTACATTGGAATAACTTCATATCGCGGAATCCCTATACTTGGTGACATTCTTCTATTATTTTATTATTAGTTGGAACATCGTATTCATGCTTCTGGTAGGACTGGTTCCGTCTTTATTATTACGTCTTTATTATTCATTGGAATATCCTATCGTGTGTTTTACAGGACTGGTTCCGCTTTTTATTATTACGTATTTATTATTACATTGGAATAACTCATACATCACAAGTACCGCGTGCGTGGTGATTTCTTTTGTTATTTCATTATTTATTATACTCGGTTGGTTAAAATTTTGACTTATATACTCCATGAATTTAGTGGAATATCCTTGATATTTGCGCTTCATCCAAATATTTTTAATGAAAATATTTTTACGAGCATTCTTGAATTTTACTCTACAAAGCGATATCGTGTTGACAATTTGGGCGTTATTAGTTCTGAATAAATTAATTCGTGAACTTGTTTTATTGAATTATTATGTCATTGTCATCATCATCCTCGTGTTATATTATGTTATCTTTGGCTTACGTGCATAGATGAACTTAGTATGATTATGAATGAGGATCATTCGGTATAATCGTGGCTTGATATAAATGATGTGACAAAAGTCCTCGATTGGCTTGTAATGCGATGATGGATAGTTTTGGTATGATTATGACGGGGGTGATTCGGTATAGTCGTGACCATTGATAATTTGATGAAAATCCTTGGCCAAGTAGATACGGGGATGATTAGATATTGTGGTTTATTCATTAAACTGAGTCTTAGTGATAAAATTGATGAAAACCTTTTAAAACCTAAAAGATAGTAGACTTTTATTTTCTACTTGACTCTTTTAATGGATTGCGATATTCGCTATGATTAAAGCGGTGGTTGTCTATTGTATTTTATCGGTTTAACATTGTTGAAGACTATTGATAATTTATTCGCATTATCTTAGTTATAATATTTCTTCTTGGGCTAGTTGAGCTCACCCTTTCTTTCTTTCATTCTCTTTGAAATGAGAATATATTTGGGACGAGTCGGGGAAAAGAGTGATGGTCCCGAAGATAGCATTAGTAGTCCTCACTATTACATTAAATAGTGTGACAATAAATGTAATGAGGACTCTTGAGTATGGATATTGTCTAAATGACAATATTCCTATTAGAACTCTCGATTTATGTATTGTCGTATGTTACACTGACGGATGTATAATTAAGTTTGTATTTGAATTTATGTATCATGTAAGTGGCGACCCAAGATGGGTGACGTATACCTAATTTTAAAGGCGTCACATTAAAGTTCGATTGATTCTAACCACACGGACACCATGATCAGAGAAGTAGTTGATATTGAAGATTTGGATGCGATCAGGATCTCCGAACAAGTAGGCGATCTCTATCTATCTTACTCTCATGATCTACCAAGATTTCTCCTAAAACTAGAGAGTTTTTGAAAAAATTACGGTTAAAACAGCTCAATTAAAGTCTCTCATAAACCTAGAGATCGTTATAATCTGGCGTTCTCAGCGGTTAAGATCTTAAAGGTCTTACGTCCTTGTATTTGGGTGGGTGACCTAAGGACTCATAAATATTTTGAAACAAAATCTATGGTTCCTAAATACTTTAATTATTTTGATTACACCTAGCATGGGAAAAGTTTTTATATTATCAAAATGAGCACTATACCCATGCATTTGGTTTCTTCACCCTAAGTTTCCCAAAACCATGATGTTACAATTTTCTGCATGGTTTGATCTTGGTTCTATTATTGGGGACCCGGTCCCACGCTTTTTCCCCCTAAGGTTGAAGATATGTTTGATAGATATTTTCAAACCTCAAATGGCGCTTTATGAGAATCAAGTCTTATTATCTTTCTGTTGTGCCAATGAAATTCCTTGGATTTTTAAATGGTCATATTCTATTACTCAAAGATGCGAGAGCAGGGGTTCATCGGAACTGCAGATAACCTGGCCATTAAATGGTGGTCCAAATTTGATGAGGACAAAATTGAAAATATTCCTCCTCCTCGTATGTTGTCGATGGTGATATGGGCAAATATGATGCCTCTCGCGTGAAGTTAAAATTCATCCTCAAAGGAATTCCAAAAAATGAAATCCTTGATTTTCAGAAGGAATCGTGATGACACGGTCATTTATCTTTGAAACGGTGATGATGAGAAATATGACCCATTTGGTGGCCCGTGCTGCTCTCTTTTAAATAATGGAGCATCTTTAATGCTTAAAGCATTTTGTTGGGTTTGTCGTTTGCCTTAATAATTGAGCTTTTGGTGATAAGATTCTCATCTTATCTTTTGTGGTCCATTCGATCATCTTTTTAGGCTCTTTGTCTCTCTCGACTCCATCTTATCTAGGACCGCGCGTCGTCCAGTATTTATGGAATGTTTTTCTTGCTTTTGCTTTTGCTTTTGTAAAAGTAGATTCCTTTTAAAAGTTGTTTGTTTTTTGTAATCATTTTGTTTCTCCTCGTTCCTATAAGAGGATAGGTTTGCCCTTCTGTGAAGGCATCCGAAAAATTTGTACTCAGTTTATTTCTTAAGTTTTCTAGTGTGAATTATCAAGTTCGAAGTTCTCAAGCTTCCAACTCTATGTAAGTTTGTATGTTATTCAATAATATTCCGCTTTTGTTAATCTTTATATTCATATAAAAATCTCTATAAGAGATTAGGTGTCAAAATTAAAGTGAAGGACACAAGAGAACAGATAATTTGGAGACAGAATTTGTTCTCGTGGATGAGCTCCGTGGGGGTTTCAAACCAAACGAGACACCATACACAGACAAACAGGTGTAGCAAGTGTGTGTGTTGTTTTGGATTAATCATTTTGACTCAGAAGCCTCAAATTAGCACATTTTTAGTAGTAATGTAGAATGTAAAATGTGTTATGTATGGCAGCAGTTATTAGGTCGAATTTTTTTTGTCAAGTGCTCAAATTTTCTAAATGTCTTGTGAAGCACCAATTAGTTCATGCTAGCTAATTTGTGGTTGATGTAATTAATTAGCTTGAAAGAATGAATTCCAACAACAAAAAAAAAAAGAAGAAGACAGATTTAATAAACTTGATAGGATAGAGCTATGGTGAATTTATGGTCATTATAGTAAGATTCAAAAAAAATTATTTTATTTCTTTAACTTTTTATTTTTAATTAGTTTACAGAGAGAATTGTTATCACTTTTTTTTTTGCCTCAAACTTTGATGATAAAGTAAAAATAAAAAAAAATAAAGAAAAAAAGGAAATACATAAAAAAAAATGAAGAAAAAAGAAAACAAATAACCTCGAAAATTTGAGGGTGGGGGTTCATATGAGCCGTTCCGCCCATGCTTACTTGTGCTATGTTTTAGTTTGAGTGTGTGTTGTTAGAAGCAGCTACGTGGTTGGCTTGGAATCAATCATTAGGAAGCGGGTCCCTGGGAAATCATGCAGACCAATAAGATAACGGCATGTAAAGAAGCAAGTAGATGAGTATCCACATACACCGCTGACCCTGCCCTGGGCAACTTGAAATAGGGATTTGTCAGTC
This sequence comes from Panax quinquefolius, assembly GCA_020205615.1. Lineage (NCBI taxonomy): Eukaryota > Viridiplantae > Streptophyta > Magnoliopsida > Apiales > Araliaceae > Panax > Panax quinquefolius. The sequence goes on from CM035156.1 coordinate 25,053,614, forward strand.
TTGTATGATCAATAGCAAGTTACTAAAACATAAAAACGGACTATGTACGTAGTTTTGCTCTTAGAAAATACATTTACTCTTCCAAGTGAATTTGTTTCAGAATGCCCAATTATTGTGTTTTTTAACTGTCAGGTTAATTCAAATAAATGAAGAAGGAGAAAAAAAGTATTAGAAAACCAACCGAATAGTTAGTGCATTCAACTGTACATTGGGCTTAGGAGTCTTGCTTTAACTTCCTTCCTCCTCCTCGTACCTGTGTTTGTGTATCAGTTAGTTGATTTAGTTCCTCCGAAAATTCAAGTATATTTTGTAGAAGCCAACAAAATTACATAAAGTATATATATATACACTAGTGTAAGTGTAGTGGATCCATATTTGTATGCAATATAAATCATTTCAGTTCCTCAAATATGAAGTTGTAGATTCTGTACATTTGAAACACCAACATACAACTATAATACAGCATGGAATATTCCGATCACTATAACTATAAACTCCTCTCAAAATTCTAATTTTATATCACTCACATTTTAAAAGAATCTCATCTCGGCCCAGATAGTTCTATGGCCTGTACCAGTAACGAAGAATCGTCCGTAAGGTCCGAGTATCGTTCCGATGAGGACAGTTCTTGTGATTTGTACTTGTTTGGTTCAACTTTCTGAGACCCTTCCCATCTCTCGGCAACTCCATCTCCTTCAAGCATCCGAACCACTTCAGACATCTTTGGCCTGTGGCCTGGGAGATATTGGGTGCACAAAAGAGCCACTTGAATTATTTCCTCCAGCTCAATCCTATCATACTTGTTGTTTTTTAAGTCCTTATCCACTAGAATATCATGTTTTTTCTCCTGATGAATCTTTTTTACCTGCATTTTTATTTCAATTTCACATATTAGTTGGCATTCATTCATAATTTTCTGTTACTGCAAAATATAAAATGTGCTGACCCAATCTAGCATGGCCCCTTTTTGGTTAGCTGCCTTGCCAAATTCTAATGCTCTGTTCCCTGTAATTAATTCGAGGAGAAGGATGCCGAATCCAAAAACATCTGTTTTCTCAGACGACTGGCCAGTTGAGAGATATTCGGGGGCTATATGCCCCACGGTGCCCCTCACTGCTGTTGTCACATGTGAATCCTGGTGATCCAAAAGCTTTGCTAATCCGAAATCTCCTACAATTGCCTCACAATAGTCATCAAGCAGTATATTGGCTGCCTTAACATCTCTATGAATTATCTTTGGATCACACTGCTCATGGAGGTATAATAATCCCCTCGCAGCTCCTAATGCAATTCTTTTCCTTAGGCACCAATCTAGGACTGGTTTCGCTGATAATTAAACATGAAATTTATTGTCTCAAAGTTACCCGAATTCAGCATCTTAAAATTACACCAAAATTTTCAAACAAAAAAAAAAATCATTAATGTTACCTTTGAGACGTGAAGCAACACTTCCATTAGACATATAGGGGTAAACTAGGAGTTTTTCTGTGGAAGTCATACAAAAACCATAGAGCCTTAGGAGGTTGCGGTGCACTGCTAGGCTGATCATCTCGACTTCTGTTTGGAATTGTCTCTCACCCCCAACAGTACTACTGTCTTTAAGCCTCTTTACAGCCACAGCAGTGCCATCTTGAAGATACCCTTTGTATACATTTCCAAAACCCCCTTTCCCCAGTAAATTTTTACTTCTGAAATTGTCGGTTGCAGTCTGAAGTTCCCTGATAGGGAATCTCTTTAAATTTCCAAGGGTAATTTCCTCGTGATGTCGATCTGAGATTTCAAAGCCATTTATAAGTAGATGAATTAGTTACTGAATATACAGTTAGTTAGTCGAGCTCCAATAAATTTGACAAACCTTTGACATCAAAGAAGGTCTGCTGGTTATGCCTTTGCCTCCACCACAAATACAGCCCAAGTCCAAAGATGAGCAAAGATATGCACCCGAGGCTTGAGCCAATGGCAATAGCAAGTATGTGACTCTTGGGTCTTCCTGAATGTAGAACAGCTTCAAGAGCACAGAGAATAAAAGGTGAGGGTGATCACAAGAAATTCAAAGGAACTAATAAGCTCAAATGAAAATCAAGAAACATAAAATTTTAACTACCCAAAAGCACAGAGATAGTTTATATTAAAGAATATTTATAGGATATTAATGCCTTCAATTCCATACTTTGTGTATGATTCACTGACATAGACATGGGAATCAGCGTCTTTCCATGGCATTCAGGCTCAACCCCAGTTGCACATATAAGAGGGTTCCCCACAATGCTGCAATACCACAAGAACACAGAAGGCAGAAAGATGCTCAGTAGCCTAGTTGCTGTTTTAAAGGAGATAAAGAGAGAAAATCGTGTAAAATTTGCTTACTTGAATGCTTTAGAAGGAAAACTGGGTACGGGGGAACTCAAGTTATTGAAAGACAAATCACTGAAATGAACAAACCCCAAATTAGATACAAAATTACTCCTATTAATACATGTTTAATCAGAAAAGGAGCGAGAGATTTACACAAAGGTAAGCTGAGTCATATTGGCCAATGACCCCGGAATTTCTCCAGAAAGAGTGTTATTGTTGAGCCTCCTAAAGAAGTTGAAAAACTAATTACAACCCAATAAAGAAGTACTTGTAAGTATGATTTGATGATTATCCAATTCAATTCTTACATGTATTGTAGACTTTTCAAGTGGCCTAGAGAAGAGGGAATTTCACCAGTGAATATATTATCAGAAAGATCAAGTGTATGCAGCTTCCAGAGCCTTCCTATCTCTACTGGGATTGGTCCTGTAATGTTGTTGTTCTGTAAGAGTCTGCACCAAATCATCCCCCAGAATCAGTAACAAGAATTTAACACACCCTTAAAGAATTTCAATAACTGCTACATGCGTGTATAATTAGAGAGATAGATACAGACAGAACAATACTTACACAATCTGGAGATTGGTTAAATTGCCAATGCTTGGAGCAAGAGTGCCAGATAACTTCTGGCTAGGAGTTCCCCTGAGAGAAAAAACATATTTTACAACCTTTAGAATATCAATATTTACTAACCGAAAACTGGGGGTTTTTTGGAGATGGACCTACAGGCCAGTGACCAGACTTTCAGCAGAACAAGTGACCATTGTCCAGCTACAAGGATCAACAGCATCACCATCCCAATTATCAAGAACACCATGAGGATCCTCCAAAGAATCTTTTATTCCCATTAAAGCTTGCACTATAACATGAACACCCTCAATCAAAAAAACAAAAAAGAAACCCTCCATTGTTGGAGATTACATTTTACACCAAATTACCCAAGAAAAGTTCATATTTTTACCTTCGAAGTTTACACCTTTGGGAGAAAGCAAACCATTTGCAGTACTCGAAAACCACAGAAATATCAGAAACCAGAACACGTTCTCTATCTCTCTTTTCATCTCTATACAACAAACTTATGATTCATAAGTTCAAAAGATACCCAGATGCTAAAACTTGCTTATTGTGAATGATGAATCTAATTTGAAGAGCATGCCTCAAACGATTTTCTTTTTCTTAATGTAAACCCCAATATCTTCACAACCCATTTCTAGCTTTTCATGGCAGACATCCATTAAACTGCAGTTTCTGCCTTACCGGCAAAAAAGGCACTCAGCCCTTTGTATAGTAGAAAGAGAAGTAGAGCATGCTCCGTCGCTGGGGTCAGTAACTGTAAAGTAAAGAATACTACTACTACTATATTATACTATTGCCTCGAACTAGACAATCATAGTACCCAAAATCTAGTTTAAATTAGCAAAACATGGAAATGACCTTGGTGGGTCAATCATTCATTTGCATGAAGAGGGTAACCGACCGAGAAATTTCAATATTTTTTTAAATTTTAAAATTAAATTAAAACCAATTATTAATCAAGAAACATTTTTTTTAAAATAAAAAAACATTAAATGTGTGCAATTGTAGTCTTGCACCCACATAAATTTGTTGGTCCTTAGTCATGTTATTGCCTAGAGATGTGTGCTAGATTTGTTGCAGTCCTAGTGGATTCTATTGGATTATTGAAACTTAGAAAATGGTAAATAGAATTTTATAATATATATTTGTATTAATAAATTAGTTAATTAATACAAAGGCAGAGGCATGGGGATGGATTTACTAGGGACAGTGAGGAATCTTAACATTCCCTGAGTTTGGCCACCCGTTAAAGAATACCAAATTGTAACTTTTATATAGGAAATAGTAAGAATGTGAGAATCTCCATATAATGGTAAGAGCTCGAGATTGATGATGGGTTTTGGTCATATATATATATAATGGATCCTGTCCGGTCTTTCGGACTGGTCCAAAATCCGGACCCCAATTTTTATTTTTTATTTTTTATTTTTTTGTAAAACTAAAAAAAAAAATAAAATTATGGAACTGAAATTAATATAATGTTTTGGGTGTGATTTGGATACCTATACCAAAAAATATATGTACATTCTGCACAGACTGTACAGACATGTTTTGATATATGTATCCAAATCACACTCAAAACACTGTATTATGTAAAAATTCAAGTTCCATAATTTTTTTTATTATATATATATATATATATATATATATATATATATATAATGAGTATGATGAGAACAAATCTTTGTTGGTTATTGCTCTTTTATTTTTTTCCCTTTTATTTAAAATCTACACTATGACAAGGTAGTAATCTCTAGATACATTTCTATCTTAATATGAACAAGAGAAAAGACAACAAAAAAAATCTTATGCTTTTAATATTCTCAAACATTTATTGAATTCTAACTTCTTATGCAAGAAAATGATATATATATTGTGAATATTTATGTTAGAATTTTTGATTGTTAATTATGTATATAATAAATATAAATGATAACTGTTTTTTAGAGAGAGATAAGAATTAGTGATAATTTTTTTGAAAAGATATATAATAAGTGAGATTGTCCTACAATTCTTATCAATTACATGTATTAATAAGTTTGTAACTATAATTTAAAATAACTTTAGCCCAATATAAAATATAACTGAATTAATTATACAGTCTATTCCTCTTTTCTTCTTTGATTCCACAAACCGGTAACCAGAGTCACCAAACCATCTTCACACTACCTTCATCAGACGGTCATTCCCAAAAACTAATCCAAAGAGCAAAAGTTTCAAAAGCAAAAGCAAAAGCTACCACTCCCTCTCTCTCTCGATCTCTTGCATATTATACTAGTACATTGTAATATTAAAATGAAATATAAATAATCACTTGGAGTGTTAAATATAAAGGGTCAAAATATATCAATAAAAAAAATTATTTATTAACGTTTGGAGTGCTTCTTTCAGAGGAGGTAACTGTATCCTCTGCATAATTTGAAAACGTCTCAAAATTTTGGTCAATATCAAAATTTATGTAAAAATATTTTATTTTTTTATTTCATGTAGAAATACGTGAGAGAGATTCATGTAGAAATATTATTTTTTGTATGAAAATATCAATTTTCTATATATAACAAAGAAAATTAATTCAGAAAGAAATCAACAAAGAGGAGTCTCTGAAGTAAATTAATGATGTTTAAAAATATAAAATGTTTATAGAAAATAATTTGGCAAATAAATAACTTAGTTTTTGTGATCATTCTTCAACCTCAAGTAGCGACCTAGATTTGATTGTGTTTTAAGTTCTTTCATTTGAATTTCATTGTAAAATAAAATTTATTCTATTTTTTAATTTATGGAGCGCATGTAAAAAATTTTAGACTGCTATTTAAACTATTATTATATATATATATATATATATATATATATATATGACCTCCCTCGCCCCTCCTTGGTTCGCCTTGTGTTAAATCGTCAATCGATCTGCAGATAGAAATGATCTCTCATCGTTCATGTATCAGTTGTATTAATCACATAATTAACTTATCATAAAATTAATTTCATGATAACCGAATCTAGCTCGAAAATTTCTGATGTAGTAGGTAGTAGGTACACGTCTGTCCCTCTATAACATCCTACAAACTAGATGTTTATATAAATCCATCCTTGGATGCTCTAACTTTTTAAGTAGTTGATGATTAAATCTTATCCTCGTTACAAATTATATACTATAAAATTAAATTTGACTTTTCAAAATTTATTTAATTTATTTAATTTATTTAATTTTAAAAACAATAAATGTTGTAATTAACTGGTAATACTTATTATATAATTTACAATTTCTATTATTGTATTGCCTACAACTATATTAATTTTATTTATTTTTAAAAAAATACTTTAAATTATCTTAAATCAATATTAATTAATTAATTTATATATTTTAAAATGGAGGAAGTATATGGTAACACACAAGGCTTAGGAATTCAAAACTAGAAATTGGAAAGAGATAAATTCGAAGAAAGTAATGCTTAGAAGAGAAGAGTGTATTATTAAGTGTAGCCAAAAGACAAAGACCAAGACCAAGACCAAGACCAATGAATGAGGTATAATATAGTTGTAGATTTGAAGCTTTACCTGCATCCAAACAACATGTTAGTCATGTGAATGGGATGGATAGTCATAGAACAAAAGCAACCCCAAATAGCATTAGGACCAAACAGAAGAAAAGACCAAGATGCTTTAATATTGGAAAATGACAAATTTGTCCAGTAATTAACCTGTGATACGTTGAGTACAGCTGGGCATAATTGTCCCATTCTTCAGAAAAAAGAAGTCCCGTCCGTCAGTCTAAGCTTGGGACCATTAAATTCCAAAGACTAAAAAGAAATACTGAATCTAAGATAAGATTTAAGTGTCCAACCCTTTGGCTGCATTATATGTCCTTTTTATTCAATAAGATCAGGCCACAAGGCTTTTCGTAACCATGAGGTTGGGGTATACATAAACATAGGCATGCACGATCTACTGAAATATAAAATGGTTGAATACCTTTTTGTGTGATTTCTATTGAACACAGGCATGCATGCATGCTGCCTCCCAGAAAGAAATAGGCAGCCCAGCCCAGTATTGGAATTTTCTTACTTTGTTTTGCCTTATGATTAGTGATAGTATTCGAGTAAGATGTTGTATTGACAGTAATGTAACACTGCTAACAGAGGAGTGAAAGGATAAATAATTAGATAAGTATATATAATACATGTGCCTGCCTGCCTGCCTGCCTGCCTTTTAATATGTTTCAACTGTGCTTAATATAATTATAATATACAATGACATGTTTGTAGTAAAATATTTGCCTCCCTCAGTCAGGGAATTGAACAGAGAGCTAGGGTCCCTCCTTCTTTATCCTCAACGATCATAGTATTTTGTCTTAACAAATTAAAAAGACTCGTTAAAGTGTCCCTTTTCTGTTCCCTAACCTAATCATTTGGACTTCCACACTCCACTATTCTATTTCTCAAAAATCATGTCATCCTTGTACGTAGCTATTTCACTAGTCATAAAACAACATGCTTGCTTGCTTGCTATTTGCTAATTCAGCTCAGCCAGGAGTAAGTTTAATATATATATATATGCCATTATTTATTTCATCCTTGAGTTTTTATTACATTTCGAAAAGGTCTAGAGGGACTAGTTCGTCCAGTAAGTAATTGGTTTGGTCCCCTCCATCCCTAGAATCAAAATCTGTTAGACGACAAGGGAAAACTAAATTCCCCCGTAGTAGTAGCTACTAATCATCACAAGTTGATTGGCATTTGGCATATAACACCATGACTTGTCTATTGTTTGTTAGCTATTTTTCAAGACACTGTCACTCGCAATGAATGAAGGCCCCAAACTAGGATTTTCAGTCATCTTCCCCTTATCTTCATAAACTCATCGCGTTTTGCTCATTGACAAGTCTCATTCAGCCCCTCAGAATACGCATGCACACCCCTCCCCTCCCCTCCCCTCCCCGCCTATAAAGCTAGCTAACTACTGCATCATTACTACCAAACACCATCAACGCCATGACATTGGTAATACTTTCATTAAGATCAAAATTCTATCACCCACAATATTAATTTCAAGCTACAAACCTACGTAGCTCCAATAAATTTGAATCATGAAATGAATAAATTAAGGACAGTTTGACCAGATTAATATGATAAGTATTAAAAATCAAAAGGTGCAAATAAAGATTCATAAAGTGTAATATCTAATGGAACGTGTATCTCCTCCGAAAATATGCTCTAATTATTTCCTACAATGAGAAAGCATGTAGCCTTTTATTTAAAGCAAAGGACAAACTTTAATATGGACCATATGAATGCATCCTTCTTGATCGAATCCTCATTGCAAAAATGTTAGCATTTAAGCCCATACTTTTAAGTGTTCATGGCGTATTAGACATGGAACCAAGATCCCCTTACATGGCCCATTAACCTAGAACCAAGATCATCCTCGTGTTTAACAATCAATTGGCCAGTGGTTTTTTAGATTCAATATGGCAACTAGTACATATAATCCGTTTCAGGTGAAATAAGACTCTTTACACAACTCTAATTTATCTGAGAAATAAGACTCTTTACACACTAACTGCTTGGATAACTAAACCCCTGTAACCTCAATGAAGCTTGCAACCTGAGCTACAAAAACATGCAAGGAATTGAAGAAATGGTAGATTACGAGTTAAGCTGATTTTTACCCAATAATGCAACAGAGTATAAAGAAATGTGAACCGAGTACAAGGGAAAGATGACATGGCAGGATTTTCTAATCTTCGTGGGAGAGTTAAGTTAGAAGTTCGGACATACAGAGGTAGATGAGTTTGGGTCAGTGTTCACAGGGGAAAGGACCCACTTCTATAATGTATATAAGACAGTTCATAAAATAACTGCTTGAGCAACTTAAGAAAAATATATATGAACTTGGCCACTTGTTCATTCATTTGACCTTATCAAGGTCAATTACGTCACCAATCACTGGGAATATCATAAAAAACTACATGATGTTCGGAGGAAAATATCATAGAAGGATTTTATCACCAGTAACTTTATTTGTAAGAAAAACAATCAAAATATGATCCAACAATCAACAAATTAAGAAGAAAAGTTAAAAAAGTTTCCATACAAGAACTTTTGAAGAAATGTCCTTCACTTCTTCATTACAAAATACAATAGAATAACCCCCTCTGAATTTTAAAAAGCAACAGCGGTTGCAGCAACAGATTAATCAGAAGCTTTTTCAGAACAAAAAAGATTCAAAACATCAGCATGGTTACGGATGTACCCAGGGCATCTAGAAAGGAAATCGTGTGCTACATTATGCCTCCCAGCCTTGAATTGTGCTTCAAATACACGAAGAAAAACAGCTTTTGATGGAAACCTATTCACAGTCATTGATTTCATGAGCATAATGGCATCATCCGCAGTTCTACGTTTTGACAAGTACTCAATGAAAGGATCCAAGAAAGGAGGGTATCCTTGACTTTTCATCAAACCAAGAAGGTTAAGGGCTTCTTTAAATCGCCCCTTAACCAACAGCTTTCTAATCAATACTTTGTAGGTAGTATGCCAAGGTTTTAACTCTTTCTCCTTGACGAGAAAAGACAGAAGCGCAAAAGCATCCATCACTCTTTTCTTAGAGCAATAAGCAGTAACCAACAGTTCAAAAGCATACCCGGCACATGATGGCCCCTCTTTTTCTATCATCTTTTGAAGACAATCAGAAGCATTATCAAGATGACCAGCTATATAGTATCCTTCAACTAGAGATACCATAGTTCGATAATTTGGACCAATACCAGATGCTTCGATGCTAGCAATAAACTCACCTGCTTCATACTTTTTCCCATCACTACTAAGATGAAAGGAAATTTTACTCTCTAAGTTGCCACTAAGTAAGAGACCCTCTTCTTTCATTGCTTTCCAAATCTTACTGCATTCACCAAATCTCCCAACACTGTTTAATGACTTGAGAACAGCATCAAGCATTGAATTCGTCAACACATTTCCACTCTCCTTATAGACCTTTACAACTCTTCGAAATAAATCCATATCAATGTCCTTGCTAACAACTATTTTCTTCAAAAGGAAGGTACAATCCTGCAATGAAGGCTTATTTGCACCGCTCATAGCAAACTCATACAAATCGACAGCATCCTTTATCAACTTTTTCTTTATAAGCTTGTTTAAAACCTTTAAGTAGGTACCAATTGCCATTTCATACCCAGCACCTCTCATTTCATCAACTACGCGCCAAAATTTCTCAGCATAATCTTCTCTGCCCAACACCCTAGCCATCGCATTATATGTCCGTTCATCATGTTTAATTATACCACTCTCCTCAACCCACCTAAAGAATATTAAAGCTTTGTTCGGTTCCGATTCAAGATTATCCAGAACCATCTCAACCAAATGACTCGAAAATGCAAAATTTAATTCCCTTAATAGCTTTTCAACATTGTCCCCCCACACATCCTGTCCAATCACCTTACAAACCCTTGAGCAATACTTGTCAACTGAATTATCTGTTGACCCCGACAAGTACAACTCTTTTAACTTTTGTAGATCACCAGTCCGGCCTTCATTTTCAAATTTCTCAGAAACTCTAACTACAGCACCCCTTGCCACTCCAAACCCCTTCTTCTTCATAACTCCAACCAAATCCCAGAACTCCTTCACAAACCCATTAGCACCCAATATACCTAGCATAAAATTATATGACTTTGAGCTCAATCTCTCAATTTCCACCTCCGAAATCCAATTGAAAAGCCTCCGAGCAACCTCGGGGGCCATATTAGGGTTTTGCAAAACGCTTAACACCAAATCATGACTAATAACGACATTATTGGACTCTAATTCGAGCTTAATTGCTTCACTACTATTTAATGGTTTAGAGAAAACGTCGGTTATTATAGCTATTTGATCTGAATCTTTATGTTCAACAGCAAGTTCAGATGAGAAACAGCGAAAAGAAGGAATTTTAGGGTTTTGAATTAGGGCGGAATAGCATGGTGAGAGAATTTGAGGTGAACGTGAGTGAAGGAAGGAAGAGAGAGAGCGAGAGAGTGGAGAAGATTGTACCTGGAAGTGAGAGAGAGAGTGATGGGAGTACCTGGAAATGCGGAGTTGAGATCGGAGAAGAAGTAAACGCCATTGATTTTTCATTTCTGGGGTTGGGTTTAGATTTGGGGGATTGGGAGAAATTTACAAATTACAAGTTTCGGCTGGTTGGAGATGGAGGGGTGCCTAAGCCTTTTTGGGGTTTTGATCACTATAGTATAGGGTTTTGGATGATGACCCGTTCAGGAATGACTTATTTTAAATTACTTATAAATTAAAATATAAATTAATTTATAATTTTTTTTAAATTGTGATTTATAAATAAAAATATTTATCATCGATTTAATTTATAAGTTAAAAATTAAGTTAGTACAAGTTATGAAAGTATTCGTCTTATAAGTTAAAATAAATATAATGATTATTAAAAATAACATTAATAAAAAGAGAAAAATAGATATTATATTTGGTCAAATTAATTTATTTTAAAATAATTTATAAGTTATTTTAAAATAAATTATAAATAATTACTTTTGACTTATAACACAACTTAAAAAAATAAGTCAATTCCAAACAGGTTCGAAAATTGAAAAATGACAACTCCGGGTTTGGTATGTGCAGATGGGCTCCATTACCCAAGTGGATTTCATAATAACTATTTACATCAATATGGTAGACCTGAATAATTTCATAATTTTATTTTACTGCAATGCAGCCTTTTTTTAAGAAAATAATTTTTTTTAAAATTCATAATGTCTAATAAATTTTTACGTTAATTAATTAACCTCGTATAAAAAAGAAAGATCATTTCAGTAAAATAAGAGAAAAAGGAAATTAAATCAGTGATCTTTCTTATAAATTTGAAAATGATCTATTATTGAAAAAGAAATCTTCAATATAAATTTACTTGTATACAAAGGAAAATTATGTTTGTACTCTTTACTCATAGTATTATCTTATTGGAAAATTTACATAATAATAATAATAATAATATATTAACTTAAGAAATGAAAATGCTCCTAATAAATCTTTTGGGATATTTGAAGCCTAGTCAATGTTATATTATAATTTATTTGTGGAATAAAGTTAATTCCTGTTAAAATGTATTATTAACTTTAAGAATAGTGGAACAGATAGAGAGCCTCTGCTCTACATTTGCAAAATTAGATTCTCATTTTATATTTAAGTGACAACATATCTATCACTAGGTTGAGATAAACTTAATTATAAGACTATTAGCAATAAATCCCTATAATCATCAATTTTGAAAAATGTTGGAAGATCTATGTCTAAGCAGCAAATACTCTCTTTCCCTCCCTCCTTTCCTCCTTTAATATATGTGGTTATAGTATTAAGGAAATAATTATATATAATGTAAATTGCTTATATTATTTTTTTATTGAAAAAAGAGTTAGGGTGCGTGTGACGCCTCCAAAATAGGTATACATCACTCATTCTGAGTTGTCAATACATGGTACAGAAACAACTACAACTTTATTATTACAACAAGAAAAGCGTGAGTTTGAATACAAATATTATCTTACAGACAATATCTATATTCAAATAAATCCTCATCACATTTATTGATACATTATTTTACAAAAATGGTGAGGACTACTAAACAACTCTCTCTAGAACCTTCATTCCATTCCCGAGGCTAAATGCATCGCTTATATTCTCGCATCCCGAGAAAAAAAATGGAACAAAAGGAAAAAGAGTGAGCTCAATAGCCCAAGTAAAGAATATTATGACTAAGATAATATACAACAAATTATCATTAGTCTTTAACATGAGGAAAAATCTAATAGAATACAATAGACAACAAGTTTTAAATCAATATTCGCAATGGATATAATAATTCATTAGAAGAGTTAAGTAGAGAATGCAAACTACTATCTTACATGTATGAATTTAAAAGTTCATCGCTCATCTTTTATCCCTGTAACATCAATCAATATACATACGGAATCAAATATTCATCTTTGCACTCTGAGCCAAAGATATTCATTAGTTGGTCATGTTCATCTAAACACTGTTCATCTTTTGCACTACAGGCCCAAAGATATTCATCGAAATCATTCATCTTTGACTACGTGCCAAAAAATATTCAATAATATCATCATTTAAGACCGAGGATGATGAAAAATATTTTAAAAAAATGAATCCAAAGTGAAACAAAAAAATGAGGATTAAGGATTAAGGATTAGTACTTTGTTTTATCCATGTCCAAAAATACCTCAAAATAATCATAGTGGTGTAAAATTCAAGAATGATCAAAACATGAATACAATCAAAAGCTAGTATCCGAATAGATATTTTGGAATTAAAAGAAAAAATTTTATTTTTCGATGAATAGTAAATGTATTCGTGAATAAGATCAGATATCGTGAATAGTCCAGTATCGTGAATAAGTAACCCAAGACACTAAAAGTTCCAAATTTGATTAAAAAGTTCGGATCGATACTTGGCATAATGATATTAGAATAAATAATATCATTAAAAAAATAATATCCCTTACCTCGAAAAGATCAAGACTTTAGTTGAAACAGGATATAAAGTTATGACTTGAACTTGCATCAGATATAGCAATACTCAAAATACTCACAAGAATAAACCGATAATATAGAGAAAAACTTTAATTTCGGTATGATTTTCAATTCTAACCTAAAGACTTTATTTATAGGAAAAACGCTTAGAACACCAAAAGTAGAAAATTTATTAAAATATTAATATTAATATTACAATTCCTACGTCCACTTCTAAGGATCTGAATTCAGCCACTTCTAACACATGTAAGACCCACAATAATGACAAAAAACGTTTTTGTCATTTTAAATATTTTATACTTCCAAAAATTAATTATTTTGGAACTCCGAAACTTCAATAATTCATAATAAATAGCCCTTTTATCAGAAAATTCGAATCCCCTAAGTTCTTATAGAAAATTAAATTCTCTACAACTTTGCAGAAGAAAGTTTTTCTAAATTCCAAACAGAAATTGACCGAAATCCACAAACGGACGATTTTACAAGCTATAATCAAATTTCGGTCAAGAAATGGGGTCCAGCAAACACATAAAACATGCTTTAAATATTTTAGTAACAAAAATACTCCTCCTCCACATATACTCATATATCCCACATTCATCGTAAAAATATCATCATTATTATATTATTAAAAATATAATAATATATTTAAATGAATTATTTTATCAGAAAAAGATAAAATTTTAATTTTCAACAATTGTCACATTAAAAATTTTCTCCATCTATATCCACATAAAATCAATATTTTTCTCATCATATAAATCAATAATTAATTATTCACGAATAATATTACAGAATCACAATATTGACAACCAAAGGCCTGTGAGGCGGTTCAGGGAAGAGGGCTTTCGATAAGAATTTCTCCTTCTTGGTAGCGCAATGATTAGGTGACCAAACCTCTCCTTAGAGCAGAACTTTCTAGACATTAATCGCCAATAATGTTATCTAATAATATTATTCAGATAATATGAATTATTGTTTCGATAATGAAAAATATTGTGTAATGATAATTATTGAAACAACAAAGATTATAAAATATCAATATGACAATTATTAAATCAATAAAATAAAATCTTTGAGCAGTAATTATCGTAACAATTATTTAGTAGTGCCTTCTTTACGTAAGAATCAATAATTGGTGCAATACCGTGTCTTCTTGTGTTTTAACCACCGCAAAGTATTTTAACAAGATTAACTGTAACAACTACACCGTTATTTTTAAACAACTTATTCTTGTCTTTTTCTTCCTCCAATCGCTTTTCATTATGGGGCCACACATGGTCTGCTCGTCGCACGAATATTCCACGACAAGTCATTGAATATTTCCACGACCAAGCGAATATTCCCAACAATAATGAATATTTTATAACCACTTGCTTATTTTGAAATATTTGCGTATTTTACCCATAACTATCCACATTAATCAAATCAACCCTTACTATTTCAAAATAATAAAAGAGAAAATTAAATTTCATTAATAATAAGTTGGGGTCTTACAATCTCCCTCCTTATAAAATTTCATCCTCGAAATTGACGTGACGCACAGTGTTTCAAAAGGTGAGGATACCTCGCTTTCATTTCCGCTTCCAATTCCCTGGTCATTTCCTCATATAGCATGATTCCTCCATAAAACTTTAACTTGTGGTATGACCTTTGCACGTAGGACATGCTCCTTCCTATCCAAGATCTTGTGGTACCTCTCACACGTTAAGTCTTGGCTATCTCATCCGGTTTAACTCTATAACGTGGTTCGGGTCTTTCACATATTTCTGAAATACGGATATGTGAAACACATTATGAACACGAGACATACTCGAGAGAGGTAACGCGAGTCTATAGGCTACCTTTCCTACTCGGTCAAGAATTTGAAATGGACCGATAAATCGTGGATTGAGCTTTCCTCTATTCCCAAATCTTGTAACTCCTCTCCATGGAGCAACTCATGATAATACATGATCCCCTATACTAAATTCCACGTCCTTTCGATGAAGATCCGCATAACTCTTTTGTCGATCTTGTGCACGTTTTGTATACGTTGTCGAATCATTTGGATCTTTTTCAGTAGTCATACATACCAACTCTGGTCCCAACAATGTTGCTTCACCCACCTCGTCCCAACATACCTGGAAGCGACATTTTCGTCCATATAATGCTTGAATGGAGCCACACCTATACTTGCTCGATAACTGTTGTTGTAGGAGAATTCCACCAATGGTAAATACTTATCCCAACCGCCTTGAAGTCAGGACACGAGTCTTAATAGATCTTCAAGAGTTTGAATAGTCCTCTTTGATTGTCTAGTCCATTTGAGGATGGTATGCTTGAATCCAATCGTAAATCTGTGCCCATAGCTTTTTGCAAGCTAACCCAAAATCTTGAAGTGAATCTTGGGTCACGATCAAAACTATGGATCTTGGCATGCCATACAACCTCACACAATCATTTACATATATACTAGCAAGGCGTTAAAGGGAATAAGTCTCCCGTATCGACAAGAAATGAGCAGACTTGGTTAATCTATCAACAATAACCCAAATAGCATTGATGCCTTGAGAAACCGTAGGAAGACCCGTAACAAAATCAATGGTAATGTGTTCCCACTTCTATTTCGGAATCTCAAGTGGTTGCAACGGACCCTTAGGTACTAGATGCTCCGCTTTTACACGTTGACAAGTTAAACACGTTGAGATAAACTTTTGCAATCTCTCTCTTCATATTGTTCCACCAAAATGTATGTCGAAGATCACGATACATTTTGGTACTTCCATGATGGATTGCAAATGGTGTATTGTGTGCCTCCATCATAATCTTGTACTTCAAATCAGAGTCGTTAGGGACACAAAGTCTGGAGTGGACTCGAAGTATTCCTTCTTCGTGATTCTCGCTCGGAATAGCACCTTCTTGTACTTTCTTCTTCATACGCATCACTTCCGAATTCGGTGGCTTGAAAGCAACCTTAACTTTTTCTATTAAATTTGACTCTGTCGTATACTTGACATCATCGCACTCATTCCCGCATATGATCTTCTACTTAACGCGTCATACTACCACGTTCGCTTTTCAAGATGGTATTGAATAGTGTGGTCGTAGTCTTTCAATAGCTCGAGCCAACGTCATCGCCACATGTTGAGTTCTTTTGAGTGAAGAAATATTTAAGGCTTTTATGGTGCGAATATATCTCCACTTTCTCCCCATATAGATAGTGCCTCCGGATCTTTAAGCGAAAACGATTGCCTTGACAACTCTAGATCATGAGTAGGATAATTTCTCTCATATTCTTTAAGTTGTCGCGAGGCATAAGCTATGACTTTCCACGTTGCATGAGAACACATCCTAACCCTTTCGAAGCATCATTGTAAATAACAAATCCATCCGCACGGATGGTATTGTTAGAAACAGTCTTAGAAATAAGTTTCCTCTTAAGCTCTTGAAACTCTTCTCGCATTCCTCGCTCCATACGCAATTTTATATCTTTCAAAGTCATTTGAGTTAATGGAGTAGCGATTCGAGAAAATCCTTCCACGAATCTCCGATAATAACCAACTAAGCCCGAAAGTTGCGTACTTGATTCCCGACTTGGTTGCTCTCAACTTTGTATTGCTTCAATCTTCACGGATCAGCAGATACTCCATGTTTCGACACCACGTGCCCAAGGAATGCTACTTCCTCAAGACGAACTCGCATTTCTTTAACTTGGCATAAAGCTTGTTTTCACGAAGCCTTTGGAGTACCAAACTTCAAATGGTGCCCATGATCTTTCTGACTTTTGGAATATATGAGGATGTCATGATAAAAGACAACAACGAATCGATCCAAATATTCCTTGAATACTCGGTTCATCATATCCATGAAAGTCATAGGAGCATTAGTCATCCGAAAGACATGACTAAGAATTCATAATGCCGTCACTGGGAGTTACGAAGGCGATCTTTGGAATATCCTCGGTTCTAATCTTCAAATTGATGATATCCGTAAGCTAAGATCGATTTTGAAAAGAATTGTGCTCCTGAATTTGGTCAAACAAGTCATCAATACGAGGTGAGGATACCTATTCTTGATAGTGACATGGTTTAATTCCCGATAGTCAATACAAAATCGCATACTCCCGTCTTTCTTCTTTACAAATAAAAGCAGAGCACCCCAAAGAGATGTACTAGGGCGAATGAAACCGATGTCCAATAATTTCTGTAGTTGGACCTTTAACTCACGAAGTTCAATAGGAGCCATTCGATATGGGGTTTTAGAAATGAGCTTTGTACCGAGTTCAAGATCAATAAAGAATTCAACTTCACGTTCTAGGGTAGGCAGGGAAGTTCTTCAGAAATATATGGGAAAGTCGATAACAACAGAATACTATTCAAATTTGGCGTGTCTTTATTCAAATCCATAACATGGGCTAAGAAAGCTTGACATCCGTTTTTCAATAAATGAATAGCTTTATGATTAGATATGACGGTGATTGATTTTAATGGTTTAGTTGCTTGAATTGAACAACAAAGTTGGTTAGGAATATAAAACTAACAACTTACGAAAATAATCAATTTTGCGTGATGATGAGTAGTTAACCAATCAATCCCTAAAATCACATCAAAAGCAAGTATCTTTAAAGAGATAAGGTCAACAGTAAGGTGATGGTGCCAACTTGAATCAAACAAGATTTATAAAGCGTGGATGTGATGAAAGTTTCTCTAACGAAGTTTCCACAGATAGGTCAAAGTCTAATTTTTAGGAGTTAAATTTAAGCGTTGAGCACAAATAGGAGAGATAAATGAATGGGTAAAGACCAGGTATCTAGTAAAGTATAAATTTCACAAGAATTTATGATTAGCTTACCGTGATCACCTCGTTTGGGTTCTCGCATTTTGACCGATCCACAACAAACGCTCTTCCAGAACGATTGACTTTGACTTTTACGGGACAATCTTTTGAGTCACCGTCCCCCATTGAACTAGGTTTCGCATTATCGTCTAATCCGAGCGATATGTCCTTCCTTTCCACAATTATAGCATACCTTGAGCTGTTGCCAGGCGGTTTGGTGATATGTCCTCTTTTCCGCATTTGTAGCATCTGATACGGTGGTCGTTCCTCCTGGAACCAATTCTGCTTTGGTCTTGCCATTTTCATATTGTCGTTGTTGAATCTCTCTTTTGAAAATCTCCTCCCGATTCGCTTCTTCTATTCTCATGGCCATGATTACCCCAGAGTGGTTACCATTTTGTCCGTCTTTTTCTTTCTCCATTGGGTTATCGTTGTTTTGTTATTTGCCATTTCCGGTATGATCTCGGTTGTGGTCCCTCGGTTGACCGTACTCATTATCTCGCTCTAATAATTGGGCCTGTTTACAACATCCGAATAGAGAGAAAATTTATGAGAAATGAGATCTTGACGTATACCAAGTTTCAAACCTCTAAGAAACATCCGCGTCATCGTTCCTCATTCTCCACCAAATGAGGTCTGAAAACTGGATAACTCGCAAACTTTGCCTCGTCTTGAGACACCGTCATTGTTGTTTTGCTCTAATCGATGAACTCCACTTCCTTCGTATAGCGAACACTTTCGGGAAAGTATTTGTCATTAAATAGTTCTGAAATGTCTCCCAAGACATCTTTGAGTCTTGGTGGATGGGTACGCTTCACGAGACTCTCACGATGAGTTCGCCCGCCACACGAAACATAAAGGTGGCGAATGGAACCTTCGTTTCTCCGTGCATCCCAAGACATCGAATATCTTGGTAATTTGCTTGACCCATGTTTTTCGCCATGATCGGATCTCGGCTTTCCTTAAATTGCAGTGGTCCCAACTCTTTGGGCGCTTGGTTGTGACAACCGTGATTTGTTATCATTTCTCCCGTATTTTGAACACGAGTCTCCTCATGCGATTTTTGCATGAATCGCAAAAAGCTTCTAAACATCCCTCGTTCATCATCTTTCGATTGGTGTTGTTCACGGGAGGAACATTGCCGACTGTTACCGCGTTCTCCTCGTTGGTGAGTCTGAGCGTCTCCACGGTCTCATTTCCACCATTAATATTCTCGATCAACATTCTCAAATCATCATAAAATAAGGGTTAATTAAGCAAATCAATATATCACATAATATCCCTATATCTTGACCAACTAACAAATAAGCTTAGGTAGGACACACACTAGCGAAGGATTTACTCGTCTCTCCCTCTAGTTCTATTCCCCGATCTCCGCCAGAGATCATATCCTAAGCTCGATAATAACCATTGTGGCGCCCCAAAATAGGTACACATCACCCATTCCGAGGTTGTCAATACGTGATACGTAAACAACTACAACTTTATTATTACAACAAGAAAGCTGTGAGTTTGAATACAAATATTATCTTAGACAATATCTATACTCAAATAAATCCTCATCACATTTATTGATACATTATTTTACAAAAATGGTGAGGACTACTAAACAACTCTCTCTAGAACCTTCATTCCATTCCCCGACTTGTACTCGCTATATTCTCGCATCCTGAGAAGAAAAATAGAACAAAAAGGAAAAGGGTGAGCTCAACTAGCCTAGTAAAGAATATTATGACTAAGATAATAAACAACAAATTATCATTAGTCTTTAACAAGGAAAAAATCTAATAGAATACAATAGACAACAAGTTTTAAATCAATATTCGCAGCGGAAATAATAATTCATTAGAAGAGTTAAGTAGATAATGCAAACTACTATCTTCTATGTATGAATTTAAAAGTTCATCGTCTATCTTTTATCCCTGTAACATCAATCAATATACATCGGAATCAAATATTCATCTTTGCACTACTGAGCCAAAGATATTCATCGATTTGGTCGTGTTCATCTAACACTGTTCATCTTTGTGTACTACGGGCCAAAGATATTCATCGAAATCATTCATCTTTGCACTACTGGGCCAAAGATATTCAATAATATCATCATTTAAGACCGAGGATGATGAAAATATTTTAAAAAAGCGAATCCGATTGAAACAAAATGATGAGGATTAAGGATTAAGGATTCGTGCTTTGTTTTATCCATGTCCAAAAAATACCTCAAAATAATCATAGTGGTGTAAAATTCAAGAATGATCAAAACATGGATACAATCAAAGCTAGTATCCGAATAGATATTTTTGGATGAAAAGGAAAATTTTCATTTTTAGATGAATAGTCAGTATCGTGAATAGTAACCTCGACACTAAAAGTTTTAAATTTGATTAAAAAGTTCAGATCAATACTTGAGATAATGATATTAGAATAAATAATATCATTAAAAAAATAATATCCTTACCTCGAAAGATCAAGTCTTCTAATTTAAAACACTGGATATAAAGTATGACTTGAACTTTGCAGTATATAAATAATACTCAAAATATACTCAAAATACTCACAAGAATATTTCGATAATATAGAGAGAAAACTTCAATTCTGGTGTGATTTTCAATTCTAACCTAAACACCCTATTTATAGGAAAATGCTTAAAACACCAAAGTACAAAATTTATTAAAATATTAATATTAATATTACAATTCCTACGCCCACTTCTAAGGATCTGAATTCAGTCACTTCTAACACATATAAGACCCACAATAATGACAAAAATGTTTTTGTCATTTTAAATATTTTATACTTCCAAAATTAATTATTTTTGGAACTCAAAACTTCAATAATTCATAATAAATAGCTCTTTTATCGGAAAATTGAATCTCCAGAGTTTTTATAGGAAATTAAATTCTCTACAACTTTGCGGAAGAAAGTTTTTCTAAATTCAAATGTGAAATTGAAAGAAATCCACAAGCGCAGGCGATTTTACAATTTATAATCAAATTTCGATCAAGAAATGGGTCCACCAAAAACACATAAAACATGCTTTAAATATTTTTAGTAACAAAAATACTCCTCCACATATACTCATATATCCCACATTCATCGTAAAAATATCATCATTATTATATTATTAAAATATAATAATATATTTAAATGAATTATTTTATCGAAAAAGATAAAATTTTAATTTTCAACAATTGTCACATTAAAAAATTTCTCCATCTATATCCACATAAAATTAATATTTTTCTCATCATATAAATCAATAATTAATTATTCACGAATAATATTACGAATCACAATATTGACAACTTAGAGGTTAGCTCACGGGAAGAGGACTTTCCAATAAAAATTTCTCCTTCTTGGCCAAGCAATTAGGTGGACCAAACCTCTCTTTAGACAGTAACTTTCTAGACATTCACAATAATGTTATCTAATAATATTATTAGGATAATATAAATTATTGCTTCGATAATGAAAAAAATCGTGTAATGACAATTATCAAACAACAACAATATAAAATATCAACGCAAAGCAATTATTAAATCAATAAAATAAAATCTTGAGCGAAGAATTATTGTAACAATTATTGAGTAAAACCTTTCACGTAAGAATCAATAATTGGTGCAATACCGTAATCTTCTTGTGTTTTAACACCGAGTATTTTAACAAGATTATTAGTGAATAACAACTACGTCGTTATTTTTAAACAACTTATTAACATCGTTTTCTTACTCCAATCGCTTTTTTCCGTTATATATTATCATATTTGGCTGGTTGCATTTAATATTCGAATATTAAAAAGATCGAATATTCCACGAACCAAAGCAAATATTCCCAACAATAATGAATATTTTATAACCACTTGCTTATTTTGAAATAGTTGCGTATTTTACCCATAACTATCCACATTAATCAAATCAACCCTTACTATTTCAAAATAATAAATAGAGAAAATTAAATTTCATTAATAATAAGTTGGGGTCTTACAGTGCGTGAGAGAATCAAAGTTATAGTATTTATTTAATACTTAGAGTAATATTAGAAATTAACTAAGCAATTAATGGTTAATTGAAATTCTCAAACGACAAATACTATTAAATAAACAAAAACACTCCTCTACAACGGAACTGAGTGGCAATGATAAAGAAAGAATTCCTAAAAGAATTTCATTTCATTTCATTTCATTTATAGTTGAAAATTTTATTAGAACAAGGAAGGTGAGAACCCCCATTACAGAAATTCTATTGTTTGTTCAGTTCAAACATCAATCAACTGACTCCTCCTCGTACAACAAGTAAGTAGTAGTAGTAGCAGCAGGAGGAGGAGGAGGAGGATGATGTTCATTTGTTGATCCCAGTTGCGTTCTTAACAGCATCAGCTGCACCTTGTGCTGATTCCTTCACTTGCTGACCAGCCTACACACACACACACACAATAATTACTATTTATTATAAGGAATCTGAATAATTAACTTAAGCTAAATATAATTATATTGAACCTGCTGCATTGATTCCTTGGCAGACTGGGCGGCATTGCTGGCCTTGTCCATCATCTGCCCGCCTTTCTCCTGAAATAAAAACAAATAATTACACTTTACCACTATTACTATCATCCTATCCTATCCTATCCTAAAAAAAGCTTTTTCATAGAAATTACAAACAAAGAGAGTAGTAGGGACTGAAGGATGGAGTATATATATATATATATATATATATATATATATATATATATATATATTGTAGAGAAAGAGTATAATTAATTAGCAGATGGACCGACCTGAGCTTGGCCAGTGGCCTGGCCAGCTTGGTAGCTCATGTTCCTCTCCATCTTATACCTTGCCAAATCTTATAGCTCTCCACCCTAACCCATTCTACATCTAATTCTTATAATCCCTCTGCCGCCGCCTGTCCTGCTCCACAACTCCTCTGCCATTACCACCTCGCGCTTCAAACTTCCGGAAGGTTGGGAGGTCGAAGAGGTGCCCCACGCTAACTCGGTCAACAACATCAAATCTGTGAGTTTGTGTGCTTAATTTATCAAACTAATTCCGTTATTTGAGGGAGGCGAGAGCAATGGACCTCCTAATTTCCCTCTTCCCTTTCCCTCTTTCGTTTTAGGTCTTCAATTCCCCTAATCATTGTGCAGGGGAGATAGTTTAAAATTTACAAGGTGCTTTGAAAAGTGAAAGTATTGGACCGAAAAAAGAATAAGAAAATAACTTGGTCTTTTTGAATAGGAAAGATCCTAACAAACGAAGGCCATGAGGTAAAATTCATATTGAATTTTTTCGTTTTTCCAAAGCATGCTACTATATGATGTAAATGAGGGTAAGTTGGGGTCGAAAAACTGTGTATAACCAACATATTTATGGAGTTCAACTTTTACGGGAAGCAATCAAATGATCAAGTTGGAAATGTTTAACACAACAAAGCAGGCAATTTCATGCTATAGCAAATTAATTCTAATAGTGGTGTTACGGTTAATGAGTCAACCTACCTATTTTTGCAAGTCGATTCAACCCACTTTGGTATATATATATTGTTTATGCTATTTTTACGGTTAATGAGTCAATTTCATGCTAATTTGATAGCTTAGGTATATATATATTGTTTTGCAAATGAGTAAGGCTGGTAAGTTGGGTTAGTCTTAAAAGTCAGTTTGTATGTATATAATTTTGAAAATCAGTTGGTGTATTATATTAGGATCATGCTCATATTATATGTTGGAGTTATGATTGATTGTGATAGAATTTTAGATATATGGGAAATCAATTGGCTAAGGAGTTATCTATTTCCCAATCCCTTTACTGACCTGCTAAATCCTCATGTGTTTTATCTTTCGTATGGGTTTTCTTTCTAACCCACAAAACGGTGGCAGAGGAGCGGGTCAGGGTTTGTCTGGGTTTCAAAGTTTGATTAGGAGAAAATAGGTTGATTCTATTCATATTAAGTCATCTCATGGTGGTCATCAATTGGCTAAGGAGTTATCTATTTCCCACCTTATTGCCATATATATAGATTTTCAACTTATCTTATTCTTTATCTTACTTAGGATGTCGTTAGGTGGTATTCTTAGATCTATCTTTTTGGGACCCAATTGTGGAGAGGTTGAGTAAGTCACTTGACATGTAGGAGAGCGTTTTCCTCATGTGGTTGGCGTATTGCTTTGATTCAGCCTGTCTCTCTAGCATCCCAATTTATAACTTATAACAAGACTAAAAATAAGGAAGTGGTAGAATGATTTCTGATGTTTTTCTTGCAATGTAACAGTCTGTTTTTATAGCTTGGGATGAACACTACTGTAATAGGAAAGAATAAAAAGGTGTTTGTATTGTTTAACAGAGAGCTTGGTTGCAAAAATATAAATCATATAACCACAAATATATACAGTACAGATACCTTACTACATGACATGATTTCAACTTAGTTTTCCCCAATTTTTTCTTCTTTCTAATGTTAGTTGTTTGTAAGGTGATTAATTTATTGTTTTCTTTTTCCAATAAGTCTAATTATATATGCCCACACACTTGCAACCTAAAATCATTACATTTCATGTAATTTTGGTTCACTTTTGTGGCTTTTGTGGATGCTTATATTCTATCACATTTCTCGATTTTGGTTTCTGTTTATCTTTTGATATGGTCTTTAGTTTTATGCACTTGCTCTATCATCTTTATAATATGTAGCTTATTGTTGAATTTATTAGGTGTTGGTTCAACTATTTATTAGGGAACTCATTCGTATTGAGGGTGCTTTCGATTCTCATGCAACTCAGAATCATTGAAATTTGAACTACTTCAAATGATATTCACTTTACCCATATAGTTATTACGCCTTCAACTTAAATGTGCAGGTATTCAAATAATAATTATCTTACGGGAGGAATTCCTGCACAACTTGCAAACTTGACAAATTTGAAAATTTTGTAAGTTCTGCATACACATATAATGTTTTGTAATTATATTCTTAGCATATATTGATGGCAATAAAAAGAAGCACATAAAATCAATTTTTTTAATTACTAAAGTCTCCTGTGGAGTATCAAGGTACATTAAGAAGGCGTGGATTTCAAACTTGAAATTATGCACAATTCACTTGAACAAATCAGTCATTGTAAATCATGGTAACTCATAGAGGAAATGAGAAACAGTGAGAAATTTGTAGAAAATCAAATTACTGTTTTTGTTTTTTGGTGAAATAATGAGGACTTTGAATGAGAAAGATTTCTTTCCATTTATGTTGATTTCTTTGGATTCCCTTTTGAATTTGTAGTATGGTCACAACTTTTCTTCTCTCTTCTTTGTGTTTGCTTTCTCTCTCTTTCCCTGTTTGTGGAATTCATGGCACGCTGCTGCTTTATTTAGTTCGATATTCCTCTACCGTGGTAAGCCTCTTCTTCTTTACGTTTTTAGCTTTTTTCAGTTTATTGATTTTTTTTAAAAACCCTTTGTGTTGTTAAGGTTTTGTTAGATTTTTGTGGGTTTCGTAGATTTTTGAAGTAAATCCCATTTTGTTTTAGCTTTTTTTATAGACTTTTGAATTAAACCCATTATGTTTTGGCTTTTAGCTTTTGTTGGTTTTGTAAATTTTTGAAACAAGCTCCTTTATGTTTTTAAGCTTTTGTTAGCTTTTGTGGGTTTTATACATGTTTAAAGCAAAACCCATTATTTTCACTTTTAGCTCGACTAGGGTTTGTAGATTTTTGAAGCAAGCCCATTATGTTTTGGCTTTTACCTTTTGCGGGTTTTGTAAATTTTTGTACAACAATGTGTAATAATGTGTATACACGACTCTATTAATGAGTTTGCAATTACTATATATGGGTCTCTTAATTTTGCTAATCATATGGATTCACAAAGTACCTGAAGAAAATGAACGTTCATAGTGTTTTTTGTGACATTCTGAGTTTTAGCTGATGGATTTTTGATTTTCCTAGAGACAGATATTTTTTTTTTAAGTCTTCTGTTTTTATTTCCTGTTTCTTGAAAATTTTAATTAGTAGTCAATGAGGCTAAGGTTTTGTTTTCTCTATACTTTGCACAATGGTGCAAACTGTAGAATTCTTTAGCATTTTCTATTTGTGTTTTGTGTTTTTTGTTATTGTGGTTCTTGGAATGGAAATTTTAATTTACTTTACAGTTTATAAATCACATGGCTTGGTTGGGGATGTTTGAATAGAACATATTATAGAAGTTTCACATTAGATATCTCTAATATGTATGCTCAGATTTTGTATTATAATGTCATATTAGTGGGAGTGTCAAGAGATTTTAGTACATGAGCACCGTAGGATGTCTGTTCTCCTACTCATATTTTGTGAGTTTTGACCAATTAATTTCCTGGAAATAGTATTGTTTGTTGACACAATAGAATTTGGTAATGTGTTTTCAGTGATTTTCGTTCATCTGATATTTTGTTTCTTTTCCATAGTTTTACCGTATATTTTTTGGTGAAACACAGATACTTTAAGATATTTAAAATCATTTGCGGTCATACTTGTAAGACCCCAAATTATTAATAAATGAAATTTATTTCCTCTATTTTTTATTTTGAAATAGTAAGGGTTGATTTGATTAATGTAGATAGTTATGGGTAAAATACGCAAACATTTCGAATAAGCAAGTGGTTATAAAATATTCATTGTCATTGGGGAATATTCGTTTGGTCGTGGAATATTGAATCGTCGGAGAATATTAAACGACGACGTAGCTTGATCTTTTGTGGGCCCCATAACGAAAAATGATTGGATGAAGAAAGCGACAAATATAAGTTGTTTATAAATAACTTGGCAGTAGTTATTCAAGTTATTAATCTTGTTAAAATACTAAAGTGGTTAAAACACAAGAAGACACTCAGTATTGCATTCAATTATTGATTCTTACGTAAAAGGCGCACTACTCAATAATTGTTACGATAATTATTATTCGAAGATTTTATTTTATTGATTCAATAATTCACGATTGATATTTTATATTACCGTTGTTTCAATAAATTGTCATTACACAAAGATTTTCCATTATCGAAGCAATAATTCATATTATCTGAATAATATTATTAGATAACATTATTGGCAATGTCTAGAAAGTTACATCTCAGGAGAGGTTTGGTCACCTAATCAAGGCCAAGAGTAAGTGAGAAATTCTTATTCGAAAGCCCCCTCTTTCTCAGGAACGGCACTGTCACAAGATCTTGTGATTCTGTAATATTATTTGTGAATAATTAATTATTGATTTATATGATGAGAAAAATATTGATTTTATGTGGATATAGATGGAGAAAATTTTTAATGTGAAAATTGTTGAGAATTAATATTTTTTCTTTTTCTGATAAAATAATTCATTTAAATATATTATTTTAATAATATATTAACGGTGATATTTTTATAATGAATGTGGGATATATGATTATATGAGAAGGAAGAGTATTTTTGTGGCATTAAATGTTTAACACATATTTTGTGTGTTGGTGGACACAATTATTGACCGAAATTTGATTATAGCTTGTAAAATCGTCCGTTTGTAGATTTCGGTCAATTTCTATTTGGAATTTGGAAAAACTTTCTTCTGCAAAGTTGTAGAGAATTGAATTTCCTATAAAAAAACGCGAGATTCGAATTTTCTGACAAAAGTACTATTTATTGTGAATTATTGAGGTTCAAGTCTCAAATAATTGATTTTTGAAGTTTAAATTATTTTAAATTAGAAAACGTTTTTCTTACTTTTTCTAGAAGGTGGCATGTGCTTATTGAGCTGAAATCAGATTTCAAGAGTGGCGTAGGAATTTTGATATATATAATAATATTAAATTAAATTTTCTACTTTGGTGTTCTAAGTAATTTCCTATAAATATAGGTGCTTGGGTTAGAATTGAAAATTACACCGTAAACTGAAGTTTTCTCTCTATATTATCGAGCGTATTCTTGTGAGTATTTTGAGTATACTTTGAGTGTTGCTATATCTGGTCTGCAAGTTCAAGTCATGCTTTATATCCGGTGTTTCAACTAAAAGACTGTTTTTTGTGAGGTAAGGGATATTATTTTTTTTCGTAATGATATTATTTCTTCAATATCATTATGTTGAAATATTGATCTGAAGTTTTTTATCAAATTTGGAACTTTTGGTGTCGGGGTTACTTTATTCACGTATACTGTGACTATTCACGATCTGATCTTATTCACGAATACTCTGACTATTCATCAAAAATGAGAAATTTTCTTTTCGTTCAAAAATATCTATTCGGATACTAGCTTTGATTGTATCCATACTTTGATCATTCTTGAATTTTACACCACTATAATTATTTTTGAGGTATTTTTTGACATGGATAAAACAAAGTACGAATCCTTAATCCTTAATCCTTGTCATTTTGTTTCTTTGGATTCGCTTTTAAAAATATTTTTCATCATCCTCGATCTTAAATGATGATATTATTGAATATCTTTGGCCTCAGAAGTGCAAAGATGAATGATTTGAAGAAGAATATCTTTGGCCGTGAGTGCAAAGATGAGCAGTGTGTTTAGATGAACATGAATTAACCGGTGATGAATATCTTTACTGCAGTAGTACAAAGATGAATATTTGATTCTAGATATATATTGATTGATGTTACAGGATAAAAGATAGACGATGAACTTTTAAATTCATACATAGAAGATAGTAGTTTGCATTCTCTACTTAACTCTTCTAATGAATTATTATTTCATTGCGAATATTGATTTAAAATTTGTTGCCTCATCAGATTCTATTAGATTTTTCCCCGTTGGAGACTAACGATAATTTGTTGTATATTATCTTAGTCATAATATTCTTTCTTGGGCTAGTTGAGCTCACATTTTCCTTTTTGTTCCATTTTTCTTCTCGTGGAGGCGAGAATGTAAAGTACTAGTAGGTGGTATGGAATGAAGGTTCTAGAAAGAGTTATTTAGTAGTCCTCACAATTTTGTAAAATAATGTATAAATAATTGTGATGAGGATTTATTTGGGTATGTATATTGTCTAGAAGACAATAATTATATTTAAACTCACAGTATATATGTTGTCGTATTTTGCACGACAAATGTATTAACAAAGTTGTAGTTATTTCTGTACCATGTATTTGGCGACTCATAATGGGTTGGATGGAATGGACCTATTTTGGGGGGCGCCACGCGGTTGGTATCGAGCTTAGGATATGATCTCCGGTGGAGATCGGGGAATAGAACCTGGGAGGGAGAGACGAGTAAATCCTTTATTTAGTGTGTCCTACTTAAGCTTATTTGTTAGTTGGTTAAGATATATGGATATTATGTGATATATTCATTTCCTTAATTAACCCTTGTTTCATGTGTATTTGAGAATGTCGATCGAGAATATTAATGATTGGAGTAAATGAGACCGTGGAGATGCTCTGTATTTACCAACGAGGAGAACGGCAACAAGTCGGGCAATGTACCTCCCGTGAACAACACCACCATCGAAAGCGAGATGATGAACGAGGGATGTTTAGAAGCTTTTTGCAGTTCATGCAAAATCGGTAAGACGGAGACTCGTGTTCAAAATACAGGAGGAAATGATAGCAATTCACGGGTGGTCACAACCAAGAAGTTCAAAGAGTTGGGACCACTAGAATTCTGGGGAAAGCCGGATCCGATTAAAGCGGAGACGTGGGTCAAAACAAATTACCAAGATATTCGATGTCTTGGGATGCACCGAGGAACGAGAAAGTTCCATTCGCTAATTTTATGTTCCATAACGAGGCAGACATTGGTGAGAATCATGAAGCGCATCCATCAAACCGTGACTCAAAGATGTATCGTGGGAGACGTTCAGAACAGATTCAATGACAAGTACTTCCCCGAAAGTATTCGCTATATGAAGGAAGTGGTGTTTATTAGACTAGAAGCAGAATAAATGGCGATTTGTCCCAAAGACGAGGCGAAGTTGGCGGAGTTATCCAGTTCAGCACCTCATTTGGTGGAGAATGAGGAACGTATGACGCGGATGTTTCGAGAGGTTTGAAACCCGACATACGCCAAGATCTCATTTCTCATAAATTTTCTCTCTATTCGGATGTTGTCAATGTGGCTCGGTTGTTAGAAGCGAGATAACTAAAGACGTTCAACCGAGGGACCATAACCGAGGATCAAACCGAAGATAGCGATCATCGTAATAACGATAACCAAAGCAGAGAAAGAAGAATACGGACAAAGCAGAACCACTCGGGTGGTAATCGTGGGACATGAAAATAGAAGAAGCGAGTCGGAGGAGGAGATTTTAAAAGAGGAGATTTAACAACGACCATGTGAAGACGCAGCGTCTTGGCAAGAAGAATCGGTTCTAAGGAGGAAAACGACCACCCATTATATGCTATAAATGCGGAAAGAGGGACATATCGGTCAAACCGCCCACAACAGATTCAAGGTATGCTATAATTGTGGAAAGGAAGGACATATCGCTTTCGAGATTGTCAGATGGGCCATGAAAACCTAGTTCGGTGGGGACGGTGACTCAAAAGATCGGCCCCGTAAAAGTCAAAGTCAATGGTTCCGGAAGAGCGTTTGTTGTGGATCGGGTCAAAATGCGAGGAACCCAAACGAGGTGATCACGGGTAAGCTTATTTATAAATTCTTGCGAAGTTTATACCTTACTTGACACGAAAGTGCTACCCATTCATTTATCTCTCCGCTTGTGCTTAACGCTTAAACTTGACTCGAGAAATTAGACTTTGACCTATCTCGTGGAAACTCCGTTAGGAGAAACTTTCATCACATCAATTGTTTATAAATCTTGTTTGATTCAAGTTGGCACCATTACCTTACCCGTTGACCTTATCTCTTTAAAGATACTTGCTTTTGATGTTATTTTTAGGATTGATTGGTTAACTACTCATCATGCCAAAATTGATTGTTTTCGTAAGGTTGTTAGTTTTCATATTCCTAACCAACCTGTTGTATTTAATTCAAGCAACTAAACCATTAAAATCAATCACCGCTATATCTAATCATAAAGCTATTCGTTTATTGAAAAACGGATGTCAAGCTTTCTTAGCCCATGTTATGGATTTGAATAAAGACACGTCAAATTTGAATAATATTCTGTTGTTATTGACTTTCCGACGTATTTTTTAAGAAGAACTTCCCGCCTACCCCGTAACGTGAAGTTGAATTCTTTATTGATCTTGAACACTGTACAAAGCCCATTTCTAAAACCCCATATCGAATGGCTCCTATTGAACTTCAAGAGTTAAAGGTCTAACTACGTGAATTGTTGGACATCGATTTCATTAAATCTAAGACATCTCCTTGGGGTGCTCCTGTTTTATTAAGTAAAGAAGAAAGACGGGAGTATGCGATTTTGTATTGACTATCGGAATTGAACCATGTCACCATCAAGAATAGGTATCCTCACCTCGTATTGATGACTTGTTTGACCGATTGAGAGGCACAATTCTTTTCAAAAATCGATCTTCGATTCGGATATCATCACCAAGATTAGAATCGAGGATATTCCAAAGACCGCGCCTTCGTAACTCGGTATGGGCATTATGAATTCTTAGTCATGTCTTTCGGACCGATTAATGCTCCTATGGCTTTCATGGATATGATGAACCGAAAGTATTCAAGGAATATTTGGATCGGCTTTGTTGTTGTCTTTATTGATGACATCCTCATATATTCTAAAAGTCGTGACGATCATGAGCACCATTTGAAGTCGGTACTCCAAAGGCTTCGTGAAAACAAACTATATGCCAAATTGAAGAAATGCGAGTTCGGCGAGGAAGTAGCATTTCTTGGGCACGTGGTGTCAAAACATATGGAGTATCCGTGGACCCGGCGAAGATTGAAGCAATACAAAGTTGGGAGCAACCGCAAGTCGGTGGATCAAGTACGTAGTTTTCTCGGGTCAATTGGTTATTATCGGAGATTAAGTGGAAGGGTTTCTCGAATCGCTACTCCATTAACTCGCCTAACTTTCGGAAGGATACAAAATTCGTTTGGAGTGAAGAACGCGAGAAGAGTTTCCAAGAGATTAAGAGGAGACTTATTTAAGACTGTTCTAACAATACCATCCGGTTCGGATGGATTTGTTATCTCACGCCGATGCTTCGTGCAAAGGGTTAGGATGTGTTCTCATGCAACGTGGAAAAGTCATAGCTTTATGCCTCGCGACAACTTAAAGAATATGAGAGGAATTATCCTACTCATGATCTAGAGTTAGCGGCAATCGTTTCAAGGCTTAAAGATATGGAGGCACTATCTATATGGGGAGAAAGTGGAGATATATTCGGACCATAAAAGCCTTAAATATTTCTTCACTCAAAAGAACTCAACATACTGGCAATGACGTTGGCTCGAGCTATTGAAAGACTACGACCACACTATTCAATACCATCTTAGAAAAATGAACGTGGTAGCCGACGCGTTGAGTAGAAGATCATATGCAAGAATGAGTGCGATGATGTCAAGTATACGACAGAGCCAACTTTAATAGAAAAAAGTTAAGGTCGCTCAAGCCACCGACCCGGGTGATGCGATGCGTATGAAGAAGAAAGTACTGAAGGAGCTATTCCAAAACGAGAATTGATGAAGAAGGAATACTTGAGTCCACTCTGCACTTTGTGTCCCTACGACTCGATTTGAAGTACAAGATTATGATGGAGGCACATAATACACCATTTGCAATCCATCCCGGAAGTACTAAAATGTATCGTGATCTTGACATACATTTTGGTGGAACAATATGAAGAGAGAGATTGCAAAGTTTATCTCAATGTGTTTAACTTGTCAACGTGTAAAGCGGAGCATCTAGTACCTAAGGGTCCGTCAGAACCACTTGAGATTCCAAAATGGAAGTGGGAACGCATTACCATGGATTTCAACACGGGTCTTCCTACGGTTTTCAAGGCATCAATGCTATTTGGGTTATTGTTGATAGATTAACCAAGTCCGCTTCATTTCTTGCCGACACGGAGACTTATTCCTCGAACGCCTTGCCAAGATATATGTAAATGAGATTGTGAGGTTACATGGCATGCCAAGATCCATAGTTTTGGATCGTGACCCAAGATTCACTTCAAGATTTTGGGTTAGCTTGCAAAAAGCTATGGGCACGGATTTACGATTCAGTTCGGCATACCATCCTCAAACGGACGGACAATCAGAGAGGACTATTCAAACTCTTGAAGATCTATTAAGACTCTGTGTCCTAGACTTCAAGGACAGTTGGGATAAGTATTTACCATTGGTGGAATTCTCCTACAACAATAGTTATCAGGCAAGTATAGGTGTGGCTCCATTTCAAGCATTATATGGACGAAAGTGTCGCTCTCCAATATGTTGGGATGAGGTGGGTGAAGCAACATTGTTGGGACCCGAGTTAAGACGTATTTATCACCGAAAAGAT
Organism: Panax quinquefolius; assembly: GCA_020205615.1. NCBI lineage: Eukaryota > Viridiplantae > Streptophyta > Magnoliopsida > Apiales > Araliaceae > Panax > Panax quinquefolius. The sequence goes on from CM035156.1 coordinate 25,087,309, forward strand.
TCAAATGATTCGACAACGATATACAAACCAAGACAAGATCGATAAAAGAGTTATGCGGATCTTCATCGAAAGGACGTCGAATTTAGTATAGGGGATCATGTATTGTTGCGAGTTGCTCCATGGAAGGGAGTTACAAGATTTGGGAAGAGAGGAAAGCTCAATCCACGATTTATTGGTCCATTTCAAATTCTTGACCGAGTAGGAAATGTAGCCTATAGACTTGCGTTACCTCCGAGTATGTCTCGTGTTCATAATGTGTTTCACATATCTGTACTTTATAAATATATGAAAGACCCGAACCACGTTATAGAGTTAGAACAGGAAGAAATAGCCGAAGACTTAACGTATGAGCAGGTACCTGTCATGATCTTGGATAGGAAGGAGCATGTCCTACGCGCAAAGGTCATACCACAAGTTAAAGTTTTGTAGAGGAATCATGCTATTGAGGAAATGACTTGGGAGTTGGAAACGGAAATGAAAGTTAGGTATTCTCATCTTTTCGAAATACCAGGTACGTACGTCAATTTCGAGGACGAAATTTCATAAGGAGGGGAGGTTGTAAGACCCCAAATTATTAATAAATGAAATTTATTTCCTCTATTTTTTATTTTGAAATAGTAAGGGTTGATTTGATTAATGTAGATAGTTATTGGTAAAATACGCAAACATTTCGAATAAGCAAGTGGTTATAAAATATTCATTGTTTTTGGGAATATTCGTTTGGTCGTGGAATATTCAGATCGTCGGAGAATATTTGTATGTATTGCCATCAGCATTTTTGTGGGCCCCATAACGAAAAAAGCGATTGAATGAAGAAAACGACAAATATAAGTTGTTTATAAATAACTGGCGTAGTTGTTACCATTAATCTTTGTTAAAATACTAAATTGGTTAAAACACAAGAAGATACTTGCGGTATTGCACCAATTATTGGTTCTTACGTAAAGAAGACACTACTCAATAATTGTTACGTAAGAATTATTCAAGATTTTATTTTATTGATTCAATAATTCTTCGTATTGATATTTTATATTATCGTTGTTTCAATAAATTGTCATTACACAAGATTTTCCATTATCGAAGCTAATAATTCATATTATCCGAATAATATTATTAGATAACATTATTGGCAATGTCTAGAAAGTTACATCTAAGGAGAGGTTTGGTCACCTAATTGCTACCAAAGAAGGAGAAATTCTTATTCGAAAGCCCCTTCTCCTAGAACGGCTGGTCACAAGATCTTGTGATTCTGTAATATTATTTGTGAATAATTAATTATTGATTTATATGATGAGGAAAATATTGATTTTATGTGGATATAGATGGAGAAAATTTTAATGTGAAAATTGTTGGAAAATTAATATTTTTCTTTTTCCGATAAAATAATTCATTTAAATATATTATTTTAATAATATATTAACTATGATATTTTTATAATGAATGTAGGATATATGAGTATATGAGGAGGAAGAGTATTTTTGTGGCATTAAATGTTTAACACTTATTTTGTGTGTTGGTGGACACAATTATCGACCAAATTTGATTATAACTTGTAAAATCGCCTGGTTTGTGGATTTGGCCAATTTCTATTTGGAATTTGGAAAATTTTCTTCTGCAAAGTTGTAGAGAATTGAATTTTCTATAAAAAGTCGCGAGATTCGAATTTTCTGACAAAAAGGCTATTTATTGTGAATTATTAAGTTTCAAGTTCAAATAATTGATTTTTGGAAGTTTAAATTATTTTAAATTAGAAAACGTTTTTTCTTACTTTTTTAGAAGGTGGCATGTGCTTATTGAAATGAAATCATATTTCAAGAGTGGCGTAGGAATTTTGATATATAATAATATTAAATTAAATTTTCTACTTTGGTGTTCTAAGTAATTTTCTATAAATAGGGTGCTTAGGTTAGAATTGAAAATTACACCGTAAATCAAGTTTTCTCTCTATATTATCGAGCGTATTCTTGTGAGTATTTTGAGTATACTTTGAGTATTGCTATACTGAGTGCAAGTTCAAGTCATAGCCTATATCCAGGTGTTTCAACTAAAAGATTGTCTTTGTGAGGTAAGGGATATTATTTTTTTTTGTAATGATATTATTTCTTATATATCATTATGTTAAAATATTGATCTCAAGTTTTTATCAAATTTGGAACTTTTGGTGTCTGGGTTACTTATTCACGATCTGGACTTTATTCACGATACTCTGATCTTATTCACGAATACGCAAGACTATTCATCGAAAAATGAGAAATTTTCTTTTTCGTCAAAATATCTATTCGGATACTAGCTTTGATTGTATCCATGTTTTGATCATTCTTGAATTTTACACCACTATAATTATTTTTGAGGTATTTTTGGACATGGATAAAACAAAGTACGAATCCTTAATCCTTAATCCTTGTCATTTTGTTTCATTGGATTCGTTTCTTTAAAATATTTTTCATCATCCTCGGCCTTAAATGATGATATTATTGAATATCTTTGGCTTCAGAAAGTGCAAAGATGAATGATTTTCGAAGAATATCTTTGCCCGTAGTGCAAAAGATGAACAGTGTTTAGATGAACATGATTAATCGATGAATATCTTTGGCCCAGTAGTGCAAAAGATGAATATTTGATTCCGTATATATATTGATTGATGTTACAAGGATAAAAGATAGACGATGAACTTTTAAATTCATACATGAAGATAGTAGTTTGCATTCTCTACTTAACTCTTCTAATGAATTATTATTTCATGCGAATATTGATTTAAAATTTGTTGTCTATCAGATTCTATTAGATTTTTTTCCGTTGGAGACTAACGATAATTTGTTGTATATTATCTTAGTCATAATATTCTTTATGGGCTAGTTGAGCTCACCTTTTCCTTTTTGTTCCATTTTTCTTCTCGTGAGGCGAGAATGTAGCGAGTATCAGTGTGGGTATGGAATGAAGGTTCTAGAGAGAGTTATTTAGTAGTCCTCACAATATTTGTAAAATAATGTATAAATAATCGTGATGAGGATTTATTTGGGTATGTATATTATGCCTAGAAGACAATAATTGTATTTAAACTCACAAGATATATGTTGTCGTATTTTGCACGACAAATGTATTAACAAAGTTGTAGTTATTTCTGTACCATGTATTTGGCGACTCAGAATGGGTTGGATGGAATGGACCTATTTTGGGGGCGTCACAATACTGTTTAACATCATCAAGGAAAAATCAGTGACGTTTCAAAGATTTTTATAAAATCAGTGACGTTTCAATTCAATGTTGTGGTAATTTTCTTTGGTTTTGGCTTAATTAATCCTGAATAGAAGCTGACTTTCAGATTCATCTCATTTTTATTTTGTATATTTTATTCTTCCCCCCCCCCCCCCAATTTGAATCCTTCCAAGATGCTACTAGGCTTGAGAGGTTAAGAATCAATTTAAATTTAAGTGTGCGTGGTTTGAGATGTTAAGAATCAATTTAATATTATAGATATAAACAACACCCATTACCAAACACGGTGGAGGAGAGAGGAAATAAAAGTGAAATTGTTGAAGCGGATAAAGAGAGAATTTTGTTACGCTAGATATAAATTGTATTCGACTGTTGACTGATTTCATATTTTTAATGCTATCATCATTATTAAAGGAAGTAGAGTACAAATTAGTACGTTGTACTTTTAATGCTATCATCATTATTTTTATGTTATCAAGTTAGGCAACACACTATCACTATTAGCTTCTCAACTAATATTAGGAAATACTTCGAAACATAAAATTATCCTTAAAAGTTAGGGTTGTATTTAGTGATAGAAATGGGAAGTATCCAAAAATCCAAAATATGAACATTGCTATTTCTTTTTGTAAAACAACTCACGTAGCAGAGGTAAATCTTTATGCTTTTAAAGTCTTGGGTTTATTGGTTCCAAACCCTGTACTTGGGTTTACCTTAGGTTTTGTATGGAACTCAAAATAATAGTGAGGAATAATATCCTTTATATGCCTAAGTATAATGACTGTTTTGCGATGTTTGTATGCTAGTCAAGTAGCTTGGTGACGGTTTGCTAGATGTTATCTATTTAGTCAGCCGGATATATATATGACGGAAATAAAACTCATTCACGTACACTATGTCAAAATCAGTCCATGCTCATCATGAGATTATGTGTTATCTATATTGTTATTCCATGTTTTCTTTAAGACAAAGAAAGCTTAGAGATGGACTGTTTTGGTGCCAAAAATCAAATCATTTAAGGAATAATAACTTCGAGATACGAATAATAACTCGATGTATATTTTGGAATTCGATATGCAATTATTACAAATTACAAACAAAAGGAATATAAAAATTTCTTCCAAGTGAGGTCTTAAGATAAGTATGAACGCATTTCTTCCTTTATGTATACATATATGACAATGGTGTGGTGCAATAGTGGTTATCATTTATCAAAGTGATTGATATTGTGGTATCCTAAAATCAATCTTAGTTTTAATTATGACAAATGTAATTATAATTTTTAATCTTAAATGGCAAATAGGGACCAAATCATTTAAGGAATAATTCAATCAATTTACTTTGGATAAAGTTAGGGCAAATATTTTTACATGAATTAAGAGTATTCTTTCTATAGGTTGCATGCACGTTATAAATTTTTATCTCGATCTTAAAGTTTTACACATACATTTTTATTCTATTTTAAAAGAGATTATTTTTCATTTGAGTTTTAGAAATATACTTTTATGTAGTATATGTATGTATGTGTGTGTATATATATGCAATAAATTTTATAAAGACCTGATCAGAATTGGTGTTTTTACAATATTCAATATGAATGTCAACTCTACAATTTTAGAAAATTAAGGAGATTTGATTATGTTAAAATTGTTAAATGGATTTTACCATGATAAATAATATTAGATAATCTGTTAAAAGAATCAAAACTCCTTGATTTCTCTAAAAATACACACTTGCATAATTCTTAATTTCCCGCTCAAAGCCTATTAAAAGATCTGGAACGTCCAAAGTTGGGATAAATCTAACCCTTCAAAAAAACAAGTTAGCTTCACTGATCTTTCACATAAATAGTGAACGGTAAATACCATTTTAGAAAGCACATTCAAAATCTTATCCTTTTTATCTTTCTTATATCTTACTCTCAGCTACCACCTTCTCCCTCAGTATCAATCTCATGTGTATCAACCCTTATCTCATACGCATACGGTAAATACCATTTCTGATCTTTGTAATGCTATCGCATTACGATTTCAAAAAGAGGTTTCCCTTCCTTGGTTAGAAAAATTCCTTTTCTACCATTCACCCTTATGTTACTGTTCTATGTCATGTCTAAAAATTCATGTCTAAGGGAATCAAGCTTTTATTTTGGTATAAACTTTGGGCATTTTGGCTATGAGTTTTAGTTTATAGTACTTACTTTTTTTGTTTACTAACAAGTCTGCTTTTGCTGTATAGTTAAATTTTGCTAAGCCCACTTGAAATAAATTGATGGGGACTTATTTTTTACTTTTGTCATCACAACATGGGTAAGAGTTCTTGAGAGTATGCTAAGTGGTTCCAAGTTCATGTGAGTGAGAGTGACTCTATACATTTGGATATTTCAATTTTGTGACACGACTCCTTTTTACTTTTATTCAAGTATTTTACTACAATCACGGGGTTATATGTAGACTTATAAATTTAATTTTGCGATGGGGGAAGGGGTTAGTAAGTTAAAGAGGTTCATTTACATTCTACTTTCTGGAATCTGTTTTCATTCTACTTTTAGTTTCTCCTTTTCAATATGACACATCTTATTTTTGTTTTGAACTTCCACTCTTTATCTTTTAGCTTGGCAATGAACTGATACTGTACATTTGTTTAGGTTAAGATTTTTATCTGTATTTCATTTGTCGTATAGGAGCTCATTATTTTCTTGCCAAGTAATGGGCTTAAGTACCCTTCCGTTATGTGGCAGATGATGTGTTCATATTTGTCATGTTACTTGGAAATTTGGTTGCCACAATAATTTTTTGTTGGTCTCACCTGTTAGTATTACATTGCTCTCACTATATCTTTCCACTTTTATGCTTATTAGACATTTTTTTCGGTATTACGATAGTTCGTATCTGTGTATATTGTATAACTAATTTGTTATTTATCCATGTAATTGATGCTATAATTTCCTTATTTAATCTGCAGCTAATACATGGTTACATGTTCATATATGTGTATAGCTATGTATCTACTTTCCTATGTATTTGAAACTATATCTTGGTATAAAATCATTATTTATAGATATTAGTTTTGATATGTATTAGTTGATTCAATGTTTATTACTGATGATAAAATAAACTATATTTACAAATGATAAATATTAAACATCACGGACACAAATCTCTACAACGCATTTAAAGTATTGTTTATACAAACATCCATAAGTGTAGTTCATAAATATTCTTTTATTAAAGCAATAACCAATTTAAAATTATAATTGTTAACTATTTTGCAATATGTTGCTCATTAACTATTATTTCGTGTCCGTGTTTGCAAGAGGTGGTGGATATCAAGGAGGGGATCGTGGTGGTAGAGGAGGGGGAGGAGGAGGTGGTCGTGGCAGTGGTGGTGGAAGTGGTAGGGATGGCGATTGACGTTGTCCTAATCCAAGGTAATCCTTTTCTTCAGTGGATCTTTTGTTCTTCTGGTGTTTATTCTTGGGTGGTAATTGGCTGGATAACTTAGAAATTATATGGACTGCTATGTTGATTTTTAGTTGCTATGATTAACTGTTATACATTTCATGTTAACTTCACTTAAACTCCAATTTCTCTCCACTTTCTCTCTCTGTGTATCTTCCATAGCAATGGCGGGTCTGTATTCTTATTCCGCCAGACCCCAACCTTCATCCCCCCACCAATCATTCACCTCCAAACAACTCTTCCTCCTCACTCTCCTCCCTCTTACACTTGCGAACCAATCACGTGCTGGTCACCTGAAGAGTCCCACAAATTTCTTGGCATGGACAATACCTCTCCCCTAGCCACCATTGGCCACTCTTCTTCTCAATCGTCTGATTGCTCTCTTCTTGCTCATGGTTTTTCCCCCTTCTTTCCTTTACTATTGTGATTGGAAGTTCAATTTTTGAGTTCGATCTCAAACCCAAGTTTGGCTTCTATTTTTTTATGTTGATCTGGTTATGGGATTTTTTTGGTTCTGATTTTTATTGGGTGGGTATTACTTGATTTGATGATTTGGGGTGTTTGCTAGGCTTACATGCATTTTAAAGTGATGTTTTTGTCGATGAGAAAACGATGTGGAGAGATTGAGATGAAATTGTTTTTTGTATTTTAGTTGTCTGGTATTGCTTGATTTACTTATTCCAAATGTTTCAAAAAGTTAGTAGCATTTATGAGTCTTGATTTTGTCTGAATTAGTAAAAAATTACCTACTGGTAGCCACCGATAGAGATGCTCTGTAGTCCCTTCAAGTATCTTTATTATAAATCAAGATGATATCATTACAGCATGAAAAAATTATTAGCTAATTGTTCTCATGTTCTTATATACCAGGAATTATTTGCAAGTCATACTAATATAGCAACTCTTGGTTGACTAAAATAGTTAATCGTTATTATAGTGCAAGTCGAAATGATAATTGTAAGTTTTCAGACATGTGTGATCTGCTTTGTGTTCTTTCGTGGTTGGGTTGCTTCAAGATGATGTCAATTCGATGGTTTCAGAATGAAAGTTGAGAAGGCTCCTTTGGAATCATATGGGCGGGTTAGATGTCCAAATACAGAAAATCAAAGAAGTAATTGAGCTCCCATTGACACACCCTGAATTATATGAAGACATTGGTATCAAGCTACCTAAAGGGGTAATACTTTATGGGGAGCCAGGAACAAGCAAGACCTTACTTGCCAAGGTATGTAATAATATGATAATGTTTTAATAAAATTTGGAATATTATAGTTTATTATCTACAAAATTGGAATTCTATTCGAGTCCTACTTTTACTGTCAACTCTTTAATGTTATGTTTGCTTATCAATTTTTTTATTTTTTATTTTAGTTTTGAAATTAAATGAAACTCTGTGATATTTGGTCATCTTGTTTATGCTTTTTTCATCAGATAGCCACGATACCTCTAATGTTGATATTAGTTAGTAAAAAAATTGTAGTTAACTTTATGAAACAATGTACTCAGATGTTCATTGTGAGGTCATTGAATAACCTCAAGTTGTTTGTATACAAATATTTTCATGGTGAGTAACACATAGGATTTTTTATTTTGTGTATATTATGTACAAAATGGGTATGTAGTACATTTATAATTGTGGCTGCTAACTCCATCTGATAAATAGGAACAATGAAACAGGATCTCATAGTTAGTAAAAGCTTTGAGTGTTGAGCTGATTTATATACAAGTAAGAAGTATATCTTTTATGTCTACATTTATGTGTTTCAAGCTTCAACTAACTTTGTGCAATGATGAGAACTCTGTTTGGAGTGGACATTCCTCTTTCAGTTGTTACTTTTCGTCAACTATTCAGTTTTTTTTCATTGCTATCCACAATTTAAGATCTATTATTGCTGAAAGAGTATTTTCTTTTAAAAAAATTCTTTAGACTTTTAAGTCTTCTTTGGGTTTCCTCAGGCATTGGCAAACTCTACATCCGCAGCTTTCTTACATGTTATCTGAAGTGAATTGATCCAAAATTACCTTGGAGATGGTCCAAAATTGGCCGAATTGACAGGAAGATAGAATTCCCTCCCCCTGATATTTAAACTAGGAGGCACATTTTTCGGGTACTACATGCATCAAAAGATTGTTTATATATTGAAATAACTACATGCATCAAAAGATTGCCTGGTATGGAATAGAGTTTCATGTTTTGTCTGATTTTGGGGTTTCTGTTTTTCTTTAAATTAATTGGTTGTTTATGAAACTTGATCTGCCTTAAAAAATATTATTGTTCATGTTGATTTGCTTCTGGGCTTTGTTTATCTTCCATTTTTCTTTTTGGGTTTTGAGAGATTTGGTGACTGAGATTGTCTGGTATGGAATAAAGTTTCATGTTTTGTCTGATTTTGGGGTTTCTGTTTTTTTTAAATTAATTGGTTTGGTCTATGAAACTTGATCTGCCTTAAAAATATTATTTTTTTCATGTTGATCTGCTTCTGGGCTTTGTTTATCATTCATTTTTCTTTCTGGGTTTTGAGAGATTTGGTGACTGGAGGTGCTTCAGATGAGTACTTGCAGTTTAGAGCCTTTTAGGTAATGAGATCATGAGAATCAGTAAGAAAATGAAGTGGAGCTTTATGTGTCATGTTGTTTTTCTTTTAAGCTTAAAGAAAGCTCTGTGAAAATGAGGGACAATAATACATTTCTAGAGAGGATTAGTCAATGATTAGTTCACGTGGTTGTCCAATAATGCTTCTAAGGAACATTGCACCGAAAGATGGCCTTTGTAATGGTACTAGACTTATCATAGTCAAGTGTGGTGCTTTAGTACTTGAAGCAAAGATTTTAACTGGTGATAAGCATGGCGACTTGGTATTTCATTCCAAGGGTTTCTTTGACTCCATCTTCGTCTGAGTCAAGTATTTAAATGACAAGAAGATAATTCTCAGTGAGATTAGCGTATGCAATGACAATGAATAAATCACAAGGCCAGTCTGTCAAATTTATTGGGGTAGATTTACGTACGCCATTATTTAGTCATGGGCAACTATATGTAGCTCTGTCAAGATGCACAAGTTCTTCCCGCTAATGCATACTTCGTAAATTAACTGAAAAGTCCACAACAAATATTGTCTATCTTGAAGTTTTATTATAATTTGATATGTTTGAGGTACCATTTCTTATCTCCGTGTATTATTGATCTTCTTACGATAAAAGTTTTGATATTTATTTTTTAACTAAACGATTCATTTCAATTTTTGCAGTATTGGGATGATAATGCTATTGAATGGAAACGTGTTCATTCAATAACAAGTCGAGGATGAAGAAAAGTTAACACGATTTTGTGTATTTTATAATTCTTAAATCGTATTCAAGTAATCACGTGTCAATTGTTTCTTTCTTGCGATACTACTAACATTTTGCTTTCTCTTATAAATAACAGATTTTTATTACAAACAATATTTGTTGGTCGTGGACGTTGCCGATGGATAGTCTTTCTTTTCAAATATTTATGTACTGAAGACATGGTAGAGCTTGACAGATCTACAAGGAATATGTTGTTATATATATTTTTAAGAACATAGTTTATTAAAAGTGGTAATATGTTTTGTTGAAAAATAAATTGTTGTAAAAAAATTTATTGGTATACACGATGTTGTATTTATTTATTATAGATTTGATAGATAATTGGAAAATAGATTGTTGTAAAAAAATTAATTGATATACGCGCAGTTGTATTTATTATCTATATAATAATAGATTTTGTGTATAGAGTTCGCAGGTGGTAGATACAAAGGAGACGTTGTGAAAGTATATGTATATTGATTATTCACTTTTCCTGAGTAAGTGTATAAGTGGAAAGTATGTTTTGTCTGTAACTTATAAAGAAATTGAAGATAATCTTCATTATTTTATTTACTTTACGTGCAAAGATGGGAAAATATTTTTTGTTTGAAGGACTAATATCTACTTTTTAAAGATTTGTATAACACCTTCAGTCGATGATATGGCAACTACCATTTTGTGTCATTAATTTTTTTTCTCTTTTCAATGATTTCATATTATTGATGTGAGTAGAATTGAAAATAAGAACTCAATTTTCTCAATAGTGGTGGCGACATGAGACTATATTTATATTGGTGTTGTCAATTTAATGTTTTAGGTAAATAATGAGCATGTAGAGAATTTTGATAGACAAGTAATAATGAGTTTGTAGAGAATTTTGATGGACAAGTAAATAATGAGCATGTAGATATTGGAGTTGTCAATTTAATATTTTAGGTAAATACTGAGTTTGATGGACAAGTAAATAATGAGCATGTAGATACAATTTGTGGCAAAATTCTTGACTTCTTTACATTTTGGTGGGATGTCTATCTTTATTAGAAATTTTCTAATTTTCATCAAATATATACTTTTTTCACATTATCAACTCATATTTTTCATTTAGATTCATCTTTAGGTATTAAATAATTACACGAGTAATGGTAGTGCCGGAGGCACGGGTTAACCCTAGTATAAGATATGTTGGACAATAAGTAACTAAGGAAACATAATTTTTAATTACTATTAGTGATGAATGTATGGGATTTGAAGCTTAGAGTGCTTCCAAAACACTTTATCCACATTTACATAATCATGTGTCCTGTGGCATCAAAAACCCATCTGATGCTGCTGAATAAGGAAGAAAGTAACTAGGCAGACATTTTATTTTACCTGCCTAAACTCTTCTGTGATGTTAAAAAAGAAAGAAGGCATTTTATCTGTTTCGGGAGGTAGCTTCAGGAAAAGATCTGAAGAAGTTTCTATATGTACATTTCTTTGTCCTTTACTTCATCATACTAGTACATTCATGGACAGCGTAGACACTTTTGTCGTCCAACTTAAATTTAAGTTAAAACATACATGGCATGCAGGTGATTTTGGGTTGTTGGTAGCTGGTTCAATCTTTTGACCCTTGTATACATCAGTAAGTCGTTTGATCAGTCCTAAGAGTCTTTAGTTTTTGCTGCTCTTAACGACTCATTTGCGAAGTGAACTAACTACTCACTCATGGTGATATTTGTGATTGCAGTTTTTGTGATGCTGCTCACGGTACCCTTGTTGTATGAAATGAATGAAGACAAAGTGGATACCTATGCTGAGAAGGCAACAGGTGAACCCAAGAAGCGCTACAATGCATTGGATGATAGAGTTCTCCGAAAGATCCCAAAAAACCCTTTTATGAAGGATAACAAGCAGCACTGATATTTGCTTCTTTCTCAAATGCCTCCACCTTCCTTTAACTTACAACTTCTATGTTTTGACTGGGTTTTAGTTTTTCTAGGATGGTATTGCACCAATTCTTCTTTTGGATGGTTTTGAAGTGATGCACTTCAATTTGTAAGGAATACCTACAATAGATTGCAGTTATAGATGGATTACTCTGTTTTAGTATTCTACTTCCACTCACTTTTTGGTATATATTCTGGGAAACTGATAGTTATAGTTTTCAACTTGTTTCTAGATGCTGTTTGTCAAACCATGTATTATACAGATTAATCAAGACAACTAAATTCTTAAATAACATGGCATATGTATTATGCAAGCCACATCTTCACAGGAGCCTCGCATGTAAATATGCCCCAAGAATGATCACAATCACAATAAACTTGATTGACAAAATTTCAGAAGTTGCAACAACAATAAACTTGATAGACAAAGTTTTCACAGGAGCCTCACATGTAAATATGCCCCAAGAATGAGGATCACAAACACAATAAACTTGATTGACAAAGTTTCAGAAGTTGCAACAACAATAAACTTGATTGACAAAGTTTCATAGCTTGTCGCAAAGACTCGGTCCAATCTCAACTTCATGAACCTGCCTATCTACTTCTTTGCATAGGTAAACATTGGGTTCTCCGGTATTATCTTGAATCCTTGGAGTCCCTGCATTGCAACAGTCGATTGCATCTCGTTCTCGTACTCTACAAAGGATATCCCTGGTTTTGCTTCCACCATTCTGACTTCCTTAAATCAGGGTACTGGCAGAAAAGCATTTGAAGCATCATCGAAGTTGTCTGATGGGGAAGGTTCTGAACAAACAATATGCTATTTGGTGGAGCTGGAGCCTCCGGGATAGCAGATTTAGCACCACCCACGTATGGAATATGTGACAACTGCAACATTTGATGAGAGAAAGAGACGGAAAAACTCTTATAAGGAAATACTAGTTAAAACACACTACTTATGATAATGTGTTTCCGTTTTAGAGATGAGCTGCACATATGTTGCTTCTCAGAATTCCATATAGAGTGCAGAAAGCTGAAATGCCAACAGGGTTTTATGATTGAATTTACTCAACCCCACAGTGACCATTCTGAGTGCTTTACTATTAGGAACTTGAACTACAAGTAAATGTAAGAAATTTTAGTTAAAGCAAATTTCTATACGAGTATGAATGCAAGCACATATAGTGAGTTTATTATTCAATTCCATGTTTTATATTATATACTTCCTTAACATTTGGATACTTGACATCAAATGGTATTCAGAATCAGATCAATGTTAGAAATGGTCAGGACTGTATTATTTTCATATACAACTTGACAAAGTGAATTGTACAAGACATGCTCACCTGAGGTATTGCACCATAAACACCTGCGTAAGCAGGATTCAGACCCATTGCAGCTTGATTAGCATCATGTTGCTCCTTACGCTTCCTTCCTATAACACAAGGGAGAAATATAAATATCATAAAGAACAAGTGAGAATGTACACTATAAACAAAGAACATATGCATATAATTTACCTTACATCCCAAAATTTATCCACAATTGATAAATTCCTCTCCGTCTATCAGTAATTGGGAAATTGGTTTTTGTAATAAATAGTAATGGGTTGAGCAAAAAATACCCACCATAAAACACAAATTCAATCAAATGATGGAAACTAATACCACACAAACACACCCACAAATCACAAAGTCAATCAATAAAACCATAAATGAAGCAAGTAAATCATATGTGATACAAAGATCGTTGACCTGAACACGTCCCGCCAACGTCGGATGCAGGGGTTGAATAAACAAAACTACCAATTTCATTTAAAAGTCGTCTGGCAAATGAGCATAAGAAGTCAAGAACATACCTGAGAGCTGAGACGACGGGCGAAGGCGGCGGCGGAGAGAAGGGAAGAATAGGATTCTAGGGCTTGCAGCAAACGATTTAAAATATAATAAGAGAAGAATAGGATTCGATGTTGCACTTACTTCCTTCAAGGAAATCGATTTTAGCAGCTTCAATTTTGCAGCCCTAAATTATCCGGAGGGGAACATTAGATGAGAGCTCAGTCGTGAGGAGAGTGAGGAGAGAGCGAAAAAACACGGAGTGAGCCATTTAAATAGGAATGCTCTTTAAGAGAGTAATGTTACTTAAGCGTAATGCTTTTGAACGGGACCGTATATATATATACATAAAAGGTGCATAGAAGTCCCCTATTCAATAGATAGGAGAGGGAAATATTTCTCATGTTTGTAACCTCTTGCTGCATCAGCTGCTAAGTACAACACCTACGATTTCTGTTTAGATTCTCCCTGCTTGTGACCGTCGTTCCTTGAGAAGTTAACTGAAGCCTTGCCAGGTTGCACTGCCTCATATTTGCTTTGGCTTATCATACATGGCCAATTCCGGTGGAGATTATTTCAAATATTTAGCAACAGGTTGAAGAGTGGACACAGCGCTGTTGCATTTCCTATCAATAGCACTGCTGCCTTGTGAATAAGACTCCACTCCAACAGTCCAACTAGACAGGACTCTCTTTGCCATGCAAATTACAATCACCCTAACACCCAAAGATCAGCCACCATGTTCTTGCCATAGTTCTCCCCAGTGTCTGCTATGGTCAGAGTCTGTTAATGAATCTTACCACCTACAAAACACATTGAAAAGTGTAAAGCTAACTTCATTGTGAAAGTAAAGGACACACTCCTGTTACAATCTTCAGTTCATGGAATGTAAACAAAACATCATTTATGCACATTAAACTAGAAACAATTATCAGCCACCATTTATAAACTTAAAAACATCTAATTTCTTGGTATTTGAGGCTTGCATAAATTATTGTAGTAATAAATGTGATAAAAACTGTGGGGGGATTAAAACAATAATATAAAAATTCCTCAAGTTTTCCAAATTTCTTGCTCACAGTAGCAGCTCAACGTCAAAGTAATAACTTGTGACGCAACTATAATAACTGTTGGAAAATTGATGGACAGTAATTCAAATAGAAACCCTAATGAATTTTACACTGCGATAAAGAAAATCAAGATACGTTCAGCACTTACCCGCATTTTGAGAGAAGAAAGTCAGAAACAGTAGCAAATCAACCAATGCTGCACAACAGAGTTGAGATGGCTCCACACTATCAACAAGAGTTACTGTCACACAATAGAACATTTAACTCGTCATGCATGTCCTTAATAAACAAGGATGCTTGCTCTTTGTTCACGAGACTACTCTCACTTTTTGGAAGAAGAGAATCCATTTCTCTTAGTTATTGTCAATACTAAGTGTTGATTTCTGGCTAACCAGATCCTTTTTAAGATCACTCATTTGGGGGACGTACATGTAAGCACAAGCTTAGGCAATCGATAGATCAGCCTGAAGGTGAAATTTGGGATATTGTTGATTTCCCTTTAAGAATGTACTTTTAACTGCTGGATATCCTTAGAAAGAGTCTTCGATACGAGGCCTTTCTTGATCACAAGATCCCAAAATATATCCAAAATGTTTTTGTCACCAGTATACAAAGCATTGAAACTTCTATATATCTTGAGAGTTATCATCAACCTCCTCTTATACATCTCATCTAATATATCTGAAGTAGCAATTTGCTTCCCTGCTTTTAAATAAGCATACGCCATACTAGTGTATACTACACTATCTCCCAACATTCCCCTCCCTTGCATCATGCTGAAAATTCTTTGAGCGCAATTAACCTTTTCTCTCTTACAGAATCTTCGTATTAGTGCCCTGTACAAGGAGATGTCAATACAAAGACCCCTTTGAAGAAAATCCTCTGGCAAATTTATGACTGCCTCTTCATTGCCTTGGTTGCAGTAACCATCGACAAGCCACGAGTATGTGCAATAACTTGGAGAAAATTTTGCATCCAGCATGGAAAACAACTGCTCTTTGGCACTGTCCATCTCAAGTTTCCTGCAGAACCCATGGATCAATGCCTTATACGTGAACGGGTCAGGTTTTAATCCCGCTTCCAACATCCTATTTTTGACTTTCAATGCAGACTTCATGTCTCCAATCTTGCAGTAAGCATTAATCAAAGTGTTACAGGTAATGTTATCAGGTTCAATTTCCTTCTCATTCATCTCATTCAATAGTTTATTTGCATCCTTAATCCTCCCTTCTTCACACAATTTGCGGAGAACTGAGTTGTACGTTACAACCCCAGGATACAGCCCTTTAGACTCCATAGCCTCACGCAATCGTAAAGCTTCATCAAGGTCATTCACTCTACAATAACCATCAATCAGAGTAGTGTATGTCACATGATTTGGAGTGGAATCTTTAATTTCCTTAAAGAGCCTTAAAGCCTCTCTCATTCTGCCTTCTCTACAATAACCATAGATTAGAGAATTATAAGTTACAATATCAGGACACACTCCACCGCTTTCCATTCTATTCTGAATAGACAAAGCTTCATAATGCATACCCTTCTTGCAATATAATGAAATCAACGTATTAAAGGTGACAAGATCAGGAAACATACCCTTAAACTCCATCTCACTCAACAGCTGTTCTGCCTTCTCCACGTCTCCGGATTTGCAACAAGCATGAACTAACACATTATATATATGAATATTTGGAACCACCCCAACTTTTATCATTTTCTTATATACTTTCCAAGCCATATCAATCAATCTATCCTTCACCAATGAATTCAAAAGCACAGTGCAAGCATGCAAATGAGGCTTAAACCCCTTGGTCCTCATGTGCTCAAACACTTGAATTGCATCTTGGGTCATCTTTGAATTTGCATAAAATATTACCAACCAGCTCAAAACATGCGAATTCACATCAGGATCGTCATGGGTACTCACAATTGCATTTAAAACAGTGGGCGACGACAGAAAATCTTTAAGTGCAATCTTTTCAAGTAAATTCTGAGCATCTTTGAAGTGCTTTTGCTTGGTGAGGATATGAATCATAGTCCAACAAGACTCTAATGAATGCTTGTAATTGGGTATTGATTCAACCCATTTAAAGAATGACCAAGAAACAGAAGACCCATATAATGAAATATGCAGAAGTACCTGATTGATGGTCGTTGAAGAAACAAAAGATCCAATCTTTGGCTTCAAAAGATTGTCCCAATGTCCCTTCACTACAATTGCATACACAGTTTTGACCAATTGATTGTCACTGGTGACGCTAACTAAACTAGCTATCCAGAAAAAGAATTAAACACTATCTAAAGGTTGTGAGATGTGAGTAACAGATTTTTTTACCTGGCAGAGTGTTAAAAAATGTAGCATAAAAAAGAGATCTTGCTTAAACCCCAGTTGAAGAACCCTGCGACAGAAAAAGAGAGAATTTCGAGCGGCTTCTTTATGATATTATCAAGAAAGCTCAAGAAAGAATCGACCCAAAATATCCCGGGCTGATTAGGTAATCAATAGGTCCGACCCGGTTGTAGTGGGCCTTTTTGTCTATTTACTTAAGTTTAATCCCATTTGGGTCCCCTAGTCCACAAAAATTGCTTCGCTCTTTGGCAACCACTACTCCGCCTCCTCTCGAAGCTGCCCTACTCCGCCTCCTCTCCAAGCTGCCAAAGAGAGAGAGATGGGAGAAGAGAAGTTAAACAAGAAGAAGATTAAAGCTGGTGATAAATTAGCAAAAAGGGCAAGATTGAAGAAAAAGACGATGAACAAAAAGGAAAACAATGAGCAGAAAATATCGACACTTGTTGAAATTGGTATCTTTCTTCAATTTGAATCCCTATATTTGTGTGTATGTAAGGTGATAATTTGTAAAATGGGATACTGATTATTTTCAGGCGTAATTAAGGGGGTGTATTCAATTAAGATTTACTTTTTTTAAGTGACATACTTTTGTAGAATTTGTGGAATTTTAATGACTTTCAAAAACTTTAAAGACTTTTTTAAAATGACTTTTATAGACTATTAAATAAGTAATAGACTTTTATAAACTTTTTATCAAAACTGTGATAGACTTTTGTATACTTCTAATATATCTTGCAATTTATATTAATGGTTAATTAGCCCATGTGTACAACATCTCCCTCTTTTTTCATGAACTAGAGTAAATCTCATTATATTATTGTGGCATGAGATTTTATATATGTTGAAAGCGTTCATATTATTCTACTCATTTCATAATACATTTGGATATTCGGATACCAATAAAACTTTAGAAACTACAGACGCAATATAAAAATTAAGCTCACTTTTCATTGAGTTATATATACTTTATGCATATGCGTACGTTTATTTGGAATTATTGTTTTTCATTCCGGTACAAAAATTGTCATCAATACTTATTTACGTAACTAGCAATTAAAAAATTAATATAAACATTTGCAATATATATATCGATTTCCATTCAAATATTTGAATATTACCTCGTCTTAGTATCAAAATTTGCAAATAAAAATAATATATACTTGTTTCATGTATATTTTAAAATAGCAAGTTATTTTTCAAATAAAAAATATTTTTTATTTATATTCTTTTAATAAATTTTAGTTTAGTAATGTAACATATAATAAAATGATGATAAAAAGCTTGAAGAACTTATATATTCTATACAACTATATATCACTATAAAGTACACGATACTCTATATAAATTACTTTCCTCTCTCACTTTTTTTTTTTCTTCATTTAACTCGATTAAGTTAATTTATTTAAATTATAAAATATAACGTGTGTTTATTATTAAATAACAAATAAATTCAAAATTTAAAATTTTGAATTTTGTACGTTAACTACAAAAACAAAATAAATGTTTTATTTTTGTGGGTACAGCAGAAGTATTAATTATTCTAGATTATAAAGTAATTAGAAATATTGGGTTCATGTGAAGTAATTAGAAATATTGGATTCATGTGAATTGTATTTTAAATTTATTTAGAAATCTTTAGAGATGAGGTCAGACTTTGGATATGGGTTGATAGTTATAATTCTTCTTCTAAAGTCTGTCAAACTCTACCATTTAATAGAAATCTGAAAAGTCTATGACTTTTTGAATACAAAAATACTTACTTTGTAAAAATCTTAATTCAATACCACCTAACTTTTAAAGACTTTAAAAAAGTTGTAATTGAATACCACTAAACTTTTATAAACTCTTTAAATGTCTTGATTGAATACAACCAAACTTTTAAAATCTTTAAAAGTCTTTAAAAATCTTAGTTGAATACACCCCCCTAATAGTTTTGTTGAGTATGAACCATAAACATATCTAGGTAGATATGCATAAACAATAAACCTACTCTTTATTTTGGCAGACAGAATTGCAAATCTGTGTACATATATGATAATATATGAAATTTTTAATTGTTGAAGATTAATAGGGTGCTTAAGTTAATATCTGTATAGCTCAAAATGTACTTTGTTCAGACTTTTTACATAGTCTAGATTGTTAAATATATACATACATGCACATACATATGCGTGCGCATAAGTGCGTGTATTTACTGCCAATCTGAAGATATAGCATTGGGTCGACGAGTGGCAATAAAATGTTTTGATGAGTTATCATAATTCATGTCATGTTAATTATTAATTTGTTGATAAGTGAACATGCGTCTCAACACTCTGTTACATACTAGCATGATTAGATGTAGAACAACTCACATTGTGTTGAATTGTTCAATCTTCTGGTTTGGGTTCTAAAAAAAGTAAAGGTTCTTTGTTGGTGTTTTGCACTTAATATTTCTAGATTCTTGTTTTAAACTTTTTGTGTTTTTGCTGGTATAGTTCTACTTTAGATTTCCTGCATTTTGCTACTACGAATGCTAACCCAGCCTATTTGTCGTCCCCAGAGGAAAAAGCACATGAACTGAAGGAAGAAAAGGAAAAAGTAAAACGTTCGGGCAAGAAGAGAAGAAACACAGAGAATAGGAAGAATTTTGAGGACGAGCAAGCTAATCACCTCAATAATGAAGGTGAATGCATCTCTGATGTATTATGTGTGTAGTTAAGGGTATTTTGTTGTTTTATTTATCTTCTCATGTAAGGAGATTTTTGTGGGTTTCAGCAGATAAGTTAGATGAAGCAGACTGTGGGAAGAAAAAGAGAAAATTATTAAGGTATAAGAAAACGAAGAATGAAGAGATAATTGAAGCTGATATTGACGAAGTTGGTAAGCTCTCTGATGCAATGAAAGATGGTCTCAATGAACAAAACTGCTCAGTTGAAGTGGGAAAGAAAAGAAGCAAAACAAGGCAGAAGAAGAGGAAAAATGAGAAGACGAAGAAAGCTGAGGAACAAATTGTTGAGCTCGATAATGAAGTTGAAGATGGTTCTAACCAACGAAATGGTATTCAAATGCATTGTTGACGGGAACTACCAAGCTCCTTGAGAACCAGATTTAGAACACACACACACATATATATACACATATGGTTATGGAATTATTCCTTAAAAAACCATAAGTTGAGTGTGAGTGCACGTTTGTGAGCGCACACTAAGTAGCAGCCCCTGGATTACTGGATTAAAAAGAATATCAGTAACATGACACTTTAGTTACCTTTATGATGCTCAAATATTAACATATCAGAAAGTCTCTCAAACACATAAAATTCCACCCGATTCAGATTATGTCAGACTTGTGGTATTTGTTGTCTTATCGTGTTCACTTTTTCTTTCTTGTAGGTAAGTCAAAAAAGACTCGTAAAGTAAAAAAGAAGGATAGTTTATTACTGCAGAATGAGAAGTTGCCAGAAAAGACAGATGCGGAACAAGTTGAGGTTTATGAGATATCTTCAGGAGATGAGGACTGCTCTAAAGGAATGAAAAGTACGAACCTTCGCTACTGAGATTAAACTTAGTTCCTGTTACAACGAAATGTTTTTTA
Source organism: Panax quinquefolius (assembly GCA_020205615.1). Taxonomy (NCBI): domain Eukaryota; kingdom Viridiplantae; phylum Streptophyta; class Magnoliopsida; order Apiales; family Araliaceae; genus Panax; species Panax quinquefolius. The sequence continues at coordinate 25,108,069 of CM035156.1, forward strand.
TTGCTCATAAGTTATTGACATCAAAACAATCACTAGCCACACAAATGAGGCATATATTTGTGAGTTTATACTGATCTTCCAAAATTTTATTCTAACTATGGCAAGTTTTTGTTATGCAATAATACAAGTATATTGAAAATATACCATGGAAATGTATTTGCATATTTATACGTATATATACTTTCCTGTAAGTCCATGTATTCAGCATACATGTCAGCTTTTGACCTATTACTTTTTTAACACCGTGTAATAATCAGTTTTGTTAATTAGGTCCGTACCTCTTTGAAACCTCTTCAATAAATCAATTGTCCTCATAAATGGATTCTTTGAAAGTAGATTTATTTATAAACCCCAAAGGGTCAAAGAAATGCAAAGGCCTTAAGGAATAACCTCAAGGTCATTTTTTTGATTTCCATACAGGGACAAATTCACGTATAAAAAATGCAGATTTTTTTAAATAAAAAAAATGAAGAGAGTTTAGCATTCTGAAATATTCATGCCTGAGCTAACTGAAATTTCCTGGGGCTTATAGAATGGATTATGGAATACCATCAAAGTCGACCAGGTGTCGAGATACTGCAAGAAAGGATTGATGACTTCATAATTGCTCATGAGGCACAACAGGAGCAGGTATTTCTTCTGTTGCACCTACCAGTTATGCGACAACTGTTGTTTTTATCAATATGCACGTGAGGTGCTAATTAACATGCTTTTGCCAGTGTAAACTTTAAGTGTTTTGTGCAGCTATTTTCTATGTAAATAAAATCTCTCTCTATTGTTTTGTATGTGTCACATTAAGTAATTAATGTATGCAGACTTATCAAAAATAAAAAATAATTGATGTATGCTGCATCTTCATCCTTAACAATAATCTGGAACTTCAGACATTTATGAAAACTAGCTATGATGAAAGAATTACATTTTTGCTGCTTTTTTTTTTACTTTTTCCTTTTGATGGTCAAGTAAAATATAGCTTCTACTTGAAGAACCCCAAAATGTGGTGGAACTGCACCATTTGTGTCACTTGTTCTTACTTGTGCTGTAAATAACTAAGATATTTAAAAACAATTATGTCGTCTTCTTCTTCTTTTTATGTGTCCACAAACTTGTGTTTTCTGTACTAAATTTCCTGAATGCCATTCAATTTCTTGTGTGACATACAGGAAAGAAAAGAAAGAGAAGCTCGTGCTGCAGAAGGTGGATGGACTGTTGTTGTACATCACAAGGGCAGAAAAAAGACAACAGATTCTTCGAGTGGAGTTGCTGTGGGTTCCGTTGCCCATGCTGTTGTAACTGACAAGATGGCAAAAAAGAAAAATAAAGAAGTCGGATTAGATTTCTACCGGTTTCAGAAAAGGGAGGCCCAAAGGAATGGTATGTTGAATTTTGTCAGCACACGCGTTTCCATTTCCTTTTTCTGGAAGCACAATTATATATTTGTTAATAGAACAATTTTATTTTAATCCATTTAGTTTATAAGATTATATCAGTTTGATGTTTTCTTTTGTGGAGTGGGGGAGGGGAGAAAATATGTGCTTTCTTATATCCAAAACTTCCATCTGATTTTGATACGTTCTGTATTTCCGGCTAAACTTTTTTCCCCAGTCTTCAATAGGAATGTCTATTCCCTGATTATAGGTAGAGGTAGACAGACATACATAATTCTTATAAAAATCAATCTTATTATCTTATTGGCAATGCATATATCAATAGTGGGTACATATTTAATTTTAGGTTACACTGCTTTGGACCACTAAAGTTATGCTTATTTTAAGTGGCTCCAGCATGGGTATTAAATTTAAGTTTAGGTTCTTATTGTCTATGCAGTTACTAAATCGTTTTGGAAACTTGTATTTTATTTTATTTTTTGCAGAAATTATGATGCTGCAAAGCAAATTCGAGCAGGATAAAAAACGGATACAGCAAATGAGAGCTGCAAGGAAGTTTCGGCCATACTGAAGGGTGTGAAATAATTCATTTAGCAGCTGTTGAAATTTTGGTCATTATCTTGGAATGAGCATTCTTTTTCATAGTAAAATGTTGTTAGCTTTATGATTATCGTGTAAGACTGGGTGTTCACAGATGTCTGAGTTACTGAAAATGAATGCTAAAGTTGAAAATTCTGGATCTAGTTACTTAACTGCTAAAAAATTTAATGAGTGGGTAGCTGGTACGGAGTATTGTTAAGTTGATGTATCAAATTTTAGTTAGTATTCATTCTTTAGCGTCAAATACTATTGGCTGCAACTTCTCTTTGTCACCTTCCATGGTTAGTCTCCACAAAAAGGTTCAGCAGCCCATTCCAACCACAAAAGGCAATATAAAGGAAAAGGAAAATAAAAATTAAAGGCAGGAAGGTATATGCATTGACAACTGAAATTCATAACATATCCATCCTCTCCATTACCATTACCTGCTCTCACATTCTGGTTTTCAGATGGACCAAAAAACCCATGTTACATGCATACGCATAAATTCAATCAATTCACATAAATTTTCACCTTGAAAAACCAACTTAAATAATTATCACAGCACATGACGGAGGGATTTTTAAATCTAAATCTCATGTGTCATCTACAGAATATTACTTTTCAATAGTTAATTTAATTATTTATTCATATATACGTCCTGGAGAGACCAAATCTGAGGAGAGGGGAGACAAAGAGTTAGTTTTGCACCATCGTTAGTTTTTGTAGGATGTTACATTTATATCCCTGTATCTGTTAAAAGGATTAAATCCAAAAGAGGTATTTTCGGTAATACAAATAGTTCTAGAATGTTAGGATACACAAAACTGGTATCCTAACACTATATAGGATTCTTTTCAAAAAAAAAAACACTATATAGGATTGGTATCACCCATAATTCGGAATCCGAATCAGGATCCTCTATCAGGATTTCTCTGTGAGGATCTTGTGACGGTTTTGTTGTAGAGTTAACAACACATTAAAAAGGAGATACAACGTTTCACAAATTTTATCAAGAAATTTAAAAAATATATATATGTAAAAATAAACGTGTTTGGTGGCTTCTAATTTTCTGTCAACTTGTAAAAAAATTCTTATCAAAACGTTGTGAGCCATTGGATCTCATTTTTAATGTGTTGTCAACCCCACAACAAAATCCTCACAAGATCCTCACAGAGAAATCCTCATAGAGGATCCTGATTCCGAATTATAATTCGTATTTCCTAAGCATCGGTATAAGATATATATTATCTTTACATTCAATTTTAAACAACGAGATTTACACAATAAAATTTATCGTCCGTTACTAATAATAGTTGACAGTTAAAAAAAAACACAATTTATAGACTATTTATAGTAACGTGTGATGATCAAAATCTTAAATACAAGTTAATAAACCTTAAATCCTAATTTATAAACCCTAAACTCTTATTTAATAAACTCTAAATCTAGATAATAAAATCAAACCCAAACCGTGCGGAAGGGATAAAAAAATTCCATTGATTAGTAAACCCTAATTACCCAAACATTATAATTGATTAATAAATCTTAAACCCTAATTAATAAACTCTAAGTACTAATTTATAAATCCTAAACTCTAATTAATAAAGTCACATTAAGGGGGTGTTTGATAAAAACTGAATGAATCTGAATATGAATGAGCTGAATCTGAATCTAAATGAATTGAATCTGAATCTAAATGAAAAAAGTTGTTTAATAATTGACATATCTGAAACATCTGAATAACAAAACTTTATTATTTTACCCCTCTGAAAAAATTCAAAATTGTTATAAATTTATTTAGTATTACTTAATAAAATAGTTAATATTTTTTTTAATTTTTTTTTTACTTCATTCAGCTAAAAAAATCTGACTTAACCATTCAACTCATTCATACCAAAATAAACGCATTTACCGATTCAGTCATTCAGATTCAGCTCCATTCAGCTCTAAACAAACACCCCCTAACTCACCTTGAAAAATTCTAATTGGCGTTAATAACCTTGAAAAATTCTAATTGGCGTTTGCTAATAACTATATGATGCAACATAACCCAAAAATCACCAACACCATATTCAACAAGACATTTTATGAACAAATACCAGGGCAACACTTGATCAAATCCAGGATTAGTAAAACGGAATGATACCTTTTATTTAGATAATTAAGACAAGTTAACACCAGTGGTCCAACATATGATCATAGAGGTCCATAACATAGAGAGAACATAACTTATAGCACTTGACTAGTGGAGCAATACCAAGTATCTCCCAAATTCTTATTTAAGCAAACAAACTAATTAAAAGCATATTGATTGCACCTAATTCTTCACCACTTCCTCCTCCTCGTTCTCACTCCAACAGCATTGCAGAGTTGACCTGGGAGACCCACAGCTAGCAGCCTTTGTAAAACTGTGGTAAATGATTGATCCTCCTTTGCCAAGCAATTCATAAGTCCTTTCTTCACAGCAATATCCCTGAACATCTGGAGCAATATCTAAACCAAGACCCTTTCCCATGTCATCAGTGTGCAAAGCTACAGAAAACTCGGTAGGTTGGAAGCAAGCCAACACCCTTTCAAGCAGCTGGTTGAAATTCACGGCTTTTAAGTCATAGCCCATTGCTTCAAAACTAGCATAACTAAACCCATCTTCAGGGGTAACGTGAATGGTAGAAATTGCATCCCCTTCAATAGCATTCATGGAGTACCCGCAAGGATCAAACTCAAAATCACATATCTTGGAATCTGGAAGAATCCTTCTAATACTAGAGTCTTCAGTCATCACAGCTGCAGAGCTTGACTGAGTCTTGTAGAAGACTGATGCCCTCTTCCTGTCCAAACCAGTCATGCACATCTCAAGAGTGTAAACCTCGTCTGAATGCTGTGCTGATTCAGCAGTAGCTGAGTAAACATGCCATTTCTGTGCTTTGTCAGCACTACCCATCACATATGCCTTGCTTCCTGAACCTAGCTTGCCAAAGTAGTTGTCGAGAACAGCCACTTCTTCAGAGAAATTACGATGAGGAAACGTCTGAGCTCCAGGAAATATAAAGCTTCCACGAGTATACTTCACAGATCTCACAGAAAGGGAAAGTGCATTGGCTAACTTCAGTATGGGAGGGATTGAAAGAAGCAACTTTGTAGTCCCACAAGTTTTGATGATAATCTTGTAAGGGTACACAAAAAGACTGGATTCTGAAAGGACGTAAGAATCCACAAGTTCATTTGACAGCGCATCAACGATGGTGCATTCAGCTGGTGTTAGAATTTCATCCAATTGGTCTTTGCACAAGAATCGGAGGCCCTTGCCAAGAGGGTCGGCAAAGATGCCAGGGTCAGAAAAAGTTATCTCAAGCCGCTTTTCGTAGCCTTCAAATCCAATTGCAGACAACTGGGAGGCCATCTTGCCTTAAAGAACTGCTGTTGCAACTAGAAAACACGAGGACGGAAAAACTAGAAAGAAACTAATATTGAAATAAACTATCGAAATTGAACCACTAGTTTTGAACCACGTATGGTGGTTAATGGAAAACTTGAAGAGTCTCAGGATGGCTTCCGTGCACACTGCAAACATATTACTCGAGTAATTAGAAAGGATAGCTCTTCAGGACTTCAGAAATATAAAAAGAAGAATAAAAGCTGAGATATAGAACTCACGTTGGAGTATGCAGCTGATCTAAATTTCTTGATTCCTCCGTTTGGTCGAACGTCTTCAATGCAGTAACCTAGGGGAGCTTCATAAAATGCTTTACTACAGCTAGACTTCTTCTTTCCACCTTTAGATTCCATTAGAACATTCAATCCCACCTGAACAAACCAGCAGAGCCTAAATTAGAACCAATTGGGAAACTAACAAGGACAGTGAAGAAATGAGTAGGCAAAGCGATTAAGGAAAACCAGGTTCACATATAAATAAGATAGAACCATTCTACGCCTATTGTAGAGAAGAGAATGATTAAAAATGCTAAGGCACTAAATGTAAGTGAGCAAGCAAAAAAATTACTAAAATAGTTCTTAACAAGAAAAGGGAAGCATGATTTATTCAGTTATTAGCATTTTTCACATAAATCATACAAAAAAACATGACCAGAAAGAAACGTCCCATTGAAACACATATCTTTTACAGGACATGGAAGTTGAATAACTACTATTAGTGTAATGCTATTTAATTCTTAATAGAAAGGAGATGCGAGCGACTTTAATAGAAGCTAATAGTCTGTGTTATTGAATAATTGTATGCAAGCTGTATGCAGTATCCAAAATTACAATTTTTGGGTATTTTTGTCATTTCACCATTTTATTACCCAAGACTACATCATTTAGGGTTGCTGCCACGACCAACTAGACATGGCAATCATAGCCACATTTCTCCCATATATATTGTGGGTTTTGGGGAAAAAGAGTTGAGTTGCATAATTCTAATATAGAGAACATAAACACTCCTTTTCTTGAATAAAAAATAAAATCGCTTTAATTCAAACATCCAGTAGCCAAAAAAAAAACCACAAGTTTTATTTTTAGGGCACTTGATTCCCCATATATAAGTACTGAAATTGCCTTTTAATTATTTATTATTAAAAAACAAATTAAATCTTAAATCAACCAAAACCAATCATAACTACAGAAGATACTGTTTAACACAATTAATTCCCCAGAAAACAAAACTAAAAATGAGATGTCTTTAGAAGAATGTCAATACAAAACACAGAAATTTCAAAAAGAAAATAGGGAAAAAAATTATTAAAATGCAAACTTATTCTCTAGTTTCCCCTTAAGAACATAACAAAGAAAATAATACTGGCAACTACTACAGAAACTGATATATGAATGAGAAAATACAAAAAGAAAAAATAAAGAATGTAAGCCAATAATATGAGCCAAACAATACAAGAACAGGCAATACAATGTACCGATTTAAAAAAAAATAGTTATAAATACAGATTAGATCAGCCAAACACCTAAAATTCTATACAATGCATCGTACGAATACGAAGGAAATCATTATAAAATTAAGTACTTACAGATACAAAAGGTTGTGATATAGAGAGCGCTAAAAGAATCAATTATTGGAGGACTTCAACAAATCAATCCCTGCAAATCAAAGAAAACACATATATATTTAAAAAAATTATAAGAACAAAAACACCATAATGATAGAATTCAGGGATTATAAGAATTACCGAATTAATTGATTGAGATTGCAGAACGATTATCAGAAAGAAGGATCGAAATAAAGCCTAACTCCCCACCTTTTTCGACCAAACAATTGATATGCAGATAATCACGAATTTATAAAAGACCAATCTAGAGAGAGAAAAATACAATTCTTTTTATTTTGTGTGGAACGGAACAACGGGAGGAGAAGCTTATATATTGGGAAAGAATGCAACCAGACGCGTTGGACAGTTTTGACACATTTATTCGTGATATTTACGGTTAAAACCAAACTGATGATTTCCTTGTGCCACCACGATTACCCAAGAGTGGGTTGCTTTTATTGATTCTTCAAATAATAAAATTTAAAAATTGATTACCCACCAGCTGGTTGCATTTATTTAATACTATGATTTATTTAAATTTATTTTTTATAATTAATAGTACTTTTATAATATTTATAATTATATAGACATAAATTAAATAAATTTATATTAATTTTAAATTTGAATACGTTTAAAATTAATTTTTAAAAAATAAGGCAATATTAATTTTATAATTTAAAATTGAAGTAGTAAAAAAGTAATGTGAAGATATATATGATTGATGAGTTGTCCATTTAAATGAGAGTGTGAAATGTCATTTTGTATATACAGAGAACCGTCTTTTCACTCCATTGCCCTAGGGAGTAAAATCCTGTATAGATATTAAAATAGGGAGTTAAATAAGGAATAAAGAAACTTTTGAATAATAATTTGTTGATATATTCTTTAAAATTGGGGATAGATATTTTATTGGAGAAACAATGCTATTAGGAAGTGAAATGGAATTGTTAGTATTTTTCAAGGAAATTGAATAATTATTTTATAAGACTCTTTTCATAATAAATAAATAAACAGTGGGTATCTCGTTAGTATTTATCTTATAAATAAGAAAATTAAAATAAACATTATTAAGAACAACATTATTAAACTAAAAGTGAATAAATTAAAAAATAAATATGCTACAAAAGCATAATATTTAGGCTTACCATAAAGAGTATATTTCCTTTCACTTTATGTTGGCGCCTCCCCCACTCCCACCCCCACCCCCACCCCCACAATAGTTTGTGGTGCTGAATGGGAGAATAAATTCTTGTGGAGATCAAGTGAAGTCCATAGATGATAGATCTCATCTTTCCTCACACTCTCAAGTCAAATCTTAACCACAGCCCAAGGCTCAAGTCCCCAATCCATCCCATGGACCCGACCCGTATATACTCGAGTCACTCATATTACGTGAGCTAGCTGGATTTTTGTTCGTATGTTAACGCCAACTCTTGTCTTGGACGGGACGGGACGGGATCATCATTTGGTTCACTTGTCCAAATACCAATTATTTCCTCTGTACCAGAATAAAAATTCTGATTGAGTTTTTACGTATATTAAAAAAATAATAAATTTATTTATATTTAAATTCTCATTTAATTATATAATTTTTCAGATATACTAAATGATGCTCCATAAAATACGATAAGTATAGTAGATATAACAATTAATAACAAGCAGATTATAAATAAATTATTATAAAAATAGATCATTTAAGTTAAATAGATATTTAACTTGAAACTATCTTAAATAGTAATAAAAAAATTTATCCTGGGACGGAGGGAGTAATGCATACCAACATAAGCTTTTGGAAAGTTTATTAGGTTCATGGATAATAGGAAAAACATACATTTTCAGAAGAAAAAAAATATTCTCATTTTTTTAAAGTTTTAAATATTAATGATGTAGTTTTATTCTTAAAATAATAATTTTTGAATTTAGTTGTGATGACATGATAATTAGATTATATTAAAAAAATATTTTTGAGAAAATTATGTTATTTTATAATACTTTAATCAATAAGAAGACACTTTTTGAAAAAAGAAAATTTGACAAATAGGTCTCCTTTGTAGAAAGTGGGAGTAATTGAAAGCACGTTTATCTTACTTCTTAAGTTGCTCTTAGAGTTTTTTAATAAACATAAAAGAATAGAAGAGAACCGAAATAACACAAATTCATCTTTTATAATTTCTATTATAAACTCATTAACAACATGAAATTCACTTCATGATTAGTTATTAGTTTTATATTCTTTTTATTTTTCATAATTTAATAAATTAAGGTTTTCTTTTCTTTTCCATTCCATTATTAAAGTGTTATTGTCTTGGCAAAGTGGGCGAAAAAGAAGAGAAATACAAATGCAGGTGAAATTGTGTTAAAAGAAAGATTCGTTTGACAAATTGCTTAACAAAGACAAGTCTTTTCCTACTTCTTTAGGGATTGTGTTGCCTGACAAGATACTCTCCCAATGCCATTGTTCTCCCTCCCTTCTGGTCCACACAAAGGAAAGGAATAGGATTCCATCTTATCAGGAGATGAGTAGATAGATGCCTGCCACCACCACCATCACTTTCCTGCTAATATTTATTAAACGGTACTAGTGACATAATACACTCAAATCTCGATAAATAAATACTTTTTGAAACTCAAAAAAAAATATTTTAACGAGATTAATTTATTTATTTATCCATAAATTAATATTTATTATTTTAAAGGGAGTTTTTCAATTTATGTATGTGATTTTAAGTTATTCCCAAAGTTATATATGCACTATAAAAAGTTAAGGATGAGGTTGATTTTGATTTAGGTATAATTTTAGATACATATTTTTAAAAAATGAGTTTTTATATAAATATTGTTGATTGATCAAAAAATTGAGTCTATTATATGAATGTTATTATAAAAAGTTCAAGAATATGTATATATATATATATAATATAAAATTTAGTAATTATTAATTTATATTTCGTAGAGCCTGTAAGGATTCAAAACTTTTTATTACTCAGATGCATTTAGCCAAGTTATTATTTTAGTACACATGCGCAAGTTCATCCGAGTTTTACTCTCCATGGAAAATTGAACTCAACCTACCAATCGGAGAAGAAGGTATTTAACTGATAAATTTGTTTTTACCATCTTATATACCAAGGTATACATGTAATATTATACCCCCCCCCCCCCCCAACTCCCCCTCCTGGCAAAAAAAAACAAACCAAACCAAACCAAACCAAACCATTAATAAAAAGCTCAGGTGTGTCTAGATATTCACAAGTTGCTTCAGCTGAGGCGCTGAGCCAAACTATGACACACTCAGGGTCAGGGTGGTTGCTGTTTCAGCTTCACATGGGATTCCGCTAGCTTCCCATTTTTCTTTTCATACTCCTGCTTCAGGTCTTCCAACTGCTTCGATACCTAAGGAAGGTTCAACAAAAATATAAAAATTAACAAATCTGTAACATATATATGGAGGACAATCCAAATCCAAAATAGCCTACGTGAAAACACAGTAAAATAATGAAATTGGAGCTTTTTCTTCTCTTCAATTATTTAATTTCATACACACAAATGTATCTCGGTATACATAGGCATGAATGCATCATATATCATGTGTGCTTTAACAAAGATAGGAGACAGAGTAAGAATAAACCACCACCACGACATAACTATACTGGAAAATATTTATATTCTTTTCACTAAGAAAATTAATCAAGGACCACACTGTCCACACTAAAGCCAAAAGTTAGGCCAGCTTCAATGTTCTAGTGCACAACTAATGTTGTTACAAAAAGAAGGAAAACCGAAGACACGGGTAAGGCTTAAAAGAACTCTGGCTGATAAAGGATAATTGCAAAAACGAAAAGCCGTGCAACAAATCCAAATAGGTGAAAATAACGAGTAAATACATGGAGCATGAGGGATTGAGAAATAGCATAGGCCTTGCTTCCATTCAATACTTAGGCCCACATAATAGCTGTTCTGGGACATGCATGACCCTAGCTGTCCATTAAAAGGATATGGCAAGACAGATTTTGATGATGGCATGATAACATGAACAATCAAAAAAAAAAAACAATAGGCCCTGATCTATTATAAGTACATGATTCTAGAAATTACACAAAGGGACCGGTTAAGACAAAGACTTCAGCTGTAATAGCATAATCTTGTTCATATTAAACAACCTAATTCTTTACTATTTATTAGTTATTACTACACTGGTTCATCCATCTATATAAAGCTTATAATATCGAGGAAAAATGACATGAGATTTTGTGATGACATCTAAAAATTAGCTATACTTCCATATACATTATTTTCTAGTGGAAAGTGAATACCTTGATTGAATAGGCCATTGGTAATAGTGTATCTGGGTTCATTGCATCCTCCGGAAAATTGCGCATGGCTTGTATGAGTTTCTCAAAAGGTAATTTTAACTGATGAGTGTTAAAAATGTTTAGATAGCAGACACATTTACAATTTATAGGGATTTATTTAATGGGGGAAACAATATGAAACACTCACCAAGTCATCATGACAATATTTCAATATGGCCAGACCGACTTTGAAAACAATTTGGACACCCTGCCCATTGAAAATATGTTAGGTTCTAAACCAAATTTTGGTGCTTTTAGTTTTATCCATTTAATTTGATTTTCCTTCTAATCTGCCTATTTGAATATGTGCAACGGAGTGGCGTATACAAAATATTAGATCACTAACCTCGTAGAGAAAAACATCCCAAATTCGAAGAGCCAAATGGAATGGGAAAGAGTACGAGAAAACAGTTATGAACCACTGACTTGCATACATACTGGGGTTTATCATTTCTTGAGTGAAATGTTCTCCCAACTTTGGCAAGTGCTCCCTTACTAGCTGTTCAAATTGAAAAAGGTATTGCTGTACCAGAGGCAATCCAGCCTACTCCAAAAATATTAGATAAGAGTTCTCAGAATCTTGGAATGTGTTTTGTCTAGAAAAAAAATATAATAGATAATAGGTTTTGGACATGGTAATGAGCAATTAGATAAAATGAAAGAGACGCTTGACCTGAAATAATTAAATCAAAACTGAAAAAATGCATTAGGTGTAATCTAAAACTCAACAAAATTCATACCTTCCACAAACTGATGGTGGGGAAGTTTCCATTTTCAGATTTCTTTTCATCATATTTTCAGAGAAAGAAAGCTCAGGAAACTTGAAAGAAAAAAGTAACTAGAGGAAACACTCCAACACTATATTCAACATACCAAGATATATTGGTAACCTGATTCCAAGACGATCTACAGTGCCGACGGTAACTCCAAAAACACTATCATGTAACTGTTGTACGAGTAATTATCTATTAGGAAGGACACTGATGGGACATTTCCTCGAGTGAAACATGCCAAGTCCATAAGCTAATACCAACTTTGATGGAAATCAAATTATGCACTCTAATATATTTGAACTTTTTAGTTTAGAAGAGAAGTTGAGAACAAGAACACATGAGCCACACAAACTGGAAGAGCTACAACACTACCACAAAATTAAACCTATCAAAGTACTCCCTCCATCCCAGTTTTTAGATGTAACCACCAAAATTTCAAGCAATATAAGCTTAAGATAATAATGATAATGGTTTTAAATGCCTCTGTATAATACTTTACGTAACTTATCCAAAAAAAACAGGAGGAAAAAAGAAGAAGCTTAAAGTAAAAAAGTTACATAAAGTTCCAATATCACCCATCAATGAACTACACCAAACTTTGCTGATTTCAAAGAAGCAGGAGGTGGTAAGGTGACAAGATTTTGGGCCATCCGGAGAAGGAAGAAGGTCAAGTAAGAATCTGAATCTGGATAGAGGGAGTAAGAAATAATAAAAATTCGTGATCATCCCATGAAAAGCTCTCAAGCCTCACCAGTGAGTCACACATTCCTCAAGAAATCTAATAGATAATCAAAATAATTCTTCTGCTGACAGTTTTAAATATTAAGATAAAAAGGAGAAACAAAATTAGTCAACATATCTCAAGAACCTAAATTGATTAATGATGCAGGACAAATTTAGTGAAGGATTAATGGAAAATAAACTAGGATTTAAACTCCACGTTTAAACCACTAGGATCTCTCAAGTGTATCATCAACACCAAGATGGATAAAATACCTCTACGATAGGATACCTCTACCGTATGAATAAAATAATCAACATCAATATCAATATTAGTAGTCTCTAGTCTACCAGATTTGTGAGTATTACATCACTATTTAAATAGACTCAAAACCCTAATATTACTTGAGGAATAATAAAAATCCTAAACAACTAAAATACCCTTATTAATAATTCATAATCACTAATTAATGTCCTAAATCCCCACTAATAAATAAAATACATAAATCACATCAACTACTTTTATATTAAACATAATAAAAACTCCAAATAATAAATATAAAAAATCTCTTCTTTGTTCTTGACTTGGAGTCCTCATCAATTAAGACTACTGCTTTACAGTACTTTCTAGTCCTACACTCGCATCAAACACAAAGCTGAAAATATGCTACAAAGTCGAGACAAAAATATACATGAATGAAGTCAACATATTGTTGGGCTAACAGAATTACCAAATATAATCCTTCCATTGGGGCATGGACAGCTCCTTTTAGTAATGCAACCAATAACCAAAATGCGTCTTCTTCGCTCATATAAAGAAGCAACAAACCAGCTAAGAAACCCATCCCCTGCAATTAAAATAATCTCAACTTATTCAGCGTATTGCAAAAGCAAATAGATATGTACAAGATTTGTGAGAAATAAACCTGTACATATCCAACATCTCTGTCATACACGGAGTACGCCTTCAAAACATTGTAGAGGGACCTCTGACCAGGTCCGTGCCTTTGTTGGAAGAAAACATGCGAAGGGAATGTCCGAGAAATATCTCGAATAATATCCAGCTCTGAAGCTGAAGTCTCATATATAACAAGTTGCTGCAGCCGAAAAAGTATATTTGAAAAGCAAAATTAAGTAAATATGAGCACAGGGAAAAAGCACAGAACAAATAATATCAACAGCAAAATCATCATAACTAACCTGAGCAAATGTAACATAAAATAAATAGGAGCTGAACCCAAAAAGCATTGTAAAAAGCCAGAAAATAATTGTCAACAGCCTATGATAAGCAAAAATGAATATCAGGTTCATCAAGTTTGACACACATTTGATCCTTCCTACATTATTGACTTTGGTCCCTCCTTATCAGTGAAGCACCACTCAAAGGCACAGGCTCAATTTTTACGTTATCTACCTGTAATTATAAATATTTTCCTATTAACCAATTTAAACTACATACTAAAAGTTAGGATTACTAATTACTTTTTATATAAAAAAATAATAAAATAAAAACTGTAAAAAAATGGTAGCTAGTTGAGACATATAAGAAATGACATTGTTCAATATTACTGGCAAAGAACCAGAGACTGAAAGACAGAAGCTACTAAATGCCTAAGCAGTCTACTTTTTTGTCTGACATAAAATAAATCAATTCTTCAAGGTTACAACCTCAAAAAGGTTATACACCTTATGCAAGCTGTGCTTACCAGCCACTACTGCTGAAAAATAATATATTAGCTGACACCAAACCTATCTTGTCAGAAGAAGGGAGAAAGAATGTCAGCCCACTTAACTGAGATTACTGCCTAAAACTAATTGATAACATTGTTTTTTGTTGATATGCCATTTTACAGAAGCCGAGTAACCAAGATAATAAAGAAAAACCATAGATAGGGGTAAGAAGATATTAAAAAGTAAAAGAAAGGATCACCTCGTAAACACCAGGGTTCATCAGCAAGAGGTCCCGACTTCCTGAGATCAACTGCCAAACAAGACCCCTCAGACAATCAGGGATTCCTTTTCTTATTCGCCGTTTGACAACATGAGGTTTCCTCCTAACATAATGCTTCCAATCACTGCCTCCAACTCCAATCATTTTCCTCCATTTTCTAATCTTCCTTTCCTCTCTGAAAAAAGCCATAGAGATCTAGTTAGCCTAAAAAACATCTAGAACCTCAGAAATCGCAAATTGACCATTCAGAGTAAGGCCCGGATACATGGCAGCAGCAAATAAGGAAAATATCAATGGTACTACAAACCTACTCTTATTTTATCAAGACAAATTGCAAATACTTCCCACAACATTATAAATGAATCAGTATTGAAATTGCATACCTCTCATACTCAAAGGCTGACCTGCTCTTGACTATACCATCAGGAGAATCAAGTTCTTGCTTCACAAATCCAAATCTATCAACTTTCACTTGCGGAACTGGCCTTGGTTCAACATCATCTATATTTTTCTTTTCCATTCCACTAATTTATACTGATTCCGGCACCTCCACAAGGGCAGCACAACCCAACAAAGTTGTAAGCATGGTGGCTACTTAGCCAATTTCTAAATCACATATGACACGATATCTGAAATAGATCAAAGATGATAAATAATTGAAGTTAAAGAGGCCAAACACTGAAAATATAATGAACAAACTTTTAAAAGATGCATTTATAATATGCATAAATAGAATAAAAAATGATAAGCTGAAATGACTCTCTCTGTTAGTACAATTTACAAACACGTTGGGGAGATACCAATGACGACATAAATACAAAACATATAATTGGAAAACATAAATTGGGGGGAAACTTCAATGCTCTCATAAAAAAATGCTATGTACTACAGGACAACAATCAAACATTAAACTATCAATGATAAACAATGGAGGTAAACTTTCCCAACAGTGGGAAAACTTCGAGTTCAATCGGATAGAACAATTGATTCAATTCATCAATGAATGTAATGATCAACGTTGAAGTACAGAACATCTTAAGCTAAAATTGAAAACCCAATTACTTTTAATCAACGTTGAATATATAAATAAGTAAATATCTACTTGTATATGTACGTGTGTATAAAATTAAGAAGAACACATACAGAACCAACCTGGGAGAATTTGAAGATTTTTGAATTTGGTAGTAATAGGGTTTTTCATCTATCTAAGGCAATTCAATTGAAACGACGAGTTCCAGAGAAAAATAACTAAAAGTTGTCGTTTCGCTGTATGCTTTTCATTTTTAGTAATGGCGATTAGCCGTGCAATACGACGCGTTTTGGACATCACATAAATTATATTGTAAATAGAACTCGCATCTTGTGAAAATATTAAAATTATATTATAAAAATAATAATTTCCAATAATAAAACTATTATTATATTATAGAATTAAATAATTAATCTAATAAGAATTATAATCAATAAGATAAATATACATATAAAAAACCTCAAACTTACAATTAAAAATAAAAACATGTTACATTTATTTTCAGAATATCTTTTACTCCCAAAAAAATTACAAGTCAACTAAATAATACTCATAGATTAAAATGATATTATTTATGTTCGACACTGAAATTTTGTTTGTTATTTTTTTCAAATAAAAAAAAAAGATGAGAAGGATCTACAAATAAAATTAGGAAAAATGGAATAAAAATGGCAAGTCTTCGTCACTTTGTAACAATTTGTAAGGTCAACCATAAGCGGTAATTATTTTTTACTTTCTCAAACTTTATAAAAACAAAAACTAACAATGTAGATGTAGTTTACACTACAACTTGGTAAAGATAGATTTCAAAAAGGTTAAGTTCAGATGACCATCTGGGGTTTGGGCGATTTCATTTAACTACCTATAGTCAGTAAAGTTACATTTAAACACCCGACTTTTTGAGTTAAAGTGAAAAAGTGCTTTCCGTCTTAACTCCGTTATTTTATTTGGCTAAAGACTTAATTACCCTCACTTTAAAATACATACTCTGTTTCAATGACTACTCTGTTTTGGTACCACCATTACCAAATTGGTGCAGAGATTGGGGCAGGTCGTGAAGCAGCTTGCGTGGAGGAAATATAAATACACAGAATTCCTCATCTTAGCTAAAGTAACAATATAAGAAGGCATAAATCAGTGACACCAACATAATTTGGTCCTTTGATGCAAACCCAGAAAACCCAGAAAAATATGAGGAAACTGAGGAATCATATAGTCGTAAGAAGCATCCGGAAGCTAAATCTAAAATTGAGGTGATGAAATCAAGGATTTTTTTTAAAGCTACCCAAAAGCTAGATTTTAATGTATTGTAATAAATATTGACAAAATCACCTCTTCAACAAAATCAACACAAAACCCATACCTTAATAACTAAATGGCCAATCTTCATATAAGAAATGGATCAAATAGAAATGTCCAATAAATTACACAGTCCATCAAGGAAAGAAGAGCAAATAGAAAGAAACATACATCTCTTATAAAATATCTCTTATAAAACAGAGCAACCAGAGAGATAAGGATTTGAGAAGAATTAAGAAAGAAATTTGGGAAGAAGGCAGGAGAGATAAAAATCGGGAGATAGAATAGTAATGTAGCAACAAATGGCCAACCTTAAGCAACGTCTCTAATTCCAGCTCTTTCTCCCTCTTAATAAACAAGCCCATGATATTAGAACAGAAATTTGATTTGGTATGTGTATTGTTGATCCCCTGCTTTCTTTCACATTTCGCTTTGCCATCACTTGTTACATGATATGCTACACTCCAAAATATTAAAATAAGATTAGAAACTATACAACCTCGTTAAGTGCTGAGACCACACTTGCAAACAATGCAAGACTTTCAACATGTTGTACTAAAACATTAGTAACCACCAACCATCCAACATGATACATCAATATGATGTCACGGTCTTCTTGCTTGAAGGCATATGTTTGAGCACCAATATAAGCAAGCGGTAACTTTCCTACGATTATAAATCATAACATCCACGAAGCAAGATCAAATTGGCCAGCTCCAATTGCAAACACAGACTGCATATCATATTCAATAAATCTTCTCCAGTCATATGTCAAGTCCTGCAGCCACAGATCCTGAATTTTTTCATCCCATCTCATTTCATCTCATTGAATTGAATGCTCTCAACAACGCAAAAGTGATAGAATTCAATTTTGTGCGAGGTCACGCAACTAACCTCGGTCCCATCTCCTTTGAGGTAATAAGTCTTTGGATCGATGATTTCTTAATTTCACATTCTCTATACCTCTTCTTTTCAGTCTTCATTCATTCCACTCCCTTCAAATTCAATTTCATAAAACCCATTAAAAGAACCACTTTTCTTCAGTACTTGCAATAAATTCACTCATTTTTTCTTCTACATTGGCATAGTAATCCTTCCAGACTCTGCGGGCAATCTGATGACCTCCCAAATCAAAAGCTTTAAACTTGATTTTCCCAATACTCAGCTCCTTCGACGTCGGATGCTGTGTCGGTTGAAAAATAAAAATACCTAAAACATAAAACAAATCTAAAAAAAATACCTCGTCTTTGAGCATGTGAAGCAAAGTAGTTTTCTTGACATTATCGATCCCTAGAAACAAGATCTTAGCCTCTTTTTGCCATAATCCGAAAGCGAGGCTAATACGCGTCATAGAACAATCGAGAAGAAACATCTTATTCTTCTTTTTACGGTTTTGATTTTAGATGAAATAGAGATGGGAAAAGGAAGAAAGTGAATCGATTCAATTCCAACAGATCTGGACTTTGGGAGTGAGTACCGGATCTGGACTCGTTCGTTTTCTACTACTTTCTCGTCTCTCTCTCTCTCTGCGCATGAAGGAGGATGAAGAAGAGGGTATTTTGGACATATCTTATTGTTTTTTGGTAGTTATAGCCATTTTCACGCTGCGTTTTTGGCGCCCCGACACGACGCATGCGGTTAATTTAGACGGAAAAGGTAACGATTTCACTTTAACTCAAAAAAGTCGGGTGTTTAAATGTAGCTTTACTAACTATAGGTGGTTAAGTGAGAAACCGCCCAAACACCAGGTGGTTATCTGAACTTAACCCATTTCAAAATATGTAAATGATACAATGATGCTCCCCAGTCAATGCATGTTTACAATCTAATTTTGTCATATCTATAAACTAGTAATTGTTCGTGCTTAAAGGTACGGCGCAACAAAAAATTAGATTAAAATTTGAAAAATACTACATTATCTAAAGATTTTTTGCAACTTAAAATAACATACAATTAGATATAACAATTATCATAATTCACCAAAACTCCACAATAATTAATTTTTCTTTAAAAATAGATATCCAAAAAAATTTAAACCTATTAACAAAACTTAAAAATCATCAATAACAATTTTCATAATTCACACCACCATAATAATAACAATTATTATTATTATTATTATTATTATTATTATTATTATTATTATTATTATTATTATTATTATTATTATTATTGTTGTTGTTGTTGTTGTTATAATTATAATAATAATAATAGTAATAATTATAATTATCATTATTGTTATTATTATTGTTATTTGATTTGGGAGAGAATTTTTAGAGGTGAATTTGATTTGGGCGGAAATTTTTAGTGTGAGATGAAATGTGAGCATTTAGATTAAGTTGGAAGAATTAAGATGAAATTTAAACCGTTCTTGTGATTTATCAAATGAAATATTCAAAATGGATTCTCTTTTATTATATAGATTATAATTATTTTTATTTTATAATAATAATAATAATAATAATAATAATAATAATAAATTATTATTATTATTATTTACTACTATTATTATTATTAGTACTATTATAATTATTATTTGTACTATTATTATTATTATTATTATTATTTGTTTGTGTGTGTAAAGAGAGGAGAGAAAGATTTTGTGTGTGAAATGAAGAGAGAGAGTAGGGTGTAGGAGTGAATTTGATTTGGAAGGAAAGAAATATGAGCCTTTAGATTAAGTTAAAGAATTTTAGAATGAAAGTTAAAATTATTAAGTTAGATTCAAAATGGGTTCTGTTTTATTATATAGATTCTGAAAAGAAATATATATATATATATATATCAAGGATCAAGAGAAAGATTCAAAATGGGTTAAAGTTTTATTATATAGCTTTTTATAAATAAAAGATGAATTTTCTATAATATATATATATATATATATTTATATATATATATATGGGTAATATTATATAAAGACTCAAAGTAGCAAGTAGTTTTTATTATATTCGATTTAGGGAAAATTGGTTTAGCGGAGAATATTCGCATAACTACTCAATCATTGGTGGACCCCACAATGAAATTATTATCGGATTGAGAAAATGATAAAAATATTTAATTAAAATAACGGCGGAAGTTTTACCATTGATCTTGTTGAACTACTTTCGGTAGTAAAAAAATACGATAATACGTGTGGTTGCATAAGTAGCACACGGTATTGATTATTGATACTTATGTGAGAAGTCACTCGGTTTGATTCCATTATTGTCGATTAATAATATGAATTATTATAGCGATAATGACGTTTTGTTTTATTCATTATTATTAACGTAATAAAAGCGAAACATCTTTTATATAAAATGTAATACTTTATTAAAGTTATTCATAAATAAAATATATTATATTTTATTATGCATAGTGTTTCGTAGTGTTTTGCGTAGTGTTGCGTAGTGTTTGCATAGTAAAATGTTTTATATAAATAGAATATATTATATTTTATTTAAAAGATTTTGCTTTAAATATGGACCGTCAGATTAAAGTAAATCAATCTGGACCTGATTCATGGATTAATTACTTATGCATTCTATTTTCCTATAAATAAAAGCTCATTCCTTCATTATTTTCTTACGAATCATTTGAAACTACAAAGAGAAACTATATAGAGAAAGAAAAAAAGTATTATGCTACTTCACTTTGCCAATATTCAGTTTTTCTAAGGTAGGGAATATTATTTGTTGTATTCGTAAGTGGTGTTATTCTTTGTATTCATTCAATAGAGAACTTCTTTTGTTATTCCATTCTTATTTATTACATTGGAATAACTTTGTATCTGCTGAATCCCTATACTTGGTGATCTTCTTCTTTTATTCCATTCTTCTATTATTACATTGGAACATCCCATGCATGTGTTTTACATGGGACTGGTTCCATCTTTATTATTATTACATTTGGAACATCATCATGCTCATGTATTTTACAGGACTGGTTAAAATCTTTATCATTCATTTGGAATATCCTATACGTGTGTTTTACAGGATCCGGTTCCATCTTTATTATTACATTGGAACATCACCGCCGGTGTGAATTTCACCGACACGGTTAGATTATTATTATTACATTGGAATAACACATCATCTGCAATCTGCACGTCGTGGTGATTTCTTTTGTTATTCCATTCTTTATTATACCCGGTTGGTTAAAACTTTGACTTCTATCTTGTGAGACCCCAGATTTTATCAATAAAGATTTAAATTTTTGTGAAATAATTTTTAATATTATGGTGTGAATTTGAGATAATATTATAGTTGTGGGTAGTATTTATAAATTTTGCAAAGTATGCACAGTGGTTATATTATATTCGATTGGTCGGGGAATATTCGGTTTAGCGAGGAATATTCGTACAACTACTCAATCATTGGTGGACCCCTAATGTAATTATTATCGGATGAGAAAGCGACAAAAATATTTTATTAAAATAACGGAGGAAGTTTTCACCGTTGATCTTGTTGAACTACTCGGTAGTAAAAATGCGATAATACGTGTGGTTGCATAGTAGCACACGGTATTGATTATTGATGCCTATATGAGAAGTCACTCGGTTTGATTCCATTATTATCGATTAATAATATGAATTATTATAAGCGATAATGACGTTTTATTTTATTCGTATTATTAACGTAATAAAAGCGAAACATCTTTATATAAAATAGAATACTTTATTAAAGTTATTCTATAAATAGAATATATTATATTTTATTATGCATAGTGTTGCATAGTGTTTTGCGATAGTGTTTTCGCATAGTATTGCATAGTGTTTGCATAGTAAAATGTTTTTATATAAATAGAATATATTATATTTTATTTAAAAGATTTTTCTTTAAATATGGATAAAATCAGATTAAAAGTAAATCAATATGGACCGTTCATGGATTAATTCTTATGCATTCCATTTTCCTATAAATAGAAGCTCATTCCTTCATTATTTTCTTACGAATTCATTGAAACTCTAGAGAGAAATTATAGAGAGTTTATATAGAGAAAATTATAGAAAGAAGAAGAGTATTCGCTACTTCACTACTTCTATATTGAGTTCTTTTACGGTGAGGGTGTTATTCTTTCTTCTTGAAGAGAACTTACATTATTCCATTCATTATCATTACGTTGGAATAACTTTGTAAAAGTGGCATACCCTATACATAAAGCGTATCTGTGGCATACCCTATACTTGGTGAAATCTTTATGTTATTCCATCGCTTATTTATTACATTGGAATAACTTTGTATCTGTGGAATCCCCTATACTTGGTGATCTTCTTCTTGTTATTCCATTCTTTATTATTACATTTGGAATATCATCGTTGCGTGTGTTTACACGGACACTGGTTCCATTGTTTATTATTCCACATTTATTATTACATTGGAATATCACATGCGTATGTGTTTTACACCGGACTCGGGTTCATTGTTTATTATTCAAACATTTATTATTCATTGGATCATCACAGCCGATTGTGAATTTCACATTTGGTTAGAATTATTATTATTACATTGGAATAACACGCATCATCAAGTACCGCATGCGTGGTGATTTCTTTGTTATTCCATTCTTTATTATACCCGGTTGGTTAAAACTTTGACTTCATACTCCATGAAATTAGTAGAATATCCTTGATATTTTGCGTTTCATCCGAAGATCTTTCATAGAAATATTCTTCCGATCATTCTTGAATTTTACTCTACTGAAACGAGTATCATGTTGACAATTTGGACGTTAATAATTCATGGATTAAATAATTCTTGAACTTGTTTTATTGAATTACTATGTCATTGTCATCATCCTCATGTTATATTATGTTATCTTTTCGCTTACTGCGATATGCGTAGATGAACTTAGTATGATTATGACCGAGGATCATTCGGTATATAAATCACTTGATATAAATGATGTGACAAAAGTCCTCGATTGGCACTGTAATGCGATGATGGATAGTTTTTGGTATGATTATGACTGGGGTGATTCGGTATAGTCATGACCATTGATAATTTGATGAAAATCCTTGACCGTGATACATGGATGATTAGATGTGGTGGTTTATTATTGTCGAGTCTCGTGATAAAAATTGATGAAAACCTTTTAAAACCTAAAAGATAGTAGACTTTATTCTCTACTTGACTCTTTTAATGGATTGCTTATTCAATTGCAGTTAAACCGGTTGTCTATTGTATTTTATCGGTTTAACATTGTTGAAGGCTAATGATAATTTATTACGCATTATCTTAGTCATAATATTTCTTCTTGGGCTAGTTGAGCTCACCCTTTCTTTCTTTATTCTCTTCGGAAATGAGAACACATTTGGAGACGAGTCGGGGAGCTAAGTAATGGTCAGAGAGGATAGCATTAGTAGTCCTCACTATTACGTGAAATAGTGTGATAATAGTTGTAATGAGGACTCCTTTTGAGTTTGTATAATATCTAGTAGACAATATTTGTATTCAAACTCACAGTTTATGTCGTATTGTATACGACAGTTATATTAGTAAGTTGTATTTGAATTTATGTACCATGTAAGTGGCGACCCAAGATGGGTGACGTATACCTAATTTTAGAGGCGCCACGGTTGGTATCGAGCCGTAAGTGTGAAGAGCCCAGGAGCCTCTCATTTGGTGACTTCATTGATGGGGAATGCACCGAAGCCGGACTCTCCGTAGGGGGGGCTTGAATCTTTCGGTGTGGTGGTGATAGTACCAATGTGAGGTGGTGACACAAGTTGGTGTCCAGAGTCGCGATTGGTATCGAGCCATAAGTGTGAAGAGCCCCGAGCCTCGGGCGTGATGACTTCTGTTGATGGGGGATGCAAAGCCGGACTCTCCGTAGGGACGCCCGATCTTTCGATTGGTGGTCGATAGTACCAATGTGAGGTCTTGACACACAAGTTGATGTCCAGAGTCGCGGTTGGTATCAGAGCTTAGGATATGATCCCCTGGTGAGATGTGAGATAAGAACTAGGAGGAGAGGCGGGAATTCCTCATTAGTATGACCTACCTAAATTTATTTGGTATTTAATTGGTCGGTCGGAGTATAGGGATAATATGTGATATGTTAATTAACCCTTGTTTTGTGGCGGTGTTTGAGAATGATATCCGAAAATCTTTGAGATAAGCAATGAAACACATGAGAGTGTTGATTCAAATTTCAAACAAAAGGTAACGACGAACAATACGATAATAATCATCATTTGGTGGCAACGGCCATCGAACAATGATAACCATCGGGGAAATTATCATATTAAGAATGGTAACCACTTCGGTGGTAATCATGGCAAAGATAATAGAAGTGGAAATTGCAAGAAGAGAAGGTAATTTAGCTCAATTTTGTTGTGCAATCAAGTCAAGTCCAATTTGGGATAGTGGCACCAAAGGCGGATCTGGACAAAACAAAGTCGGTGGTTTCGGGAAGGCGTTTTTCGTGACTTCTCGAAAAAGTGGGTAACCCGAACGAAGTTAGCACGCAAGTTAGTTAATTATAATTCTGCTGAAGTCTATACCTTATTAGATCTAGGTTCTACCCATTCTTTTATCTCTCTTGCTTTGCGTTCAACGTTTAAATTTGACTCAGGAGAAATTAGACTTTGATTTATCTATTGAAACGTTGGGAGAAACCTTCGTTACCTCCATCTGTTTATAAATCTTGTTGATTCAAATCGAAACTTTCACGTTACCTGTAAATCTTATCTCTTTGAAAATACTTGCCTTTGATTTTAGGAATCAATTGGTTAACTACTCATCATGCTTTTCGTAAGGTTGTTAGCTTTTATATTTATAACAACCACATTACGAATTCAAAGTAACCAAACCCTAAAATTAATCATTGTCATATCAAGCCATAAGTAAAGAGCCCGAACCTTTCATTGTTGACTTTCTTGTGTGGAATGCACCAGAAGCCGGACTTTTCTGTAGGCAACATCGTGAATGAAGATGGCAAGTTTATAGGTATCATTGTGAGGTCTTATCTAGGTTAAGGGATAGAAGTCACAGTTGGTATCGATGTGACGTCTTATCCAAGTCTTGGATGAGAGTCATGATTTTGAATGATATTTCTATTATTAATAAATTTCTGGCGTATTCTTGAAGACTTCTTAGCCTACTTAGAGCGTGAAATCGAATTTTGTATTGACCCCGAAGATACAAAACCCATTTCTTAAACCCTCAAATATTTCTTCAACTAAATGAGCGGTTTACGTGGTTTATGATGAAAGTCATAATAAAAGCATTGGACTAATGAAAATCATGGGTATTCGTGGTATTAGTAAGTTTTATGATGAGTTATGTTGGTTAGTATGTAAAAACATGAAAGTTTCTTAAAAATCACAAAGAGTTGAAAATCGATTTTAGTGAAAAAGCGTAACATGAAATTCAATAGACCATATCTCCTATTATATTTTGAATTTTTGAATGTGGTCAAGACCTAGAGTTAGATCTATGAGTTACCTAACTAATCCAAGTGGAATTACTGGAAAAGGTGTTGTAGATTTTTGTGTGGACTGATTTTAGCAAAGGAGGCCAAAAGCTGTAAATTTTGAAAATGCTACTACGCCTTGAAACTTTAAGGGACTGTTTCGGCCACTTAAATTATGAGAAAAATTCTGGCCTTTTAGGGACATGAAAGTATATGGTATAAAAGTACCTCCTGTCCAAAATGAGCTCATTCGACTTAAAATGAGCAAGTTATGACTATTTCAATATTTAGGTTTTTCAATTTAAAACGCTATAACCGGAGTTCTATAACTCATGACCATGAAATTTAAACTAGAAGCTCACGTTAACATGTGTAAGATCCTGCCAAGATTTGGGAATTTTGGAGTTAAACTTGAGGTAGCTAATTTCTTAAGGAATTAATTAGAAATTGATTTTTGAAAAATAGTAAATGAATTTTAAAAATTCAGAGAAAATATATTTTCATCATGGGACTATATTATACTAAATCCCAGAAAAGAAATATTTTTGGGACTGATTTGGTATTTTTCATGAAAATAGTTTAATTCTGAACATATGAGTTAAATATGTTATGTGAAGTAACAAAGTTGAAAATAGGATTTTATGGCTAGAGAATCTTATATAGAGTATATGCATATTTTTTGAGAGATTTGATAATTGGTGATGATATTTTACGAGTATGGCATTTTGAATGATTAAATGCATTATATGGTAAAAGCGTAAACAATTGAGATAAATTATTTATAAATTTAAGAAGTGATTAAAATATTGTTATAATATTAATGTTATTAGATTATGAGATTATTAAGTGATTGATAACATGGGGATATTCTTGAATCTGGATAAATTATATTATAAATGTTTAATATTTATCCTTTATCTCATTTGATTGATTCTTTATATCATTATCCTCACGTTTATATTATGTTGAAAGTCATCGTGGCTGTAGTGCGTAGATGGACTTGGTATGATTATGACCGAGGATTGTTCGGTATAATCATAAGCAGAATTGAAAACACAATTATCTTTGGTAGTAGTGCATGGATAATTTGTGGTCGTGATCTTAATGAATACACAATTATCTTTGGTAGTAGTGCATGGATA
Source organism: Panax quinquefolius (assembly GCA_020205615.1). Classification (NCBI taxonomy): domain Eukaryota; kingdom Viridiplantae; phylum Streptophyta; class Magnoliopsida; order Apiales; family Araliaceae; genus Panax; species Panax quinquefolius. Next base: position 25,134,736 of record CM035156.1, read on the forward strand.
ATTTGTGGTGCGTGATCTTAATGTACACAATTATCTTTGGTAGTAGTGCATGGATAATTTGTGGTTGTGATACTTAATGAATACACAATTATCTTTGGTAGTAGTGCATGGATAATTTGTGGTCGTGATATCTTAATGAATACACAATTATCTTTGGTAGTAGTGCATGGATAATTTGTGGTCGCGTGATCTTAATGAATACACAATTATCTTTGGTAGTAGTGCATGGATAATTTGTGGTCGTGATCTTAATGAATACACAATTATCTTTGGTAGTAGTGCATGGATAATTTGTGGTCGTGATACTTAATGAATACACGATTATCTTTGCCGTAGTAGTGCATGGATAATTTGTGGTCGTGATCTTAATGAATACACAATTATCTTTGGTAGTAGTGCATGGATAATTTGTGGTCGTGATCTTAATGAATACACGATTATCTTTGGTAGTAGTGCATGGATAATTCGTGGTCGTGATCTTAATGAATATACAATTATCTTTGGCCGTAGTGCATGGATAATTTGTGGTCGTGATCTTAATGAATACACGATTATCTTTGGTAGTAGTGCATGGATAATTGTAGGTCGTGATATCTTAATGAATATCCTTGGCTTTTGTAGTGCGAGGGGATGATTCGATGATATGGATTAATTATTGAAATTTGAGTCTCGTGAATGAAATATTAATTCATGGATGTGGTAAAAGTCATCTTTGGTAGTAGTGCATTGATAGACTTGGTATGATTATGACCACGGATTATTCGGTATAATCATGGTAGTAATTGAAAACACGAATATCCTTAGCGATGGTGCATGGATAATTCATGGTTGTGATACTATTAAAAGTGAGTCTCAAGTATTATTGGTTTCTGAGTTATATATCTTTGGCTTGTAGTGCAAAGATGAATTGTTAATAAATATCTTTGGCTTTGTAGTGCAAAGATGAATTGTTAATGAATATCTTTGGCGGATTACGAAGATGAATTTAATATTTTAACAATAAAGGTATTCAAGGTATCCTCACCTCTTTATCATACCAGTGTCGTACCCTAATTTCGAGGCGAAATTCCATAAGGAGGGAGATTGTGAGACCCCATTTTATCAATAAAGATTTAAATTTTGTCGAAATAATTTTTAATATTATGGTGTGAATTTGAGATAATATTATAGTTGTGGGTAGTATTTATAAATTTTTGCAAAGTATGCAAGTGGTTATATTATATTCGATTGGTCGGGGAATATTCGGTTTAGCGGGGAATATTAAATACAACTGGCTCAATCATTGGTGTGGACCCTAATGAATTATTATTCGGATTGAGAAAGCGACAAAAATATTTTATTAAAATAACGGCGGAAGTTTTACTGGTTGATAATTGTTGAACTACTCGGTAGTAAAAGTACGATGTCGTGTGGTTGCATAGTAGCTACGGTATTGATTATTGATCTTTTATGTGTGAAGTCACTCGGTTTGATTCCATTATTATCGATTAATAATATGAATTATTATAGCGATAATGACGTTTTGTTTTATTCAGTATTATTAACGTAATAAAAGCGAAACATCTTTATATAAAATAGAATACTTTATTAAAGTTATTACATAAATAGAATATATTATATTTTATTGCATACATAGTGTTTTTTGCATAGTGTTTTGCATAGTATTGCATAGTGTTTGCATAGTAAAATGTTTTTATATAAATAGAATATATTATATTTTATTTAAAAGATTTTCTTTAAATATGGACCGTCGATTAAAAAAAGTAAATCAATCTGGACCAGTTTCATGGATTAATTCTTATGCATTCCATTTTCCTATAAATAGAAGCTCATTCCTTCATTATTTTCTTACTTAATTCATTGAAACTCTAGAGAGAGAAATTATAGAGAGAAGTATAGAGAAAATTATAGAAAGAAGAAGAGTATTCGCTACTTCTTTACTTCTATATTCAGTTCTTTCTACGGTGAGGGGTGTTATTCTTTCTTCTTGAAGAGAACTTACATTATTCCATTCATTATCATTCTGTTGGAATAACTTTGTAAAAGTGGCATACCCTATACATAAAAGCGTATCTGTGGCATACCTATACTTGGTGAAATCCTTATGTTATTCCATTGCTTATTATTACATTGGAATAACTTTTGTATCTGTGAATCCCCTATACTTGGTGATCTTCTTACGTTATTCCATTCTTTATTATTACATTTGGAATATCACATCGTGTGTTTTTACAGGACTGGTTCCATTGTTTATTATTCCACATTTATTATTACATTGGAATATCACGTTCGTGTGTTTTTACACCGGACTGGTTCCATTGTTTATTATTCAAACATTTATTATTACGTTGGATCATCACATGGGTGTGAATTTCACGACTGGTTAAGTTATTATTATTACATTGGAATAACTTTTCCATACATGTGAAATCCGCATGCATGGTGATTTCTTTTGTTATTCCATTCTTTATTATACCCAGTTGGTTAAAACTTTGACTTATACTCCATGAAATTAGTAGAATATCCTTGATATTTGCGTTTCATCCGATATCTTTTCATAGAAATATTCTTCCGATCATTCTTGAATTTTTACTCTACTAAACGATGATCATGTTGACAATTTGGACGTTAATAATTCATGGATTAAATAATTCTTGAACTTGTTTTATTGAATTACTATGTCATTGTCATCATCCTCGTGTTATATTATGTTATCTTTGGCTTACGTGCATAGATGAACTTAGTATGATTATGACCAGGGATCATTCGGTATAATCATGACTTGATATAAATGATGTGACAAAAGTCCTCGATTGGCACATGTAATGCGGTGATGGATAGTTTTTGGTATGATTATGACGGGGTGATTCGGTATAGTCATGACCATTGATAATTTGATGAAAATCCTTGACCGTGGTACATGGATGATTAGATGTGGTGGTTTATTATTAAGCTGAGTCTCAGCGATAAAAATTGATGAAAACCTTTTAAAACCTAAAAGATAGTAGACTTTATTCTCTACTTGACTCTTTTAATGGATTGCTTATTCCACCGCAGATTAAACCGGATTTGTCTATTGTATTTTATCGGTTTAACATTTGTTGAAGGCTAATGATAATTTATTACGCATTATCTTAGTCATAATATTTCTTCTTGGGCTAGTTGAGCTCACCCTTTCTTTCATTTTTATTCTCTTTGAAATGAGAACATATTTGGGACGAGTCGGGAACTTAGTAATGGTCGGAGGATAAGCATTAGTAGTCCTCACTATTCGTGAAATAGTGTGATAATAGTTGTAATGAGGACTCCTTTTTGAGTTTGTATAATATCTAGTAGACAATATTTGTATTCAAACTCACGATTTATGTCGTATTATACCACAGATTATATTAGTAAGTTGTATTTGAATTTATGTACCATGTAAGTGGCGACCCAAGATGGGTGACGTATACCTAATTTTGGGGGCGTCACGGTTGGTATCGAGCCATAAGTGTGAAGAGCCCAGGAGCCTCATTGGTGACTTCTGTTGATGGGGAATGCAAAAAGCGGACTCTCCGTAGGGGACGTGCGTCTTTCGGTGGCAGGTGATAGAGTACCAATGTGAGGTGGTGACACAAGTTGGTGTCGAGTCACGATTAGTATCGAGCCATAAGTGTGAAGAGCCCAGAGCCTCTCACGATGACTTCTGTTGATGGGGGATGCACCGCAGGACTCTCCGTAGGGGACGCTGCGTCTTTCTATGGCAAGGTGATAGTACCAATGTGAGAGTCTTGACGACAAGTTGATGTCAGAGTCACGGTTGGTATCGTAGCTTAGGATATGATCCCCCGGTGAGATGTGAGATAAGAACTAGGAGGGAGAGACGGGGAATTCCTTCGCTAGTATGACCTACCTAAATTTATTTGGTATTTAATTGGTCGGTCAGAGTATAGGGATAATATGTGATATGTTAATTAACCCTTATTTTTGTGACGGTGTTTGAGAATGATATCGAAAATCTTTGAGATAAGCAATGAAGCACATGAGAGTGTTGATTCATTTCAAACAAAAAGTAACGACGAATAATACGATAATAATCATCTTGGTGGTGGCAATTTATCGAACAATGATAACCATCGGGGAAATTATCATGTTAAGAATTGTAACCACTTCGATGGGTAATCATGGCAAAGATAATATTAGTGGAAATTGCAAGAAGAGAAGGTAATTTAGCTCAATTTTGTTGTGCATCAAGTCAAGTCCAATTGGGATAGTGGCACCAAAGGCGGATCTGGACAAAACAAAAATTAATTGGTTTCGGGAAGGCGTTTTTCGTGACTTCTCAAAAGTGGGTAACGACGAAGTTAGCACGGGTTAGTTAATTATAAATTCTTCGTAAGTCTATACCTTATTAGATACCGGTTCTACCCATTCTTTTATCTCTCTTGCTTGCGTTCAACGTTTAAATTTGACTCCGGAGAAATTAGACTTTGATTTATCTATTGAAACTTCGTTGGGAGAAACCTTCGTTACCTCCACTGTTTATAAATCTTGTTGATTCAAATCGAAACTTTCACGTTACCTGTAAATCTTATCTCTTTGAAAATACTTGCCTTTGATTTTAGGAATCAATTGGTTAACTACTCATCATGCTTTTCGTAAGGTTGTTAGCTTTTATATTTATAACAACCCTGTTACACGAATTCAAAGTAACCAAACCCTAAAATTAATCATTGTCATATCAAGCCATAAGTAAAGAGCCCCGAACCTTTCATTGTTGACTTCCTTGTGTGGAATGCAAGCAAGGACTTTCTCTGTAGGCAACATCGTGAATGAAGATGGCAAGTTTATATAGGTATCATTGTGAGGTCTTTATCTAGGTTAAGGGATAGAAGTCACAGTTGGTATCAATGTGACGTCTTATCCAAGTCTTGGATGAGAGTCAGGTTTTGAATGATATTTCTATTATTAATAAATTTCTGGCGTGATTCTTGAAGACTTCTTAGCCTACTTAGGCGTGAAATCAAATTTTGTATTGACCCCAAAGACAAAAAACCCATTTCTTAAACCCTCAAATATTTCTTCAACTAAATGAGCAGTTTACGTGGTTTATGATGAAAGTCATAATAAAAGCATTGGACTAATGAAAATCATGGGTATTCGTGGTATTAGTAAGTTTTATGATGAGTTATGTTGGTTAGTATGTAAAACATGAAAGTTTCTTAAAAATCACAAAGAGTTGAAAATCGATTTTAGTGAAAAGCGTAACATGAAATTCAATAGACCATATCTCCTATTATATTTTGAATTTTTGAATGTGGTCAAGACCTAGAGTTAGATCTATGAGTTACCTAACTAATCCAAGTGGAATTACTGGAAAGGTGTTGTAGATTTTGTGTGGACTGATTTTAGTAAAGGAGGCCAAAGCTGTAAATTTTGAAAATGCTCTCGCCTTGAAACTTTAAGGGACTGTTTGCCACTTAAATTATGAGAAAAATTCTGGCCTTTTAGGACATGAAAGTATATGGTATAAAGTACCTCCTGTCCAAAAATGAGCTCATTACGACTTAAAATGAGCAAGTTATGACTATTTCAATATTTAGGTTTTATGAAAAAGCTTTATAATAGGAGTTCTATAACTCAGATGACCATGAAATTTAAACTAGAAGCTCACGTTAACATGTGTAAGATCCTGCCAAGATTTGGGAATTTTTGGAGTTAAACTTGAGGTAGCTAATTTCTTAAGGAATTAATTAGAAATTGATTTTTTGAAAATAGTAAATGAATTTAAAAATTAAGAAAAATATATTTTCATCATGGGACTATATTATACTAAATCCCAGAAAAGAAATATTTTGGGACTGATTTGGTATTTTTTCATGAAAATAGTTTAATTCTGAACATATGAGTTAAATATGTTATGTGAAGTAACAAAGTTGAAAATAGATTTATGGCTAGAGAATCTTATATAGAGTATATGCATATTTTTTGAGAGATTTGATAATTGGTGATGATATTTTACGAGTATGGCATTTTTTGAATGATTAAATGCATTATATGGTAAAAGCGTAAACAATTGAGATAAATTATTTATAAATTTAAGAAGTGATTAAAATATTGTTATAATATTAATGTTATTAGATTATGAGATTATTAAGTGATTGATAACATGGGGATATTCTTGAATCTGGATAAATTATATTATAAATGTTTAATATTTATCCTTTATCTCATTTGATTGATTCTTTATATCATTATCCTCGTGTTTATATTATGTTGAAAGTCATCGTGGCACGTAGTGCGTAGATGGACTTGGTATGATTATGACCGAGGATTGTTCGGTATAATCATAATAGTAATTGAAAACACAATTATCTTTGGTAGTAGTGCATGGATAATTTGTGGTCGTGATACTAATGAATACACAATTATCTTTGGTAGTAGTCGTGGATAATTTGTGGTTGTGACGCCCAAAATAGGTATACACAACACCCATTCCGAGTCGCCAAAACATGGTGCGTAAACAACTACAACTTTATTATTACAACAAGAAATGGCTGTGAGTTTGAATACAAATATTATCTTCTAGACAATATCTATACTCAAATAAATCCTCATCACATTATTGATTCATTATTTTACAAAATGGTGAGGACTACTAAACAACTCTCTCTAGAATCTTCATTCCATACCCCAGACTAGTATACTCGCTACATTCTCGCCTCACGAGAAGAAAAATGGAACAACAAGGAAAAGGATGAGCTCAACTAGCCCGGTAAAGAATATTATGACTAAGATAATATACAACAAATTATCGTTAGTCTTCAACAGGGAAAAATCGATAGAATCTGATAATAACAAGTTTCGGATCAATATTCGCAGTGTGAAATAATAATTCATTAGAAGAGTTCGTGAGAGAATGAAATCTACTATAATCTATGAATTTAACGATCCATCATCAATATTTTATCCCTGTAACATCAATCAATATTCTTCTCGAATCAAATATTCATCTTGCCTCACTGAGGCAAAGATATTCATCAATTAGTCATGTTCATCTCAATTTTTGTTCATCTGCAGACTGAGCCAAAAGATATTCTTTTAAATCATTCATCTTTGCACTTCTGAGGCCAAATATATTCTTGAAATCATTCATCTTTTACTACAGGCCAAAGATATTCAATAATATCATCATTTAAGAATCCGAGGATGATGAAAAATATTTTTTAAAAGCGAATCCGGTGAAACAAAATGACAAGGATTAAGGATTAAGGATTCGTACTTGGTTTTATCCACGTCCAAAAAATACCTCAAAAATAATCATAGTGGTGTAAAATTCAAGAATGATCAAAACATGGATCTGATCGTAGCTAGTATCCGAATAGATATTTTGGACAAAAGAAAAATTTTCATTTTTAAATTGAATAGTGCCGATTAAAGTGAATAGTCATAGTATCGTGAATAGTCCGTATATATCGTGAATAGTAACTCAGAACACCAAAAGATAGAAATTTACAAAAAAACATCTTCACGCTTATTGAATAGTACTCGTGAATAGTAACTCGTGAATAGTAACTCATGAATAGTAACTCGTGAATAGTAACTCATGAATAGTAACCCATGAATAGTAACCCGACATGAAAAAGTTCCAAATTTGATAAAACTTCAGATCAACATTTCAAAGATAATGATATTGAAGAAATAATATCATTACAAAAAAAAATAATATCCCTTACCTCGAAAGATCGGTCTTACAAGCTAGAATCTAACGTATATAGTCTTTGAAGGGAACTTTGACAAATAGCAATACTCAAAGTATACTCAAAATACTCACAAGAATACGCTCAAAATATCGAGAAATAGAGAGAAAACTTGAGTTTAGTGTGATTTTCAATTCTAACCCAAGCCCTATTTATAGGAAAACGCTTAGAACACAAAACAGAAAATTTAATATAATATTAATATAATTATACAAATTTTCCTTAGCCCACCTTTTGGTCAAAACACCAGCCACACATGTTAATGATGTCAAAAAAATACAAAAACGTTTTTCTTAATAAAAATAATTTAAACTCCCAAAAATCAATTATTTGAGCTTCGAACTTCAATAATTCATAATAAATAGCCCTTTCATCAGAAAATTCGAATCTCGCGAGTTTTTATAGGAAATTCAATTCTCTACAACTTTGCAGAAGAAAGTTTTCCAAATTCCAAACAAAAATCGACCGAAATCCACAAACCAAGCGATTTTCAAAGTTATAATCAAATTTTGATTCGATAATTGTGTCCACCAACACACAAAACATGTGTTAAACATTTAATGCCCACAAAATACTCTTCCTCCTCATATACTCATATATCCCACATTCATTGTAAAAATATCACCGTTAATATATTATTAAAATAATATATTTAAATGAATTATTTTATCGAAAAAGATAAAATATTAATTTTCAACAATTGTCATTTAAAAATTTTCTCCATCTATATCCACATAAAATCAATATTTTCCTCATCATATAAATCAATAATTAATTATTCACAAATAATATTCTGAGAATCACAATATTGATAACCGTGCGGTTCAGAAAGAGGGGCTTTCAATAAGAATTTCTTCTTCTTTGGCAGCAATTAGATGACCAAACCTCTCCTTAGGCGGAACTTTCTAGACATTGCCAATAATGTTATCTAATAAATATTATTCGAGATAATATGAATTATTGCTTCGATAATGAAAGATCTTGTGTAATGACAATTATCGAAAGAATAAAGAATATAAAATATCAACGCAACAATTATTAACTCAATAAAATCTTTGAATAGTAATTCACGTAACCATTATTGAGTAGTGCCTTCTTACGTAAGAATCAATAATTGGTGCATCACCGGTGTCTTCTTTATTCGCTCAATGGCGTATTAGTGTGTTTTAACCACCGGTATTCCAACAAGATTAATCAGTAACAATTACGCCTAGTTATTTAAAAACAACTTATATTTGTCGTTTTCTTCATCCAATCGCTTTCACGTTATGGGGCCCACACATGGTCGTAAAGGCGTAAATACGAATATTCCCCGACGAGCACGAATATTCCACGACCAAACGAATATTCCCAAGCGATAATGAATATTTTATAACCACTTGCTTATTTTGAAATATTTGCATATTTAACCCTTAACTATCCACATTAATCAAATCAACCCTTACTATTTCAAAATAATAAATAAAGGAAATTCTTTTTATTTAAAAATTTCGGGGTTTTACGATTGGTCGTGGATACTAATGTACACAATTATCTTTGGTAGTAGTCGTGGATAATTTGTGGTCGTGATATCTTAATGAATACACAATTATCTTTGGTCAGTAGTGCATGGATAATTTGTGGTCGTGATACTTAATGAATACACAATTATCTTTGGTAGTAGTGGATGGATAATTTGTGGTCGTGATCTTAATGAATACACAATTATCTTTGGTAGTAGTGCATGGATAATTTGTGGTCGTGATCTTAATGAATACACAATTATCTTTGGTAGTAGTGCATGGATAATTTGTGGTCGGATATTAATGAATACACAATTATCTTTCGTCAGTAGGTATGGATAATTTGTGGTCGTGATATTAATGAATACACAATTATCTTTCGCCGTAGTGCATGGATAATTTGTGGTCTCGACATTAATGAATACACGATTATCTTGGTCAGAAGCATATGGATAATTCGTGGTCGTGATACTAATGAATACACAATTATCTTTGGTCAGTAGGCATGGATAATTTGTGGTCGTGATACTAATGAATACACGATTATCTTTCTTCGCCAGAAAAATGGATAATTCGTGGTCGTGATACTAATGAATATCCTCGGCAGAAGTAGTGCGTGGATGATTCGATGATATGGATTAATTATTGAAATTTGAGTCTCAAAGAATGAAATATTAATTCATGGATGTGGTAAAAGTCATCTTTGGTCCGTAGTGCATTGATAGACTTGGTATGATTATGACCGTGGATTATTCGGTATAATCATGGCATCAGTAATTGAAAAACACGAATATCCTTACCAAGATGGTACATGGATAATTCATGGTTGTGATACTATTAATTCGTAGTCTCAAAAGATTATTGGTTTTACTGTTATATATCTTTGGCTTGTAGTGCAAAGATGAATTGTTAATAAATATCTTTGGTAGTGCAAAGATGAATTGTTAATGAATATCTTTGGCGGACACGAAGATGAATTTAATATTTTTAACAATAAAGGTATTCAAGGTATCCTCACCTCTTTATCATACCAGTATCGCACTTCTAATTTCGAGGGGCTTAAATTCCATAAGGAGGGGAGATTGTGAGAGACCAGTTATTTTATCAATAAAGATTTAAATTTTGTTGAAATAATTTTTAATATTATGGTGTGAATTTGAGATAATATTATAGTTGTGGGTAGTATTTATAAATTTTGCAAAGTATACAAGTGGTTATATTATATTCGATTGGTCGTGGAATATTCGGTTTAGCGAGGGAATATTCATACAACTACTCAATCATTGGTGGACCCATAATGTAATTATTGTCGGATTGAGAAAACGACAAAAATATTTTTATTAAAATAACGGCGGAAGTTTTACTGCTGATACTTGTTGAACTACTCCAGAGTAAAAGTAAAATGCGATGTCGTGTGGTTGCATAGTAAGACACGGTATTGATTATTGATGCCTATATGAGAAGTCACTCGGTTTGATTCCATTATTATCGATTAATAATATGAATTATTATAAGCGATAATGACATTTTGTTTTATTCGTATTATTAACGTAATAAAAAGCGAAACATCTTTTTATATAAAATAGAATACTTTATTAAAGTTATTCTATAAATAGAATATATTATATTTTATTATGCATAGTGATGTTGTTTGCATATAGTGTTTTACATAAGTATTGCATAGTGTTTGCATAGTAAAATGTTTTATATAAATAGAATATATTATATTTTATTTAAAAGATTTTTCTTTAAATATGGACCGTCGATTAAAGTAAATCAATCTGGACCTGCTCATGGATTAATTACTTATGCATTCCATTTTCCTATAAATAAGCTCATTCCTTCATTATTTTCTTATTTAATTCATTGAAACTCTAGAGAGAAATTATAGAGAGAAGTTTATAGAGAGAAAATTATAGAAAGAAGAAAGAGTATTCGCTACTTCACTACTTCTATATTCAGTTCTTTACTAGTAGTGGGTGTTATTCTTCTTCTTGAAGAGAACTTACATTATTCCATTCATTATCATTCATTGGAATAACTTTTGTAAAAGTGGCATACCCTATACATAAAGCGTGTCATGGCAGATACCCTATACTTGGTGAAATTCTTATGTTATTCCATTGCTTATTATTACATTGGAATAACTCAGTATATATGTAATCCCCTATACTTGGTGATCTTCTTACATTATTCCATTCTTTATTATTCATTTGGAATATCACATGCATGTGTTTTACAGGGACTGGTTCCATTGTTTATTATTCCACATTTATTATTACGTTGGAATATCCATGTCGTGTGTTTTACAGGACACGGTTCCATTGTTTATTATTCAAAGATTTATTATTCATTGGATCATCTGTCCCGATTGTGAATTTCACGACTGGTTCCGTTATTATTATTCATTTGAATAACTTTATCATCGCAATACGCGCGTGCGTGGTGATTTCTTTTGTTATTCCATTCTTTATTATACCCGGTTGGTTAAAACTTTGACTTCTATACTCCATGAAATTAGTAGAATATCCTTGATATTTGCGTTTCATCCAAAGATCTTTTCATAGAAATATTCTTCCGATCATTCTTGAATTTTACTCTACGCTTGAAGATCATGTTGACAATTTGGACGTTAATAATTCATGGATTAAATAATTCTTGAACTTGTTTTATTGAATTACTATGTCATTTCATCATCCTCATGTTATATTATGTTATCTTTCGCTTACGTGCATAGATGAACTTAGTATGATTATGACCTGGGATCATTCGGTATAATCATGACTTGATATAAATGATGTGACAAAAGTCCTCGAGTATTCAGTAATGCGTTGATGGATAGTTTTGGTATGATTATGACCGGGGTGATTCGGTATAGTCATGACCATTGATAATTTGATGAAAATCCTTGACCGTGGTACATGGATGATTAGATGTGGTTTATTATTATTATTAAGTTTGAGTCAAATGATAAAAATTGATGAAAATCTTTTAAAACCTAAAAGATAGTAGACTTTATTCTCTACTTGACTCTTTTAATGGATTGCTTATTCCACATGATTAAACTGGTTGTCTCATTGTATTTTATCGTTTAACATCATTGTTGAAGGCTAATGATAATTTATTTCGCATTATCTTAGTCATAATATTTCATTGGGCTAGTTGAGCTCACCCTTTCTTTCACCGCTTCTTCGTGAAATGAGAACATATTTGGGACGAGTCTGGGGAACGGAAGTAATGGTCCAGAGGATAGCATTAGTAGTCCTCACTATTCTCGTGAAATAGTGTGATAATAGTTGTAATGAGGACTCCTTTTGAGTTTGTATAATATCTAGTAGACAATATTTGTATTCAAACTCACGTTTATGTCGTATTGTATACAGCGATTATATTAGTAAGTCAGTATTTGAATTTATGTACCATGTAAGTGGCGACCCAAGATGGGTGACGTATACCTAATTTTGGGGCGCCACATATACTCTATGAAATTAGTAGAATATCCTTGATATTTGCGTTTCATCCAAAGATCTTTTCATGGAAATATTCTTATGATCATTCTTGAATTTTACTTACAAAAAAGCATTATCATGTTGACAGTTTGGATGTTATTAGTTCTGAATAACTTAATTCTTGAACTTGTTTTATTGAATTCTTATATCATTGTCATCATCCTCATGTTTATATTTTTTTTAAAGTCATACATGTGGCTGTAGGAAAGCATGGATGGACTTGGTATGATTATGACTGTGGATTATTCGGTATAATCATGGTAGTAATGTTACAAATGATGTGGTAAAAGTCCTCGATTGGTAGTAGTGCATTGATGGACGATTGTTGGCATGATCATGACCATTAATGAATACACAACTATTCTTCGCCCGTAGTGCGGGAATAATTGTGGTCGTGATACTAAAGAATATCCTTGGTAGTAGTAGTGCGGGGTGATTCGATGATGTGGATTATTTATTAAAGTTTGAGTCTCAATTTATATGATGATGAAAAACCTTTTAAATCATAAAAGATAGTAGATTTTATTTTCTACTTGACTCTTTTAATGGATTGTTTGTTCCCATCGCAGATTAAACTTGATGTTTATTATATTTTATCGGTTTAACAATGTTCAAGGCTATTGATAATTTATTCGCATTATCTTAGTCATAATATTTCTTCTTTGGGCTAGTTGAGCTCACCCTTTTCTTTCCTTTTATTCTCTTCCGGAAATGAGAACATATTTGGGATGAGTCGGGGAGCGGAGTAATGGTCCAGAGGATAGCATTAGTAGTCCTCACTATTCTCGTGAAATAGTGTGATAATAATTGTAATGAGGACTCCTTTTGAGTTTGTATAATATCTAGTAAACAATATTTGTATTCAAACTCACGATTTATGTCGATTTATACCACGCAGTTATATTAGTAAGTTGTATTTAAATTCTGTACCATGTATCTGACTACCCAAGATGGGTGATGTATACCTAATTTTGGGGGCGTCACAAAAGGACACTCCTTTATTAAAACTACGACGTTTTGGAGTCTTTTTTAAAAAACAAGTGGGGTCGTGAGTGGCATTTTTATAAATAAAAGGAAAGTAAGTGGGACTAGTCTCTTTTAAAAGACTTCAAAACGACATAATTTTAATAAAGGAGTGTTATTTAAGGAGGAATGTTCTTCATCCTTGCTATATATATATATATATATATAGAGAGAGAGAGCTTTCTATGCGGGTAGTCCGCATGTGGACGACCTTTAGTGACGGACAAAATCGTCGTTAAATCCGTCGTCATAGTTTGAATTGTCGACATAACTTAGAACAGTCGAAATAACACGGTTCAGACCCTATAGGGACGGGTTTAGCGACAATTTTATCCGTCGTTAGAGGTGGTATATATATATATTCATTATTCTACGGATAAACATTCAAATGGTCAAAATCTACATTTAAATATTTTTTCTTATTTTCATGCTCACGAAAATACTGCTATAAAGTAAAATGAGAGAGGGAAACAAATCACGTCTAACAAATTTAAAAGCAAATCACATTCAACAAGTTTCAAATTTATTTTTTTAATTAATTGATATTAAATTTAATATATATTACAAGTTTTAAGCATTGATATAAGATATATACATAAATTTTAAAAAATTAGGTGGTGTTTAATAAAATTGAGTAATTAAGATCTAAATGATTAATATATCTTAATAAATTATATCATCCGAATAAAATAGTATCTGAATCTAAAAATGTAAAATATTTGAATGACACTATTTTACCATTTTAACCTTCAAAGTTATTTAAAAGATCTTTAAATTTGAAATTAAAGGTGTACAATATTTATTGAGACTATTTTTGTCTATAAATTTTAAATAAACTATTAAGAGGCATTTATTAATAGTTAGGATTTGAGTTTTTATCTTAACGATTAAGAGGCATTAAGAGACATAAAAAATTACCAAACAAGATTTGTCTCTGACCGAATTAGAGACAGATGAATTAAGAGACATTCAGACACAAACAAACACAGCCTTAGACTCTAAATCTTAATCAAACTTGAACAAATACATAATATTGAATTTGATAATTTTGTATAATTGAAACTTAATTATAAGATCGACCGACGCCACATTTACCTACGTAGTGTCAGTTACATATTCAACACGCTGTTTAGGGGTAAACATGGTGCGGTTTGAAGCCCAAACAACATCCGAAACTGTGAGACCCCAGATTTTATCAATAAAGATTTAAATTTTGTCGAAATAATTTTTAATATTATGGTGTGAATTTGAGATAATATTATAGTTGTGGGTAGTATTTATAAATTTTGCAAAGTATGCAAGTGGTTATATTATATTCGATTGGTCGGGAATATTCGGTTTAGAAGGGGAATATTCGCACAACGACTCAATCATTGGTGGACCTATAATGTAATTATTGTCGGATCGAGAAAAGCGACAAAAATATTTTATTAAAATAACTTGCTGGAAGTTTTACCGTTGATCTTTGTTGAACTACTCGGTAGTAAAAATACGAGAATACGTGTGGTTGCATAGTAGCACTACCAGTATTGATTATTGATACCTATGTGAGAAGTCACTCGGTTTGATTCCATTATTGTCGATTAATAATATGAATTATTATAGCGATAATGACGTTTTGTTTTATTCAGTATTATTAACGTAATAAAAGCGAAATATCTTTTATATAAAATAGAATACTTTATTAAAGTTATTCTATAAATAGAATATATTATATTTTATTATGCATAGTGTTGCATAAGTATTTTGTAGTATTTTGCATAGTATTGCATAGTGTTTGCATAGTAAAATATTTTTATATAAATAGAATATATTATATTTTATTTAAAAGATTTTTCTTTAAATATGGACCGTCGATTAAAGTAAATCAATCTGGACCGTTTCATGGATTAGTTACTTATGCATTCCATTTTCCTATAAATAGAAGCTCATTCCTTCATTATTTTCTTATTTAATTCATTGAAACTCTAGAGAGAAATTATAGAGAGGTTTATAGAGAGAAAATTATAGAAAGAAGAAGAGTATTCTCGCTACTTCACTACTTCTATATTCAGTTCTTTTACGGTAGAAGGTGTTATTATTCTTCTTCTTGAAGAGAACTTCATTATTCCATTCATTATTATTACATTGGAATAACTCGTAAAAAAGTGGCATACCCTATACATAACTCAGATACGTGGCATACCCTATACTTGGTGAAATCCTTATGTTATTCCATCGCTTATTATTTTGTTGGAATAACTTTTGTATCGCCATGATTTACCCTATACTTGGTGACATTCTTCATTATTATTCATTTGGAACATCACATGCATGTGTTTTACACCGGACCCGGTTCCGCTTTTTATTATTCTGTTGGAACATCCCATGTATGTGTTTTACAGGACTCGGGTTTAAATCTTTATCATTACATTGGAATATCTATCTCGTGTGTTTTACACCGGATGCAGTTCCATCTTTATTATTCTGTTGGAACATCCCGCTCGGTGTGAATTTCACCGACATTGGTTCCGTTATTATTATACATTGAATAACTTTGTCATCGAAGCATCGCACGTATGGTGATTTCTTTTGTTATTCCATTCTTTATTATACCTAGTTGGTTAAAACTTTGACTTCTATACTCCATGAAATTAGTAGAATATCCTTGATATTTGCGTTTCATTCAAAGATCTTTCACGGAAATATTCTTCCGATCATTCTTGAATTTTACTCTATGTAAACAAAGATTATGTTGACAATTTGGACGTTAATAATTCATGGATTAAATAATTTTGAACTTGTTTTATTGAATTATTATGTCATTGTCATCATCCTCATGTTATATTATGTTATCTTTGGCTTACGTGCGTAGATGAACTTAGTATGATTATGACGAGGGATCATTCTAAGATAATCACGACTTGATATAAATGATGTGACAAAAAGTCCTCGGTGGCTTTCGTAATGCGGTGATGGATAGTTTTTGGTATGATTATGCACTGTGGGGTGATTCGGTATAGTCGTGACCATTGATAACTTGATGAAAATCCTTGACCGTGTGTAATGCGGGGATGATTAGATGTGGTGGTTTATTTATTGTTTGAGTCTCGTGCGATAAAAATTGATGAAAACCTTTAAAACCTAAAAGATAGTAGACTTTATTCTCTACTTGACTCTGTTAATGGATTGCTTATTCAGCTGCAGTTAAACTTGTTGTCTATTGTATTTTATCGGTTTAACACTTTGTTGGCTAATGATAATTTATCTCGCATTATCTTAGTCATAATATTTCTTCTTGGGCTAGTTGAGCTCACCCTTTCTTTTTCACCGTTCTCTTGTGAAATGAGAATATAGCCGGGACGCAGTGGGAGCGGAGTAATGGTCCGGAGGATAGATTAGTAGTCCTCACTATTCTGTGAAATAGTGTGATAATAGTTGTAATGAGGACTCTTTTTGAGTTTGTATAATATCTAGTAGACAATATTTGTATTCAAACTCACAGTTTATGTCGTATTGTACACGACAGTTAGGTTAGTAAGTTGTATTTGAATTTATGTACCATGTAAGTGGCGACCCAAGATGGGTGACGTATACCTAATTTTGGGGCGCCACGGTTGGTATCGAGCCATAAGTGTGAAGAGCCCCGAGCCTCTCATTGGTGACTTCTGTTGATGGGGAATGCACGAAGCCGGACTCTCCGTAGGGACGCCGCCTTTCGGTGGCAAGTCGACAGTACCAATGTGAGTCTTGACACAAGTTGGTGTTCGAGTTCTGATTGGTATCGAGCTTAGGGATATGATCCTGGCTAAGATGTGAGATAAGAACTAGGAGGGGAGAGACGGAAATTCCTTCGCTAATATGACCTACCTAAGTTTATTTGGTATTTAATTGGTCGGTCAGAGTATAGGGGTAATATTTGATATATTAATTAACCCTTGTGTTGTGGCAGTGTTTGGAAATGGCAGCTGAAAATATTCACAATGGAGTGAATATGACCGTTGTGACACCTTTAATCACTAATCAGGTTAATGCAGTGTCAGATGAGGAACAAATTAGAGATATCCACATAGTGAATGAAGAACTAATTGTTGCACCCGAGCTAGTTGCAGAGGTAGCAGCTGAAAGTGAGGAAGAAGAGGAAGAAGAGGAACCTGAGGAGAATTGGTTAGAAGAAATTTATGATCAAAACTTAGAATTACAAAATCGTGTTCGTGAGCTAGAAAGAACAGGTTGAAGAAGCAGCAAACGGTCGTGGAACAAAGGGATACAACAATTCAAAATTGGGTTACCCGATATGTGATGCTCGAACAAAATCACGCTTTGGCAGGGTGTAAGATATTAAAGTTGGAATCTGAGAATTTAAAAATCAAGGATCAGCTGAAAGAAAAAACAACTGAACGAAGGAGAATAGACGATGCATGGGTAAAAGCTGGACAACGCGTTGATAGTGTAAAAAAAGACGTCCGATCCAATAAAGCCAAAATAGATGAAATGGACTTTGCTTTTGGAAAGAATTGAGGAGAACCCAACATCGAATTCGGAATTACCACTGCATAGCGGTCAACCCGAATTCGATATGGATCGGAGAATAATGATTCAAATCATGGATCGAGAATGTGAAGAAGCACTTAAGGGTGGAATGTACCCTATAGTAAAAAGTCAAACTTCGATAATTTAAGCGAGGCGTTTATCGAGAAACCCGAACGAAGTTATTACGGGTAAGTTAATTATAAATTAATGCGAAGTCTATACTTTATTCAATACAAGTTCTACCCACTCTTTTATTTCACCTAGTTGTGTTCAACGTTTAAATTTGATTCAAGAAGTTAAACTTTGACTTATTGGTTGAAACTTCGTTAGTAGGAACCTTCGTTACCTCCACTCGCTTATTAATCTTGTTGTTTCAAATAAACACTTTCACGTTATTTGTCGATATTGTCTCTTTGAAAATACTTGCCTTTGAGGTAATTTTCAAAATGATTGATTAACTACTCATTATTCTTTTCGTAAGGTTGTTAGCTTTTATATTTATACCAACCGTTATCTTAATTCAAAGTAACCAAACCCTAAAGTTAATCACTTTGTTATATCAAGCCATAAGTAAAGAGCCCCGAACCTTTCATTATTGACTTCCTTGTATGGAATGCAAGAACTGCGGACTTTCTTCAGTAGGCGACATCGTGAATGAAGATGGCAAGGTTATAGGTATCATTGTGAGGTACTATCTAGGTTAAGGGATAGAAGTCACGGTTGGTATCAATGTGACGTCTTATCCAAGTCTTGGATAAGAGTCTGAGATTGAATGATATTTCTATTATTAATAAATTTCTGGCGTGATTCTTGAAGACTTCTTAGCCTACTTAGAGCGTGAAATCGAATTTTGTATTGACCCCAAAGACAAAACCAATTTCTTAAACCCTCAAATATTTCTTCAACTAAAATGAGCAGCTTTACGTGGTTTATGATGAAAGTCATAATAAAAGCATTGGAATAATGAAAATCATGGGTATTCGTGGTATTAGTAAGTTTTATGATGAGTTATGTTGGTTAGTATGTAAAAACATGAAAGTTTCTTAGAAATCACAAAGAGTTGAAAATCGATTTTGGTGAAAACGTAACATGAAATTCAATTGACCATATCTCTTATTATATTTTGAATTTTTGAATGTGGTCAAGTCCTAGAGTTAGATCTACGAGTTACCTAACTAATCCAAGTGGAATTACTGGAAAAGGTGTTGTGGATTTTTGTGTGGACTGATTTTAGCAAAGGAGGCCAAAGCTGTAAATTTCGAAAATGCTACTGCCCAGAAACTTTAAGGGACTGTTTCGGCCACTTAAATTATGAGAAAAATTCTGGGTTTTTGGGACATGAAAGTATATGGTATAAAATACCTCCTGTCCAAAAATGAGCTCATTCGGACTTAAAATGAGCAAGTTATGACTATTTCAATATTTAGGTTTTTAAGGCGAAAAATGCTATAACTTAGGAGTTCTATAACTCCGATGACCATGAAATTTAAACTAGAAGCTCACGTTAACATGTGTAAGATCCTGCCAAGATTTGGGAATTTTGGAGTTAAACTTGAGGTAGCTAATTTCTTAAGGAATTAATTAGAAATTGATTTTTAAAAAATAGTAAATGAATTTTAAAATTCGAGAAAATATTTTTCATTATGGGACTATATTATGCTAAATCCCAGAAAAGAAATATTTTTGGGACTGATTTGGTATTTTCATGAAAATAGTTTAATTACTGAACATATGAGTTAAATATGTTATGTGAAGTAACAAAGTTGAAAATAGGATTTTATGGCCAGAGAGAATCCTATATAGAGTATATATATATTTTTGATGAGGATTTGATAATTGGTGATGATATCTTATGAGTATGGCATTTTTGAATGATTAAATGCATTATATGGTAAAAGCGTAAACAATTAAGATAAATTGTTTATAAATTTAAGAAGTGATTAAAATATTGTTATAATATTAATGATATTAGATTATGAGATTATTAAGTGATTGATAACATGGGGATATTCTTGAATCTCGGATAAATTATATTATAAATGTTTAATATTTATCCTTTATCTCATTTGATTGATTCTTTATATCATTATCCTCACGCTTATATTATGTTGAAAGTCATCATGGCTGTAGTGCATAGATGGACTTGGTATGATTATGACCAGGATTGTTGGGTATAATCATAACCGTAATTGAAAAAACACAATTATCTTTAGTAGTAGTGCATGGATAATTTGTGGTCGTGATCTTAATGAATACACAATTATCTTTGGTAGTAGTGCATGGATAATTTGTGGTCGTGATACTTAATGAATACACAATTATCTTTGGTAGTAGTGCATGGATAATTTGTGGTCGTGATACTTAATGAATACACAATTATCTTTGGCCGTAAAGGCATGGATAATTTGTGGTCGTGATCTTAATGAATACACAATTATCTTTGGTCAGAATGCATGGATAATTTGTGGTCGGATACTTAATGAATACACGATTATCTTTGGTAGTAGTGCATGGATAATTCGTGGTCGTGATACTTAATGAATATCCTTGGCACGTAGTGCGAGGATGATTCGATGATATGGATTAATTATTGAAGTGAGTCTCAAAGAATGAAATATTAATTCATGGATGTGGTAAAAGTCATCTTCGGTAGTAGTGCATTGATAGACTTGGTATGATTATGACCACTGATTATTCGGTATAATCATTTGATCAGTAATTGAAAACACGAATATCCTTAGCCGTGAGTGCATGAATAATTCATGGTTGTGATACTATTATAAAGTCGAGTCTCAGATTATTGGTTTTACAATTGTATATCTTTGGCCCTGTAGTGCAAAAGATGAATTGTTAATGAATATCTTTGGCCGGATTGCAAAAATGAATTTAATGTTTTCAACGATAAAGGTATTCAAGGTATCCTCATCTCTTTATAATACCAGGTACGTACCCTAATTTCGAGGGCGAAATTCCATAAGGAGGGGAGATTGTGAGACCCCAGATTTTATCAATAAAGATTTAAATTTTGTCGAAATAATTTTTAATATTATGGTGTGAATTTGAGATAATATTATAGTTGTGGGTAGTATTTATAAATTTTGCAAAGTATGCAAGTGGTTATATTATATTCGATTGGTGGTCGTGGAATATTGGTTTAGCAGGAATATTAAATACATAACGACTCAATCATTAGTGGACCCTACGGAAATTAATTTATCGGATTGAAAACGACAAAAATATTTTATTAAAATAACGGCGGAAGTTTTCTTGGTTGATCTTTGTTGAACTACTTCGGTAGTAAAAAGTACAATAATATGTGTGGTTGCGTAGAAAGCACACGGTATTGATTATTGATGCCTATGTGAGAAGTTTCACCGGTTTGATTCCATTATTGTCGATTAATAATATGAATTATTATAGCGATAATGACGTTTTGTTTTATTAAGTATTATTAACGTAATAAAAGCGAAACATCTTTTATATAAAATAGAATAATTTATTAAAGTTATTCTATAAATAGAATATATTATATTTTATTACGCATAGTGTTGCGTAGTATTTTTGCATAGTGTTTTGCATAGTATTGCATAGTGTTTGCATAGTAGAAATGTTTTTTATATAAATAGAATATATTATATTTTATTTAAAAGATTTTTCTTTAAATATGGACCGTCGATTAAAGTAAATCAATCTGGATCGTTTCATGGATTATTCTTATGCATTCCATTTTCCTATAAATGAAAGCTCATTCCTTCATTATTTTCTTTTAATTCATTGAAACTAGAGAGAAATTATAGAGAAGCTATAAAGAGAAAATTATAGAAAGAAGAAGAGTATTTCGCTACTTCACTACTTCTATATTCAGGTTCTTTTACGGTAAGGGTGTTATTCTTTCTTCTTGAAGAGAACTTCATTATTCCATTCATTATTATTACATTGGAATAACTTTGTAAAAGTGGCATACCCTATACATAAACAGATGTATCCAGATACCTATACTTGGTGAAATCCTTATGTTATTCCATCGCTTATTATTACATTGGAATAACTCAGATACGCCATTTACCCTATACTTGGTGACATTCTTCTATTATTACATTGGAACATCCATGCATGTGTGTTTTTACAGGACTGGTTCCGCTTTTTATTATTCTGTTGGAACATCACATGCATGTGTTTTTACAGGACACGGTTTAAATCTTTATCATTACATTGAATATCCTATTCGTGTGTTTTACAGGATCCGGGTTCCATCTTTATTATTCTGTTGGAACATCCTCGTTGTGAATTTCACACCGCCTCGGTTCCGTTATTATTATTCTACATTGGAATAACCATGCATCAAGTCACCGCATGCATGGTGATTTCTTTTGTTATTCCATTCTTTATTATACCTAGTTGGTTAAAACTTTGACTTCTATATTCCATGAAATTAGTAGAATATCCTTGATATTTACGTTTCATCCAAAGATCTTTTCACGGAAATATTCTTCCGATCATTCTTGAATTTTACTCTATGAAAAACGGTATTATGTTGACAATTTGGACGTTAATAATTCATGGATTAAATAATTCTTGAACTTGTTTTATTGAATTATTATGTCATTGTCATCATCCTCATGTTATATTATGTTATCTTTGGCTTACGTGCATAGATGAACTTAGTATGATTATGACCGAGGATCATTCTAAGTATAATCACGACTTGATATAAATGATGTGACAAAAGTCCTCGATGGCTTCGTAATGCGTTGATGGATAGTTTTGGTATGATTATGACTGGGGTGATTCTAAAGATAGTCATTTGACCATTGATAACTTGATGAAAATCCTTGACCGTGGTATGGGGATGATTAGATGTGGTGGTTTATTTATTATTGTTGAGTCTCAAATGATAAAATTGATGAAAACCTTTTAAAACCTAAAAGATAGTAGACTTTATTCTCTACTGACTCTGTTAATGGATTGTTTATTCCATTGCAGTTAAACTTGTTGTCTATTGTATTTTATCGGTTTTAAACTGTTGAAGGCTAATGATAATTTATTCGCATTATCTTAGTCATAATATTTCTTTCTTGGGCTAGTTGAGCTCACCCTTTCTTTCACTTTGTTCTCTTGTGAAATGAGAATATAAATTGGGACGAGTCGATGGGAACGGAGTAATGGTCGAGAGGATAGCATTAGTAGTCCTCACTATTCGTGAAATAGTGTGATAATAGTTGTAATGAGGACTCCTTTTGAGTTTGTATAATATCTAGTAGACAATATTTGTATTCAAACTCACGGTTTTATGTCAGTATTATACTACGCAGTTAGGTTAAGTAAGTTGTATTTGAATTTATGTACCATGTAAGTGGCGACCCAAGATGGGTGACGTATACCTAATTTTGGGGGCGTCACAGAAACCGCTTAGGTGCGGTTTGATAAATTCAAAACCGCATATGAAACCATTTGTGATTTGTGCGGTGCGATTTTAAATTGTGCAGTGCGGTTTCATTTGGTGCAATTTTAGTTCTAAAATCAATTGAAATAACAAATTTTTTTGCAATTTATTACACAAACAATAATATAAAACAACGAGAAATGCGTAATAACAAAGACTAATCCCATCAACTTTTGATCATGCTCAATTACTACTAGTATCATTGCCAAAGATAATAATAAACAAATCAAGCTAATGGACAATTTTACTGGCTAATTAGGGAAGACGAATTATGTTGATGCTAATTAGTTCCGAAAATTATGAAGCAAATTATTTTGGTATAATCAGCAGACAATATTAATAATAGCTTCTTTGAAGGGAATTATATGAAAGAGGCCATTAATAGATTCAGAACATTCATACTACAAAATGAGTAATACAACTTGTAATAAATATTCATGAAATAGCAGCGAGAGACAACGAGTTGTTGACTTCTACTCCTCGCATATTTTTTCCCTTGTACTACATCCTCCCCTGCATACATACATGCACACACATGGTGTGGTTTCAATTTTATGCGTACGATTTTGTCTAGTAACTAAAATGAAACCGTAAATTTGGTTTTTCAACCAACCTAAAGCCACCACATACGCCGAAATCGTTGGTGCAGTTTGTGCGGTTTTTAGTGTGGTTTCGGTTCCAATTTGATTCCTTACTCAATCCTAACGATGTTTAGACTTGTGTGCTTTCCAAAACTAGGGGTTTTGAAGCCTGTTACATAAGATTAGTCACTCTTGCGGAAACAAAATAATTAGACGTTCTCTTATGCTACAGTTCTTGAGTCCAAAATCGATATTGCATTAAGTTAGGGGCTGGCGACAACAGCTGATTCGCTTCCCAAAGCGCGCTGCTAGGGTTAAGCAAGAAATCAAATTACCTCCGAAACTGCACCAAAAATCGCATAAACTGCATCAATTAAAACCGCACTAATGGTTCCGACGTATGTGACTATTTTATGTGGGTTGAAAAAATGAATTTATGATTTAGGTTTGGTTTATGGGTAAAACCGTATGCATAAAACTGAAACCGCACCATGCTTCTTTTTAAATGTACTATTGTCTTTTGGAATTTAATTCAGCCTATTAAATACCCATCAAATATGTACTACTAAGAATGTTTTGGTTTGCAAATTACTTTACTCATGTTATGGGGTTAATCCGTTAATATAAGCTTCTTGTAACTTATTTGTTCCATTCTTTGATCATGAACTACTTTATAGTGAAGGTGAGAAAATTAGAATCATTATTAACTAATTATTTATATTTAGAATTTTCACATGTAAGCAGATAATAATTCATCAGGTTTTATTTAACTTTTATTTGGACAAAAATATATTATAAGTAAGGTTGTGTGTGTTATCAATGTAGTATTTAATATTATACTGTTATGCTAAATTGTTAATTTAAATTGCATAAAATTTTGTTGTTTCAATTGGTTTTGAAACCGAAACAGCACTAAATGAAACCGAACTGTAAGGTTTAAAATCACACCGCACCAATTATAAGGAGTTTCACGTGTGATTTTGGATTTGTCAAATTGCACCTAAGCGATTTTGTTTGCAGAAGACTTCAAATTGTACCATGCTCACCCCTATACGTTTCTGTCCTAGACACGCAACACTAAGTAATCCAAGCTAACCCACACTATTGACTAATGATGAATAATCATATTTTTCAATCGTACTAAATGCAAGTTCACGAATGAGTAAAAAAAAAAGTTGCATTGATGATAAAGATATATAGGGAAACGGGAGTGGTTATCCTAAAGTTAACTTTAACTAATTGACTAATACAGTGTCAACATGCAAGTCGAAAGATAATATCTTTATGCACGTTAGTATTGTATTAATCAATTGACCAACTTATCATGAAGTTAACTTCATAATAATCGGATCCTAAAAAAACCTTAAAAGATATTGTTCATACGGGAGGAAGGAGCCTAACGAATTATGCTTTTGTTTCCCCTTATCATAAACACTAAGGGGGTGTTTGTTTATATTTGAATGAAGTTGAATGGAACTGAATGACTGAATTGGTCAGTCATTCAGTGCGCTTGTTTTGAATAAAAATTATCTGAATGACTGAATCAGTCAAATTTTTGGACTGAATGGTGAAATATAATTTTTTAGGCTGAATGACTGCTGTTTAATGAAATATTGTATAATTTTTTGTTATAATATTAACTATTATTTTAAATAAATTTATAACAATTTTGAATTTTTTTAGAGAGGTAAAATAATAAAAATATGTTATTCAATTATTTCAAGTACGTCAATTATCAAACAATTTTTTTTATTCAGTATTTAGAATTCTATTTTATTCGACTCATTAAAATTACTTAAATATTTAAAACTATTAAATTAAATTTCATCAAATAGGCGTTAGTTACTTGAATTTAATTACACGAGTGATTGGTATGTATTCACAAATTTGGTACAAAAGCAACAGTGAAAGGATAATTGAATAACTTTATGCAAATATTTTGATACTTTTTATTAAACCCGTGCCCGGTACCGCAGATGCGGTACATGCGGGTATGGGTAACTTTTGCGGGTCGACTACCCTGTTAATTCGAGTGTATTCCGGAGGCCTGGATTTATATCTGTTGAACTGTGGACATAAGCCCTGCCAAATCAATCTGTCGCAAATTAATTGTTTAATTTTAATATTTTTAAATTAAATTAACTATTTTTAGAATTAAATATATATAAATATATTTTTAAAATTAAAAAATTAGAGTTAATAATAAATTGTATATATTTTTCTTTGCTTATAATTTTTTTATCTATATTTTAAAAAAAATAATAAAAAATTAATTTTAAAAATGATCAATTTGATTTTAAAAAATCAAAACATTAATTTGGAACCGAGGAAGTAGTACAAAACATTATCTTCCCTTTCAAAATACCAGCTCGAGGGTACCCCGTTTCTCTACTTGAAGGTTCCAAAAGTTCGTCAAATCAGGTATCAACTTCTGTCAATGTATCCTTGAAGAATATTCTGTACTGGGCTTTCAAATCTTTAAGTTTCATGGAAGATTTGAGGTCATGCTTATAAAAAAAATGGCTTCTTTCCCCATTGTTTCAAATGATGGGTTTTTGATTACTCAACGGAACTTGAGGGTTCATGTTGTAAAAACTGAATGTTTGGGGAGATATAGAGGCGTGTCTTATTCATTGTCTAATTCTTGCTATAGTTCAATTTCTTTTCCTTTATTGGGGATATATAATTGTTGTAAGACTCAACAGAGGTTGTTATGTAACACTAGGATTAGGTCAATGAAAAATGAGAAGAGTAATACCAAAACCCATTTGCCAAACAGAGTAAATAGTGGCTTAAGAAAGAGATTTTCATTTACAAGATTGCGCCCAAGGCTGCGGTTATTGTCAAAAAGATTGAAAAGGGTTTCAATTAAATCTATGTTAAATGACCTTGGCACATTTTTGCGCAAGAATTTGAGAAAAGTGGCTCTTTCCACTTCGGTTTCTATTGTATTGGGGATGTGCTTTTTGTTTCTAAAATTAACTGCAATACCTTCTCCAAAAGTTGTTCCGTATTCGGACTTGATAATGAGCCTTCAGAATGGGTCTGTAGTGAAAGTTCTATTTGAGGAGGGATCGCGTCATATTTATTTTAATACCAACTTGCGGAGTGCTGAAAACACTCAAATGTCAGAAGATAAATCAGTAGCAGAAAATGTTGAAGCTAATAGATCGGAGGGTGTGGTTATAGACAGTGATGTTGTGAGGAACAGCAAGGTAGCACAGTTAAATTTGTGGAGGAAATTGACAAAGACCAGACCTTCTGCACCCCAGTGGCAGTTTTCTACCAGGAAGATAGACCAGGACGTAAGCTATCTTCTTAGCTTGATGAGAGAAAGAGGAACTACATACAGCTCTGCTCCTCAATCAGTTCTTACGTCAATGCGGAGTATCTTAGTGACTGTGTTAACTCTTTGGATTCCTTTGACTCCTTTAATGTGGCTTCTTTATCGTCAACTTTCTGCTGCTAATAGCCCAGCAAAGAAAAAACGACCTAGCAACCAGCAGGTTAGCTTTGAAGATGTGGAGGGAGTTGATACTGCAAAAGTAGAGCTTATGGAGGTAAGAAATTTCCATCCTTAAGTTACACCTGGTAGATATAATTTTCTTGCTACATTTTTGAAGTAGTGATCTTCTCATATAACTGTTTGTTTGTTTTTCCCGGCTTCTATGAAGTAATAATAAAAGGTATCATAAGGATCTTTTCCTGTAAAGAGACAAAACCATAAGCAGTTAAACTAGTCTCTAAATATGACCATCCGGGATATTCGGAAGACAATGTAGTGAAACTTTAATTGAGTTAATATTGTTATCCTACAACAAGATAGGCAATTATTGTTTGCAAAAGAATTGTTCCTTAAGACTGCACAATTAGTTTGTATTGTAAATAGACAAATGTATGTATGATATATTATACTTTCTCCGTTCCACAATAAGAGTCCCATTTACGCACACAAAAAAAGTTCTAAAAAAGAGTCCGCTTTTTATTGATGATAGTAGAAAATGATATAATGTTCTCAAGTATAACAACACAATTACACTTCTATGCCGCCACTACTAAACTAAACACTCATTATATTTAAGGATAAACTTGGAAGAAAATTATATCCTTTACCTTTGTAATCGAGACTCTTTTTATGGAATGAAGGGAGTATAATATAGGAAATTGATATTTCCACATGAAAAAAATATATTTCTACATGGGTCTTTGAGTCTCTTTCTTCCCATATTCCCACTTACTGTTCATGTGAGAGAAATTATGTGGAAGTATCGATTTGCTATAATATAATATCATGATTGTTAGCATGCATAAATGAATTATAAAAGTTGTAGAAAAACGAAAAGTCATGGAGATTATTCTTACTATTGGTGCATGACAAAGTATTCGCCTCTTGTAGAATGCAGAAATTCAAATACGTCAACTTCCTTGAATATAAAGGGTAGAGTTGGATTATGGTTCCTCACTTGCTTTAGGTTTATTCAACAAGGTAATGAAGATGGAATTATTCAAAACGAAAAAGTGGAAAGGAGAAAACCTCTACCTCTGGAAATCCTTATGTCCAAAGTGTTGATCTTCTGATATATTTATTAAAAATGACTTGTAGTCAAGTGTTTCGGAGAGGGGTACAAGCTTATGCAACATGATCCCATGCTCAATAACTTTTAGCACCATATAGGGGCACATCTGCTACCTTGAAATTAGGTTCATAATTCCTAGAGCAAATTAAGACATAAAACAATAGTTGGTGGATTAAGTTCAATCAAGCTGAAAATACATTTTGTTTTCTAAAGGCTAGTCCTGGACCCTGAAATTAGGTGAGTTCAGCACACAATGTTGCACTGCCTCGGATTAGTATTCGTATTTTAAATCTCTTAATCTTTAGTATATATCCCAACAAATTGTAACAGTGATAAAAGGGTTTTGCTTCCCATCAGTATCTAATCCCTGTTGATAATTAAAGGAACTATTATTAGATTAGTTCAATATTACCTCCATATATTCTTAAAGGCACATCAAATGGTCATTTGAGCTAATTTCCGTGATTAAAGTTTTTAGTGGAATTTTTAAAATGATAATTATGTTGTGGGGCTCTGTTAAAAAAAATCTGATCATCTGTCTATTGATAAAAATGAGGCAAGACAATAAGAGAGAAAGTCATGGTTAATGAACTCAATATTATCCGTTGCTGCTATATTTGAACTAAATTTCAAATTTTGACGGGAGGCAAGATCAAATTTGGCCTTAACAATAGTCTCGAGCATGTAGTGACAGGGTTTACTCATAGCCATCCTTAAAAAATATAAGATTCAAAGTCAGCTTGAATAAAGAAATTAAATTATAAATGGTGGAGCTTGATTTAATTAGGTTTCCTTGTAATTTCTGAAACGTGTGATCCAAATATTGAAACTTGAACGTAGATTTTGAATCCATTTAAAGTTAAACAACTGTATTCCTTATAGAAGTCTCGACAATCAAATAAAAATTTGCGTGTTAGTAATTTAAAAATTATCCACTCTTCCAAAAGAAAAGTTCTTGTATTATAGTATCTTCTGAGTTACGATAGGAACAAATGCTGAATGGTGGTAATCTACAGATCCTCCAAATGTGCTATTGATATGTGCAGTATCAAGTCATTTTTTATTCATGAGCCTACTCAAATTCTAAAGTTTTGTGATTGTTTCCCTTGAGATAAATGGTCAAGTACATGGAATTCAGGTCACAATGCTCTTCAGGGAACCTTATAAAAATATATCTATATTCATCCCACTGTTGATTTGAAAGATTTCCGAGACCTATCAGTGGAGGAAGATGATCAGCTCCAATAATCATAACAATATGGCTATTAATTCATCTACACCCGTCAACAGAAACTACCTTTCAAGGAGACTCCCATGGAGACTAGCAACAGTAGAAACTCAGTCATGTATTTTGACCCCGACACTGATCTGACGCCTGAAGGAAGTGGACATTTTGACAATATCGCGAGAATATAAGTACTCTATATTGACCTGACAAATCCTAATTGCCCATAACTTGAACTAGAACACTTCTATTGACCTGGAAAATCTTGATTGCCCTCAAATTGATATTAGAGCACTGCAATATTTATGTTGATTAACTGTGGGAAGCTTCTTGATCTGCTACTAAAGAGTAAAGATAGAATTGGATGGTAAGGATGGTGGTGCAATTGCTTTTGTTGTCAAAAACCAGTTAAGAGGGTTTGGGTCTCTTGTCAAATGTGCTCTATGGCTAGAACAAAAATGACCTTACATACTGATATATCACTACTATCTATTCCTTACTTTACAATCATTATGCTGTTTAAGCCATTGCAGTCGCCAAACAACTATGCATTTGATTATATGACTTTTAGCACCACTATGCCACCCCCAAAGAGTGGAGGTTCTGTACTCAGTAGGTTTGTAAGGATGTGTATGTCTTACTTAACTATATTAGTAGTAGCAATTGTATAAGCAGAAAAGATTATGTATTTGCATAAATTTTTTTAGCTTTCTGGTTACAGTTTGAAGATTATTGTTTACTCACATCTTCCTTTTATTCTCGCAAGCTATTCAAGTGCCCATCAATCTTTCTTTCGACTTGGACTCATGCATTTTATTCTTTTGTAGATTGTTTTGTGCCTGCAAGGATCTATTAACTATAACAAACTAGGAGCAAAGTTACCTAGGGGAGTGCTTCTTGTGGGCCCTCCAGGTACCGGGAAAACACTACTAGCCCGTGCTGTTGCTGGAGAAGCTGGAGTACCCTTCTTTACTGTTTCTGCCAGTGAATTCGTGGAAATGTTTGTTGGTAGAGGAGCAGCTCGTATAAGAGACCTTTTTAATGTGGCAAGGAAGAGCGCGCCTTCGATCATATTCATTGATGAGCTTGATGCTGTTGGAGGAAAGCGTGGTAGAAGTTTCAATGATGAAAGAGACCAAACATTAAACCAGGTAGTTTTAGTTTACATTTTATGTGCATCTCTCAAAATTATCTGATGTGTTGAATTTATTCGAAATTGTTAATACTTTTATACTCCCTCCGTTCCTAACCTAAAAGATTGTCGTTTTAGGAAGTAATTTTTGTTTCCAAAAAGATTGTCGTTTTGAGTTTATCAATACACATTAGCTATTTTTTCCCTACTTTACCCTTATTTAAAGCTTTCTTCTATTTATAGTTTTCTTCCCTTCCCAATGATTCTTATTCAATTTAATGCTATAATCCAAGTAGTAATTGGTTGAATTGAATAAGAAACATTGGGAGAAGAATAATTGGTTGAGACAATTAATAAGGGTAGTATAGTATTTTTGCTAGATATTAACTATATTTCTTAATCTGTGTGCATTAACCTTAAACGACAATCTTTTAGGAACAGAGGGAGTATCATGCATACTTGTCAAAATATAAGAACATATAATACATATGTTTCAGTGGTGTTATCAATTTAATTAATTGTGTACCTGTTCTGCAGCACTTAGAAAGTTGTCTTTTGATAAAGTACTTTACTATTAACATTTTCACTACTTATTTCTTTTCTGTCTAAAATAGAATACTTTAAGAGAATAGGGCAAATACCTATTGATACTTGTCTTTCTTTCATGGCAAGTGTGGAATCTTATTACTATAAGCTGGTGAGCTTCCAGGATAGGTCTTAGTTTTGAATATTTGTGTTTCGTTTGAAAAAAAAAAGAGGTCTTGAGTTTTGAAATAGTATTTCGTAGTAAGGTTCAACAGAGTAATTCCAACTGGCTCTCACGACTCTTTTTGCCTTTGTAGTTGCTGACTGAAATGGATGGCTTTGATTCGGAAATAAATGTGGTTGTTATAGCGGCAACTAATAGACCAGAAGCATTAGATCCAGCTCTTTGTCGACCTGGCCGTTTCTCGAGGAAAGTATATGTAGGAGAGCCGGATGAAGATGGAAGGCGAAAGATTTTGGCAGTACATCTGAGAGGAATTCCTCTGGAGGAAGACATCAACCTTATTTGTAATCTAGTTGCATCTGTTACCCAAGGATTTGTAGGTGCAGATCTTGCGAACATTGTTAATGAAGCTGCTCTACTTGCTGCTCGCCGAGGTTAGATTAATATCTATTGCTTTCTCAATTTTTTGGCTGAGGTGTGTTTTTGGGGCAACAGTGGGCACTCCGGTTTTTAAGCTCATTGGCAGATGGAAGTGGTGACTTGGATATAAAAATATAGACAGACTAGTATGGTAATGAATTTTGTTAGTATAAGAACATAGCTTAGCTTTTACAACTTATTTCCACCTTGTCCTATTTTCTAAGTTTATGC
Organism: Panax quinquefolius; assembly: GCA_020205615.1. Classification (NCBI taxonomy): domain Eukaryota; kingdom Viridiplantae; phylum Streptophyta; class Magnoliopsida; order Apiales; family Araliaceae; genus Panax; species Panax quinquefolius. The sequence goes on from CM035156.1 coordinate 25,167,339, forward strand.
TCACGTACAAGTAATGCAACTAATCTGTTTCACCTTATTAAATGGGGTGCCTCTTATGAGATTATTGTTGTTGTGTTTGAGTTCAGTTTTCTGTTGTATAGCACTTTTTGTTAATCTCAGGTGTTAATAATTTTCACAGGCGGTGAATGTGTGGCAAGAGAAGATATCATGGAAGCAATTGAGAGAGCAAAGTTTGGGATCAATGATAAGCAAACGAGTCCAACCACAATAAGCAAGGAGATTGGGAAACTCTTTCCATGGATGCCATCTCTCATGGGTAGGAATGTGACAAGACGGGATGGAATGGACGGACCCCTGGGTTATCAAACTCTAAGCTGACGAGTGTGTTCCATCTAGTTGATGTTTTTGACATATGCTTGCCATCCACATGTTTCAAGTATCAAATTTTTTGATTACTTTGCCCTTTGCCCTAGTCTTTATAACGTGGAGTAGAAGTGGTAGAACAACCGGATTATTACTTTGGAATTCCACCTAATTTCTGCCAATATATAGGATTCCATAGACAAAATGACTTTGGCATGGGTTGAAACTTGAAAGTCATTTCCCCTACATATTAGTTGCTGCGTTTAGGAATCAACATAGCCTTATTTCCTTGAGTAAGCCAGTGGTTTCTTAGCTTATTCGCAATGGTTGAATGGTCAAACTTATTGGTGTAAATGGCATCCAGCTTGCATGCCAACTTTAAAAGGTGCATGTACAAAGAATGCAGATATCACTTGCTTCAAAAGAAGAGAGAGAGAGAGGGAGAGGGAGAGGGAGAGGGAGAGAGATAAGACAAGTTGTTCATATATATATATATATATATATATATATATTTCGGTGGTGAGTAATATAAAAAAGCTTGTTATAAAAAAAATGTGGAGAAAGGTTATGATTAGGCCAGTACGATTATCAGTGTTTAAGTTTTCTGCTTTTTTTAAGTAGAAAAATTAAGGTCAAACTCACCCAACTCATAAATTGAGTCTCTTCTCAATCTTAACAATAAATAGTATATATCTCGTGGCCCATGCTGCCAGGTATATTTGCCTCCCAAAGCAAGGTCACACCGAATATTGCATAATTACAGGATAATATTTATGAATACAAGAAAATGTACTCTTGCTACTTTGCATTGGAGTAAGTAATTAGTTAAAATTTACTAGACGTGGACCTCGTGGTGGATAATATTTTCATTTATTCATTTCCAATTGTTCGAATTCAACTAATATAAATAAATATATTAAACACCACAGTTAAGCACTTTTGTTTTTTCGCTTTGACGATTTAGTTGGCCTCCTCTCAGTGGAAGTGGAATTAAAAGTAAGGGTGTAAATGTATCGCGTAGATTATTGATTGTTTAAATTTGATTCACAAAATTTATCTGAGTATAAAATAAAGTTTGATTGAGGCTCATTTAGCTACCAAATCGAACACGATCTCGAATTGAACTCGAGCTATTTGAATTTTTCGAATGAATATAATCGGAGTATGAATAGAAAATTATAATTTAAAGAGGTTCGAGTAATTTATCGAACTTTAAAATTTATTTATATTTTAATCATTTATATTTTGAGTCGAGTTCAAATCGAACTTTTAATCGAGCAAGTACGAATTGAGCTTAAATTGTTTGCTTATTTTACAACCTTAATTAAAAGTGCATATCGAAGGTCCGAGTGGTATTACTCAATCCATGATAACCAAAAGAAAAAAGTGCATTTCAACAAAATCTCCCAAAATTCATATTCTACTAAATATATTAATTAAACACACCAAGTACTAAAGCTTTTCTATGCCCATTTACAACAATTATAATCTTTTCATCTTCCTTAGAGAATTGCAGCTGTTAATCTCCTTTTAAGCTCCATCCTGCATGCACAATGTTAACGCCAAGATCTTTTATCACGTCCCAATCACGTAAAACGTCCTGATCCTGCAACGTAAAACACAATGAACACCACAAGCAGCGTGACGGTGTTCCGTCGGGGATATTTCAGCGTGAGAGTCGATATATGAATTCACAAGGTTTATCAAAACGGGAGGCTATATCGCTCGATGTATTGATATAAAGAAATAATAATAATAATTCTCTATGTGTGTGTGATTCGAATGATGAAGGGTATGAGAGAACGCACTCTCTTAGCCAAGACTTCCTTGCTAAGTTATACCCTCTTTTTCAATTATCGTGCCATCTACTAAGTACGACACATCCCCCCTTCGATGGGTCCCTTTGAATGTATGTAGTTTATCCCTTTGTCTTTTGGTCATCTTTATTACTACACAACCGATTATGATCCCATCCACATTAATGCATGGCGGGTTATTTAGTCAACCGACACGCTTTTTCATCATTACAAAGTAAAGATGTAGATATTAAAATATCTAAAGGATTGATCCATTGACTGACCTTATCTTATAGGTTGAAATGAAAATAATATGATGATAGATTTAATGACTTTCATAGATTCAATAATAAAGGCCAATAGAATAATTAAAAGAATAAGTTCTCAATACACCTTACGTAAAAGAGATAAAATATCATGACCCAACACACAAGAACCATAAATAACACACAAAAATGAAAACCCAAATGCAAATTTCACTTGTTGATTGTGAAATCATTTATCAAATTTTGTTATAGTGTAGGTAAATATTACCTCATGAGTTGTCTGTCAAAGGTTGAAGTAGATAACATCCCTTTGTTCTCTTCGGCTCTTCTTAACAAGTAAGGAATGATCTGCTCCACTGGTCCAAACGGCAAGTACTTACTCACCCCAAATCCTGCATTTCTCAACCCATAACTCAGAGACTCTGCCATTCCATATAGTTGAGCAAATTGGAGCTTTTGCATTTCCTTCCCAATTCCCAAATCTTGTGCTTTCGAAGCTGCCAATTTCCCTATTCACCATTCAACTTTTGGATGTTAAACAATGGCCTCAAAAAATATTACAAACTGTACGTATTTATTTTTGTTCGGCTCCATAAAAAGAGTCGGTCACTTCGACTATTTAGTTTAAGAGTGGTGACATGATAGTGAAATTGTAATTGTAAAAACGAAAGACTCTACATTTCACACCTATTTTTGTAGAACAGAAAAAAAAAAATGAGGGGACAAATGCGACTCATTTTTGCAACAGGGGGAATATTAATTTACCTGATTCAAAATTATGAGTCGCAAGAACAAGAGCTCCCGGGCGATCAGCTATCTCCTCAAGCATGAAAGATGCACAGTCATTGTAACAAGCATGAGTTTGCTTAATGCTGTTATGAATTGGAGACTCATGACCCAAAGAAACAGCAATTTGTCCTTCAGTTGACATATAAGCTCCCCTAACCAACTTAACACCCAAAGGCAATCCCATTTTGTCTGCAGATTTCTTTGCTAGTAATAATCTCTCTTTTGCATCTTTCAAATATGCTTGAATCGTCCCAAAAATGAATGGTTTATGATCATTGTTGTTGTGCATGATTGCGGCGGAGTACGTAAAATAATCAATGGCAGGTTGAATTAATGTCTCCTCTGCATCAATTACTAGAGGGACATTTGTTTCTTGGCATTTTTGGATGATTTTTGCTAGTCTTTGGTGGGCTAATTGGAGATCTTGCTCTTCTTGTGAGGTTAAGGGCTCTGGCTTTTTGAGGGTGTGATATAAAGGGCTTGAATTTGAAAAAAGTGGAAGCGTATTTTGCTTCCATGGGAGATGGAAAGATTTTTCTCTGTATTCCCATCTGAGCTGATCGCTTACTCGCTTTAGCAGACTAACAGGACAAATTGCAGTCATCTTCACCACAACAAAACTAACCTACAAAAATGAAGGGAAACAAAATTCTTAATGAATATATGTATGCCTACCTATCATCCGTTCACCCCATTCAGATAAAAAACAAATAAGATGTGGAAAAATCTTAATTGCAAATAAATATTAAAGATCTAAAACGGCCATTTAAAATCAAAATTCAGTTGGGAACTTGGGAAATTAACCTATGAGCATGTAGTTGTCATGGAAAGACTTAATTTACATGTAAAAGCTTAAGAATTTGTCAGAAAAATGCTTCAAAGTTTATTTTTTAAAAAAGAAACTGGTCTATCATCAAGAACATTCCTTTGAAACATCGAGCATGTTTATGAAACAGAGTATGGCAAACCAGGTAGAGAAATTCAAGAAACGCTACAAATAAGAATCAACAAAACATCAACTCTTGTTTGTGGGTTTATTAATTTTAAGTAATTAAGAAGCTTACCGAAGATGCCGGAAGTGAGTTGGCGGAATCAACCGTCCGAATAAACGCCTCTGAATTCCGGTCACAAGAAAAATTATCATCAGCATGTTCCAATCCATAATCCAACATTCCTCTCAATCCCTCATCCCAAAGCATTTTTACAGTTTCGCCGGCCTCCTCCGTATTAGTACCCGCAACAAAATGTTCAAAAAAAGTACACTTGGTAAAGCCCAAAATCAACTCCCTAAGCAGGGCCATGTCCATCAGCCTGGAGTTCATAACCCACGTGCCCAAATCCACCACGGGCCCAGCCGCCGCCATTTCAAGCGTGAAAGCTGACCTTATCAACTTTCCAGTGGAAACCGACGAGAATAATCCCTTGCCATCCTCAAAATTAAGAATTGAGTCGACGGTGGGAGGTTTAAGGACGGGGGTGACTTGTTTTCCGTCGAAATTTAACGGGGAGATGGCGGTGGACGAGGGAGAAGAGGATAGAGAATTGAGAGGTATAATGAAACGAGAGCGGAGGTTTTGGAGAGGTAGCTTTGATGAGAGAGAAGATGAAACACGACGGATTGCCATAAACATCAATGGCTTATGGCCGGCGTGTATACGTATACGTATAGGTGTATGGATATATTTATATTTATGCTTGAGCTAAAAGTGGTGGTCTGTTCTTTAGTTTTCCCGAGTCTTTTGTGAAGACTTCGCTATACTTAGTGGATGCTATATTTTTTTAGGGCGTGTATTTACCATGATTTACTATGATTGGTTAATAATTTTTTTTACAGAAATAGAATGCTCAATGTGTTGTATTTTTGGAAACAACTCTTCAGGTGAATTATACTCGTTTTACTTATTTATATTTTATTTAAAATACAAATAAATAAAATTTTAATACAATCTTAAGTAATATTCATGTCGCATAGAGTTTTTGTTTAGAAATAGATGATTGGGAAGGAAGGATCATTCATTCACGAGCTTTCAATTCTCCATGCCGTACACTGATTTAATATTGTCGGACCTTTGAAACAATGTTGAGTTGAGATACACGCTCTTTGTGCGCGTGTTGAAGTGGTGTGAAGTTTCAAGAGAGAATTCTGGAGATTCTATTGCTGACGTTGGTGTGAGTAGGATGAGTAAGTGCTGCTGCTGGCCTGCTGCTACTGTATGTGGAAAGAGATAAACATTATTTTGGTCGTCAGCGAACAGTATGATGGTTGAAAATGTACGCCTCTTTGCGCCATGAAACTAAATTTTGCCCAAACAAAGGCATCTAATTCTACATTTATTTATAATATTTTATAAGTGAATTTAATAGTTGTACGCTGCTTTTTTTTATTTTTTTATTTATTTATACTAAATGAATTTTAGCGGTTCACCTTTTAATGCATCTTACGATCTACGTTTTTATATTTAAAATTTTTTTGAATAATTTAGACTCATATGTATAAATTAACTATTTAGATGACCTTTTAATAACTGTTAAAATGTATTAAGAGGTAGGTTATTAAAATGCAATCAACACCACTTTAAGAAAAACTTAAAAAGATGTATATTTTTTATGTAACGTGTTTATTAATAAATTTGAACTAGTAACGTACTTACATTCCACAATCCACAATAAAAGAGAGATTTCTAACATTAAGTTATTTGGTTTTATTTATCTATAATTAACTGAGTAGTATCATGATATAAATTTAAAATATACATTAATGCTTTAAAAAATAATTTTACAAATATATTTTTAATTTTAAAAAGGTGAAGATATATTTTAAAAAAAAAAAAACTCCATGCAGCAGCATCGTCTAGTCTAGTCTGTTCTCACGTAAGTTGTTGGGTAGGCGTCTTTCTGGACACAACTCACTCATCATGAACCACTAGTTGGATCGGGGGGACCTGGGCGTGTACTAGTAGTAATTGGATAATATACTTCTTTTATCACCTCTAACCCTTATTAGGCCTATATGTCAAGTGTCAACACAATAGTCAAGATAATTTAATTTATTTCTTAAATATATCACACACGATCATTGACTAGATGCTGCTCTTCTACTAAATACAATATAAAATAAAAAACTGATGGTAGGTGATCAAAATATTTGATTTTTTCTATTTTTTATCGAATCAATTGATATCGATATTGACAGTACCGGTTGATATCGGTATCGACGGTATTGATTTTTTTGTTATTTTAACATTTATTGATATCGATAGCGATAATTTTTTTTTAAAATTTGATAAAAATTAAAATACTAAAATTTAATAATATAATAATTAATAGTTAATCACGAGCGGAGCAAGGGAGCGGGGAGCCTACTACAGTCTAGTGTACAACAAAAAATAATTGTGTATATATAATAACGTTAACAAAATCTAATTTAAACTATATTACCCTCACTTATATAGTTTGGCAAAATCTAATTTAAAGATTTGTTGGTGAGAATAAGGATCCCATTTCAAATGTATATAGCCTTGTGGTGACACAACAAATTATATATAAATAAATAGGTAGACAACTCTTGTCAATTACATCAACTATGCAACTCCTTGTATTTTGCCTCTTAAATTATTTTGATCAAGTGGTGGCACATCCAAATCAAAATTATCCAAGTTAAACCCAACCTAGCACTCTATATATTCAAAAAAGAAAAATATTAATATTCGAACAGGCACGGGCTCACTCACTAGTATTCATCCAAATTCACTAGTATTCATCCAAATAAAAATTAAGTTTCACAACTAAATTGCCAATAATATTGTATAATTTTTTCTAAAAATTATAATATATAATTAATTTCAAATCAATTAATTAATTGAGAAAGATTAATTAATGAATTAATCTTTCTCAACTAATTTTCATTAATTATCCCATAACAGAAATATTAATCTAATCAACAAAAACAAATTAAATAATATATTTCAATAATATTAAATATTAATATTGAAATCAATTTGATTTTTAATGAGTTAACTTAATTAATTTTTAATTTCTAACAGAGTTAACTCAATTAATTTCAAATCAACACACCCAATTTTAATCAATTGATATCCATAGTTTCAGATTAATTTGAAATCAATTAATTTCTAATTTTAAATCAATCAATTAACAAACTCAATTTTAATCAATCCATTAATACGTAACAGAAACCCATTACTTGATATTAATTTCACTGAGTTGTCTCTTCCTCTTCTCCTCCTCCTCATCACTTCAGTTTCTTCCCCTTCCCCGCGAAATCGATTCCCCTTACTTTTTATTTTGTTCCACCCCTCTTCCTCTTCCTCTTCCTCTTCCTCTTCCACTTCCACTTCCAGAGAGTTTCACTTCCCCTTCTCCTTCTTTCACTTCTTCCACTTATATATATATATATATATATATTCGTATGTTTATGTGAATTTATTGACTTTATATTCTGTTAAATTTTACTCTTTTGTTACAGATTTGACATCGCTTTGTTCTTCTCTTTCCTGAACCACACTCGATTTTGGTTTTGTGGGCTCAAAATCGCTCGATCGATCCGATTTATTCGATTTCGATAATATATCAGGTAATTGATGATTATTTCTTTTATTTTATTAAAATTTTTTGATGTAATTTGTAGGATTTTTTATCCGATTTATTCAATTTCGAGAACAAATCAGGTAATTGTTGATTATTTCTTTTGTTTTATTGATTTTTTTTTGAGGTTTTCCTTTTTTTTTTAATGAAATTTAGTTTTAGTTTTTGAAGAAATTAACTTTTTTGTTGGTGAATTCTGAAATTACAAATAATCATCTCTGAAGAAGTTCTATTTTTTCAATGCTTTATTTTTTTCCCGTGATTTTATGGTAACTTTTAACTTATTTATAATTAACATAATTAGTTTTTACAAAATTGAAGCCAAGTACTGAGTTGTTGGATCGATTCATCTTTCTCCTCTTTAACGCCATTCCATCAAAATTCAAACCCAAAATTCCATTTTTTTACCCGATCAAAATCTCGAAAAACTTATGTTAGGCTTCTGTTTATTCTCTTTCAAATATGTCTCAATTAGACATTGTGAAAATTCTTGATGATTATTATTTGTTAAAATGATCTATGCAATGAAGTTAACCCAGAAAGCTTAAGTTCCAACGACTGATAGTTCCTTTCATAGGCTTCAATTTTTTATCTATGTCAATGTATTTTATTTTATTTTTGCTAGATTATTTTATCTATGTCAATTGTTCCTTGGCTGTAAATAAATATGGTTTTATTAATACATGTCAAATGGATTATACCAAATTATTTTTCTCACAATTTACTTTTTAAAACATGCATTGCTTTGGAATGAGAAAGCTTAGAAACTTGCAGCTTATGGTGAACATTGTTTATTGTATTTCTTAGATTTCCATCTCAACATATATTTATATGTATTCCAATTTTATTATTTCTAACTTAGGATTGCAAAGGGTTCACCGAATGAAGAGTGAGAATCCAATGCTCGATCAAATATTTGTAAAAACAATGATCCTGTCAAATTCCAAATGACACAATTAATGGAATTTAGTTTTGTTGAGTATAACTATTTTCCTTTACTGCTTTGTGGTTGTGTTTTAATATATATAATGTCATCTTTAGATCTAGATATTTAACAAATTTTAACATTTAAGTTTACTTTACTTTTAGTAACAAGGTCATATTTATTCAATTTTACTCATTGCTTTCGCCCTTTAAATTAACTTTTGCGCTATGTTTCCTTTTTGTCTCCTTTTGTAAGTTATAATTGAAGTTCAACCAATGATTTACATCATAAACATACTATACGAGTACAAATGAAATGGAGTACTTTCAGTTGGAGTCCAAATGCATGATAAATAAGAGTGTAATTTATGAAATTATTTTTAGTTATTTAGAATGTGGTTGATGCTTTTATGAATTATTTACTTATCAGAAAACATTATCAATCAGTGAATACTGATTTTATGTTTCTTTTTATATGTCATTTTTCAGTTTTCTGTTCATGAACCCGGGGTTATACACGTATTGGTAACTGGAGGTGCGGGCTATATTGGTTCTCATGCTTCCCTCCAACTTTTGAAGAATTCATATCGTGTAACTATAGTGGTATCTCCCGTTCAGACCACCACTTTATTTCATATGTTTGAAACTTCGATATTAAATCAAGTACTTACTATTATTGCTTCTTTTGGTAGACAATAATTCTTGCGGAAACACGTATACCAATTAAAGTTCGCAAGAGCTATTTCGAGATCCGTATGCATTTCTTCGCTTTTATACCTTGACTCCAAATTCATGGCCTGCTGAGGAGTATGTAAGTCGGGCAACATTGCAATTGGAATATGAATAATAAAGAATGGAATAACAAAAAAAATCACCAGATAAAATCAACATTGCATTCTAATTTAATTAATAATAATATTAATTAAATTCTAATTTATACGCACATTCAAGTTCATAGCCATAATTGAACTAAAATACCTACCAAATATTTAAATTTAAGAGCGGCTTCATGTTTCCACTTCATCATTTTCATATAAGTGGAGCACAGTGGTACAAACACACACTATAAATAAATCCCTTTATTGTTTTCACCAACAGAAGATTAATTTCCAAATAAGAACCCCAAAAATTTTATGAATACATCAAATTCATCTAGTTTCAGGCCTTTAAAATTCTAAATGAATTCAGTCAAAAATTGTAATTGTACCAACCTAGTTAACATTTTCAGTCCTTTTCTTCTCCAAGTAAAAAGAGGAGTGACATACCAAATAATTGGTTAGTAGAAGCATGAGCGCATTTAGCAGATTTTTCCAAGCAGATTCCCATGGAAAATTTCTTATCAGCCAAAACAGAGCAATTTCTCTTGTGAAAATGGAAACCCAAAAAGGTATTGTAATTAAAAAAGGAGAAGAAAAGCAATGCTTCAAAAATATTAGTAAACCCATTACTATAGGTAAATTTATAACCATCAAGCAAAAATTAAACATGCTTCAAAATGCTAATGACACAATTGTCAACTATGCAAAGTTAGAATTTATATTTGGACATAATTGAAATAAATAAAGTATAACAAAAAAAAATTCAGCAAAGAATACATACATGCAAATTCACAATTATGTGACATTCAACCAATCAAAACAAACTCTATGTGACATTATTTCAAACACTTAAAATGGATCAAGTCAGACAAAGTAAGTTGTGACGCCCCCAAAATTAGGTATACATCACCCATCTTGGGTAGTCAGATACATGGTACAGAATTTAAATACAACTTACTAATATAACTGTCGTGTACAATACGACATAAACTGTGAGTTTGAATACAAATATTGTCTACAAGAGATCATACAAACTCAAAAGGAGTCCTCATTACAATTATTATCACACTATTTCACAGAATGGTGAGGACTACTAATGTTATCCTCTGGACCATTACTCCGTTCCCCGACTCGTCCCCAATATATATTCTCATTCTCAAGAGAAAAAATGAAAGAAAGGGTGAGCTCAACTAGCTCAGTAAGAAATATTATGACTAATGTGACGCCCCCAAAATAGGTATACATCACCCATTCTGAGTTGTCAATACATGGTACAGAAACAACTACAACTTTATTATTACAACAGTAAAACTGTGAGTTTAAATACAAATATTATCTTCTGCATAATATTTATACTCACATAAATCCTCATCACATTTATCGATACATTATTTTACAAAATGGTGAGGACTACTAAACAATCCTTTCTAAAACCTTCATTCCATACCCCGACTGCACTCGCTATATTCTCGCCTCCCGAGAAGAATGGAACAAAAGGAAAAGGGTGAGCTCAACTAGCTCAAGAAGAATATTATGACTAAGATAATATACAACAAATTATCGTTAGTCTTCAACAGGAAAAAATTTAATGTAATACAATAGACAACAAGTTTCAGATCAATATTCGCAATGAAATAATAATTCATGTAAGAGTTACGTAGAGAATGAAATCTACTATAATCTATGAATTTAATAAGTACCATCATCAATATTTTATCCTCGTAACATCAATCAATATTCATCTCAAATCAAATATTCATCTTTGCACTACAGCCAAAGATATTCATCAATCGGTCATGTTCATCTCAACACTGCTCATCTTTGCACTAAAGGCCAAAGATATTCATCACTTGGGTCATGTTCATTTAAACACCGCTCATCTTTGCACCGCAGCCAAAGATATTCTTCAGAAATCATTCATCTTTGCACCATAAAGCCAAAGATATTCAATAATATCATCATTTAAGACCGAGGATGATGAAAAATATTTTTAAAGAACTAATCCAAAGGAAACAAAATGACAAGGATTAAGGATTAATGATTCAGACTTTGTTTTATCCATGTCCAACAATACCTCAAAAATAATCATAGTGGTGTAAAATTCAAGAATGATCAAAACATGGATACAATCAAAGCTAGTATCCGTAATAGATATTTTGGACTAAAAAAGAAGAAATTTTATTTTTCTATGAATGAATAGTGCAGATACGTGAATAGTGTCAGATATACGTGAATAAAGGTCAGATACGTGAATAAGAATCTCCGACACCAAAAGATAGAAATTCAAAAAAAACATTTTCACGCTTCTCATTAATAAGACTCGTGAATAAGAACTCGTGAATAAGAATCTCATGAATAGTAACTCGTGAATAAGAACTCATGAATAGTAACCCATACATGAAAAAGTTCCAAATTTGATAAAAACTTCAGATCAATATTTCAAAGATAATGATATCAAGAAATAATATCATTTAAAAAAAAATAATATCCCTTACCTCAAAGAATCAAGATTTCTAAGGAAAGGCTCAAGTGATGTCGAATGAAACTCAGATCGATCAAAGAACTCTCAAAGTATCTAAATACTCACAAAATACGCTCAATAATATATAGAGAGAAAGAGAGAAAACTTTGTTTCGTGTGATTTTCAATTCTAACTTAGCCCTCTATTTATAGAAAATGTTAGCCCTACCAAGCAGATTTCGACTGCCACCGATGGCTTTTACTCGCTACTATTGCCACCCACCACATTTGAAATAAAATTCAGCACATTTCTTCACCAACCACAAGTGGGGCCCACTCAATTCTAGAATTTTCCACCAAAATCAATTATAACCCTAATTTCCTAATCGTACACCTCTTAAAATTCATAACAAATCATTCGTGCATTTTTAATTGGTTCAAAATTTGTGGACATATACTCAACTTATGTATGTATAACATACCCAAAATTACTACAATCCAACTATTTGATTAAAAATTATAACCCCGCAAATATATCTCAAAACCCCGATTTAATTTTTAATACCTCCAATCCGATAAAATACCGATAAAACATCTCAACATTAATTTCTTCATTTATAACCACATAAATAAATCCATCATTTATATCCACATAAAATAAATATTTCTTTATCATATGAATCAATAATTAATTATTCACAAATAATATTACGTAATCACAATTATGACAACCAAAGCCGCTCCTGTGAAAGAGGGGCTTCCGATAAGGATTTCTCCTCATCGGGCGCCGCAATTAGGTGACCAAACTCTCCTCGATGTAACTTTCTAGACATTGCCAATAATGCTATCTAATAATATTATTCAAATAATATGAATTATTGATCCGATAATGGAGATAATGCAAAAAGTGACAATTATCGAAAAACAATAATATAAAATATCAACGCAAAGAATTATCGAATCAATAAAATAAAATATTGAACAAGAATTCATCGTGGAAAATTATCGAGTAAAGGCTTCTTCACGTAAGGATCAATAATTCAACAATTTGCAGGTAATACCGCGGTGCCATCGCAAGCAACCACGCCAGACATCAGTATTTTAACCACCGGGTATTCCAACAAGATTAATCTGTGAATAACCACGCCGCTATTTTTAACCAACTTATATTTGTCGCTTTTCTTCATCCAATCGCTTTTCGTTATGGGGCCCACACACGGTCATACTTGCTGCATCGCATTTAATATTCCCCGACAAAGATTTAATATTCCACCACCAAACTAATATTCCCCACAAAAATGAATATTTTATAACCACTGCTTATTTTGAAATATTTATGATTTAACCCTTAACTATCCACATTAATCAAATCAACCCTTACTATTTCAAAATAATAAATAAAGGAAATTCATTTTTATTTAAAAAATTTTTGGTCTTACAACCTCCCCTCCTTATGAAATTTCGTCCTCTAAATCGACGACGCACTGGTGTTTCAAAAGGTGAGGATACCTCGCTTTCATTTCCGCTTTCCAATTCCTGTGTCATTTCCTCTATAAAGCATGATTCCTCCACAAAACTTTAACTTGTGGTATGAACTTTCATGCAGTAGGACATGCTCCTTCCTATCCAAGATCTTGACAGTACCTCCTCATACGTTAAGTCTTCTGGCTATCTCGTCCGGTTCTAACTCAATAACGTGGTTCGGTCTTTCACATATTTATTTACGGCATGATATGTGAAACACATTATGAACACGAGACATACTTGGAGGTAACGCAAGTCTATAGGCTACATTTCCTACTCTGGTCAAGAATTTGAAATGGACCAATAAATCGTGGATCGAGCTTTTCTCTCTTCCCAAATCTTGTAACTCCCTTCCATGGAGCAACTCGCAACAATACATGATCCCCCTACATTAAATTCCACGCCCTTTCGATGAAGATCCGTGATAACTCTTTTGTCGATCTTGAGCCGCTTTGTATACGTTGTTAATCATTTGGATCTTTTTTCAGAGTCATACGCATTTTAACTCGGGTCCCAACAATGTTGCTTCACCCACCTCATCCCAACATATCGAGAAACGACATTTTCGCCCATATAATGCTTCAATGGAGCCACACCTATACTACTGCTCGATAATCGTTGTTGTAGGAGAATTCCACCAATGGTAAATACTTATCCCAATCGCCTCTTGAAGTCTCAGGACACGTAGTCTTAATAAATCTTCAAGAGTTTGAATAGTCCTCTCTCGATTGTCCGTCTGTTGGGGATGGTATGTCAACTAAATCGCAAACTGCGCTCATAGCTTTTTGCAAGCTAACCCAAAATCTTGAAGTGAATCTTGGGTCACGATCCAAACTATGGATACAGGCATGCCATAACCTCACAATCTCATTTACGTACATACTAGCAAGACGCTCAAGGAATAAGTCTCCAGACGGCAAGAAATGAGCAGATTTGGTTAATCTATCAACAATAACCCAAATAGCATTGATGCCTTGAGAAACCGTAGGAAGACCCGTAACTAAATCCATGGTAATGTGTTCCCACTTCCATTCGGAATCTCAAGTGGTTGCAACGGACCCTTAGGTACTAGATGCTCCGCCTTTACACGCCGACAAGTTAAACACATCGAGATAAACTTTGCAATCTCTCTCTTCATATTATTCCACCAAAATGTATGTCAAGATCACGATACATTTTAGTACTTCCAGATGGATTGCAAATGGTGTATTGTGTGCCTCCATCATAATCTTGTACTTCAAATCGTAGTCGTTAGAACACAAAGTCTAGAGTGGACTCAAGTATTCCTTCTTCATCAATTCTCGCCCTAATAGCTCCTTTCAGTATTTCTTCTTTCATACACGATAAGCTCCGGCCCATGGCTCGAGCAACCTTAACTTTTTCTATTAAAGTTGGCTCTATGTATATTTGACATCATCGCACTGCCTCGTGATATGATCTTCTACTTAACGCGCTCGCCACTACCACGCTCGCTTTTACCGTGATGGTATCAATAGTGTGGTCGTAGTCTTCTTCAATAGCTCGAGCCAACGTCACCGCCGCATGTTGAGTTCTTTTTGAGTGAAGAAATATTTAAGGCTTTTATGATCCGAATATATCTCCACTTTCTCCCCATATAGATAGTGGCTCCATATCTTTAACAATAAAACGATCACGCTAACTCTAGATCATGAGTAGGATAATTCCTCTCATACTCTTTAAGTTGTCGCGAGGCATAGGCTATGACTTTCCCACATTGCATGAGAACACATCCTAACCCTTTGCCTCAAGCATCATCAGAGATAACAAATCCATCCGAACCAGATGGTATTGTTAGTATTGTGCCAAATAAGTCTCCTCTTAAGCTCTTGGAAACTTTTCTCGATTCTTCGCCCAAACGAATTTTGTATCCTTCCGAAGTTAAATGAGTTAATGGAGTAGCGATTCGAGAAAACCCTTCCATTTAATCTCCGATAATAACCAATTTAAGCCCAAAAGCTACGTGATTTCAACCACCGATTTTGGTTGTTCTAACTTCAGATTGCTTCAATCTTCACGGATCAACAGATACTCCATGTTTTGACACATATGCCCAAGAAATGCTACTTCTCAAGCCGTAACTCGCATTTCTTTCAATTTGGCATATAGTTGGTTTTCACGAAGCCTTCGAGTACCAAATTTCAAATGGTGCTCATGATCTTCACGACTTTTGAATATATAAGGATGTCATCAATAAAGACAACAACGAATCGATCCAAATATTCCTTGAATACTCTGGCTCATCATATCCATGAAAGCAGCAGGAGCATTAGTTAGTCCCAAAGACATGACTAAGAATTCATAATGCCCATACCGAAGTTCTCAAGGCGCCTTTTGAATATCCTCGCCTAATCTTCAACCGATGATATCCAAACGAAGATCGATTTTGAAAAGAATGTGCCCCTCAGAATCGGGTCAAACAAGTCATCAATACGAGGTAGAGGATACCTATTCTTGATGGTGACATGGTTCAATTCCCGATAGTCAATACAAAGTCGCATACTCCCGCTTTTCTTCTTTACAAATAAAACAGAGCACCCCAAGGAGATGTACTAGATTTATCGAAACCGATGTCCAACAATTCTCAGTAGTTGGACCTTTAACTCCTCAAGTTCAATAGAGCCATTCGATATGGGTTTTAGAAATGGGCTTTGTACTGTGTTCAAGATCAATAAAGAATTCAACTTCACGCTTGGGGTAGACCGGAAGTTCTTCAGAAATACGCCAGAAAGTCAATAACAACAGAATATTATTCAAATTTGACGTGTCTTTATTCAAATCCATAACATGGGCTAAGAAAGCTTCGACATCCGCTTTTCAATAAACGAATAGCTTTATGATTAGATATGATGATTGATTGATTTTAATGGTTTAGTTGCTTGAATTGCATAACAGTTGGTTAGAATATGAAAACTAACAACCCATTTAAAACAATCAATTTTGGCATGATGAGTAGTTAACCAATCAATCCCTAAAATCACATCAAAAGCAAGTATCTTTAAAGAGATAAGGTCAACAAGTAAGGTGATGGTGCCAACTTGAATCAAACAAGATTTATAAACAATGGATGTGATGAAAGTTTCTCCTAACTGAGTTTCCACAGATAGTCAAAGTCTAATTTCTCCTGAGTCAAGTTTAAACGCTGAGCACACGCAGAGAGATAAATGAATGGGTAAAGACCCAGATCAAGTAAGGTATAAACTTCGCAAGAATTTATAAATAGCTTACCCGTGATCACCTCGTTTGGGTTCTCGTGATTATGACCAACCACAACAAACGCTTCTTCCCTAATCGCTGACTTTGACTTTTCCGGGATATCTTTTGAGTCACCGTCCTCATTGAACTAGGTTTCGCCATCGCATAATCTCGAGCGATATGTCCTTCCTTTCCACAACTATAGCATACCTTGAATCGTTGTAGGGCGCTTTGACCGATATGTCCTCTTTTCGTGATTTGTAAGATATGACCGGTGGTCGTTCTCCTCCCTTAGAACCAGCCACGCCAGACTGCTGCCTTCACATAGTCGTTGTTAAATCTCCTCTTTAAAATCTCCTCCCGACTCGCTTCTTCTATTTTCATGACCATGATTACCACCGTAGTGGTTACCATTGTTGTCATTCTTTTCTTTCTCCGCAGGTTATCATTGTTTTGTTGACTACCATCTCGGTATGATCCTCGGTTATGGTCCTCATTGACCGTACTCGTTATCTCGCCTAATAATTGAGCCCTGCTTACAACATCTCGAATAAAGAGAAAGTTTATGAGAAATGAGATATCGACGTACGCGGGTTTCAAACCTCTAAGAAACATCCGCCATACGCTCCTCATTCTCCACCAAATGAGGTGCAAACTCGATAACTCGCAAACTTTGCCTCGCATCGAGACACCGCCATGTTGTTTTGTTCTAATCGATGAACTCCACTTCTTTCATACGATTTAACACTTTCGTGAAAGTATTTGTCATTAAATAGTCTCTCAAACGCCTCCCAAGATACGCCGAAAAGTACTGGATGGGTACGCTTCACATGACTCCCACCAAAGAGTCCGCTTCGCCATTTAACATAAAGGTGGCGAATGGAACCTTCGTTTTCTCCGCATCCCAAGACATCGAATATCTTGGTAATTTGTTTGACCCATGTTTCCGCCATGATCGGATCCGCTTTCCTTAAATTCGTGGTCCCAACTTTGAATCGCCACGTGATAACCCGTGAATTGCTATCATTTCTCCTCAGATTTTGAACACGAAGTCTCCTCGTCTTCGATTTTGCATGAATCGCAAAAAGCTTCTAAACATCCCCTCGCTCATCATCTCGCCCATGGTGTTGTTCACAGGAGGAACATTGCCACTGCACAGACGCTCTCTCCTCGCTGGTAAAGACAGCATCTCCACGGCCTCATTTACTCCATCGTTAATATTCTCACGACATTCTCAAACATCGCCATAAAACAAGGGTTAATTAAGGAAATCAATATATCACATAATATCCTATATATACCGACTAACTAACAAATAAGCTTTAGTAGGACACACTAGCGAAGGATTTACTCGCCTCCCTCCTAGTTCTATTCCCCGATCTCCGCCAGAGATCATATCCCTAAGCTCGATACCAACCGTGACGCCCCAAAATAGGTATACATCACCCATTCTCGAAGTTACAATACACGGTATGTAAACAACTACAACTTTATTATTACAACAAAGAAATGTGAGTTTAAATACAAATATTATCTTCTAGATAATATTTATACTCAAATAAATCCTCATCACATTTATTGATACATTATTTTACAAAATGGTGAGGACTACTAAACAATCCTTTCTAAAACCTTCATTCCATACCCGACTGCACTCGCTTATATTCTCGCCTCCCGAGAAGAATGGAACAAAAGGAAAAGGGTGAGCTCAACTAGCTCAAGAAGAATATTATGACTAAGATAATATACAACAAATTATCGTTAGTCTTCAACAGGAAAAATTTAATAGAATACAATAGACAACAAGTTTCAGATCAATATTCGCAATGAAATAATAATTCATGTAAGAGTTACGTAGAGAATGAAATCTACTATAATCTATGAATTTAAAAGTCCATCATCAATATTTTATCCCGTAACATCAATCAATATTCATCTCAAATCAAATATTCATCTTTGCACTACAGCCAAAGATATTCATCAATCGGTCATGTTCATCTCAACACTGCTCATCTTTGCACTAAAGGCCAAAGATATTTCATCAATGGCCATGTTCATTTAAACACCGCTCATCTTTGCACCGCAGCCAAAGATATTCTTCAGAAATCATTCATCTTTGCACTATGTGCCAAAGATATTCAATAATATCATCATTTAAGACCGAGGATGATGAAAAATATTTTTAAAGAACTAATCCAAAGGAAACAAAATGACAAGGATTAAGGATTAATGATTCAGATTTTGTTTTATCCATGTCCAACAATACCTCAAAAATAATCATAGTGGTGTAAAATTCAAGAATGATCAAAACATGGATACAATCAAAGCTAGTATCCGTAATAGATATTTTGGACGAAAAGAAGAAATTTTATTTTTCTATGAATAAAGGTCAGATACGTGAATAGTGTCAGATACGTGAATAGCCAGATACGTGAATAAGAACTCCGACACCAAAAGATAGAAATTCCACAAAAAAACATTTTCACGCTCATTAATAGTACTCGTGAATAGTAACTCGTGAATAAGAACTCATGAATAGTAACTCGTGAATAAGAACTCATGAATAAGAACCCGATATGAAAAAGTTCCAAATTTGATAAAAACTTCAGATCAACATTTCAAAGATAATGATATCAAGAAATAATATCATTACGAAAAAAAAAAATATCCCTTACCTCAAAGAATCAAGATTTCTAAGGAAAGGCTCAAGTGATGTCGAATGAAACTCAGAATCGATCAAAGAACTCTCAAAGTATCTAAATACTCACAAAATACGCCAATAATATATAGAGAGAAAGAGAGAAAACTTTGTTTTCGTGTGATTTTCAATTCTAACTTAGCCTCTATTTATAGAAAATGTTAGCCCTACCAAGCAGATTTCGACCTGCCACACCGATGGCTTTACTCGCTACTATTGCCACCCACCACATTTGAAATAAAATTCAGCACATTTCTTCACCAACCACAAGTGGGGCCCACTCAATTCTAGAATTTTCCACCAAAATCAATTATAACCCTAATTTCCTAATCAGACACCTCTTAAAATTCATAACAAATCATTCGTGCATTTTTAACGGCTCAAAATTTGTGGACATATACTCAACTTATGTATGTATAATATACCCAAAAATTACTACAATCCAACATTCGGATTAAAAATTATAACCCCGCAATATATCTCAAAACCCCCGATTTAATTTTTAATACCTCCAACCGATAAAATATCGATAAAACACCTCAACATTAATTTCTTCATTTATAACCACATAAATAAATCCATCATTTATATCCACATAAAATAAATATTTCTTTATCATATGAATCAATAATTAATTATTCACAAATAATATTATGTAATCACAATTATGACAAACCAGCCGCTCCTGTGAAAGAGGGGCTTTCCGATAAGGATTTCTCCTCATCTGCGCCGCAATTAGGTGACCAAACCTCTCCTCGATGTAACTTTCTAGACATTGCCAATAATGCTATCTAATAATATTATTCAAATAATATGAATTATTGATCCGATAATGGAGATAATGTGCAAGTGACAATTATTGAAACAAACAATAATATAAAATATCAACGCAAAGAATTATCAATCAATAAAATAAAATATTGAACAAGAATTCATCGTGGAAAATTATCGAGTAGGCTTCTTCACGTAAGGATCAATAATTCAACAATATCGCAGGTAATACCGCGTGCCATCATGCAACCACGCCAGACATCAGATTTTAACCAACGGGTATTCCAACAAAGATTAATCTGCAGAATAACTACGCCAAGTTATTTTTAACCAACTTATATTTGTCGCTTTCTTCATCCAATCGCTCACATGGGGCCCAATACACGGTCATACTTGCCATTGCATTTAATATTCCCCGACAAAGATTTAATATTCCACCACCAAACTAATATTCCCCGACAAAAATGAATATTTTATAACCACTTGCTTATTTTGAAATATTTCATGATTTAACCCTTAACTATCCACATTAATCAAATCAACCCTTACTATTTCAAAATAATAAATAAAGGAAATTCATTTTATTTAAAAAAATTTTGGGTCTTACAACTAAGATAATGCGTAATAAATTCATTAGTCTCACAACAAGTTGTTAAACCGATAAAATATAATGAACATCAAGTTTAATCACAACGGAACCATCAATCCATTAAAAGAGTCAAGTAAAAAATAAAATCTACTATATTTTATGATTTTAAAAGGTTTTTCATAACGGTTATAGCTGAGACTCAGCTTTAATAAATATTCCACATCATCGAATCACCCCTGCACTACGGCCAAGGATATTCTTTAGTATCACGACCACAATTATTCATGCACTACGGGCCAAGAATATTTGTGTATTCATTAATGGTCATGATCATGCCAACAACTATCCATCAATGCACTATGGGCCACTAAGGATTTTACCACATCATTTGTAACATTACTACCATGATTACACCGAATAGTCTCTCGGTCATAATCATACCAAGTCCATCTACGCACTACAAAGCCATGATGACTTTCAACATAATATAAACATGAGGATGATGACAATGATATAAGAATTCAATAAAACAAGTTCAAGAATTAATTTATCTAGAACCAATAACATCCAAATTGTCAACACGATATCGCTTTCAAGAGTAAAATTCAAGAATATCGAGAAGAATATTTCCATGAAAGGATATGGATGAAGCATAAATATCAAGGATATTCCACTAATTTCATGGAGTATAGAAGTCAAAGTTTTAACCAACCGGGTATAATAAAGAATGGAATAACAAAAGAAATCACCATGCATGCGATAGATCAAGATGCATGCATCCAAAAGTTATTCCAACGTAATAATAAATAATCGAAACGATGTTCCGGTCCCACAGAAAACGCATGCATGTGGATATTCCAATGTAATAATAAAGAATGGAACCAGTCCGCCAGAAAACGCATGCATGTGATGTTCCAATGTAATAATAATAAAGACGGAACCAGTCCGGTGTAAAACACATGCATGTGATGTTCCAATTGAATAATAATAAAGACGGAACCAAACCAAGGTGTAAAAAACACATGCATGTGATGTTCCAAATGTAATAATAGAAGAATGTCACCAAGTATAGCTAAACCACGATATACAAAAGTTATTCCAATGTAATAATAAGCAATGGAATAACAACAGTTCTCTTCATGAATAAGAAAGAATAACACCCTTTATTTTTAGTAGGAGATTGAATATCGCAGTAGTATAAACAAAATACTCTCTTCTTTCTCTCTTATTCTCTCTATACTTTCTCTCTATAGCTTGAATGAATTCGTGAAAAATAATGAAGCACTAGCCTCTATTTATAGAGATTTTTAGCTTAGCACCGCCATGTGAAAAGGCAAGTGGCTCGACGAATGGTGATGTGAAAAGAAAAGTGGTTCGACACAGAATGTGAAACGACAAGTGGTTCGGACACCGTAATATGAAACGACAACAAGTGGTTCGGACGTTTGTAATGTGAAACGACATAAGGTTCGGACATCAGTAATGTGAAACGACAAGTGGTTCGACGCTCGTAATATGAAAGCGGCAAGTGGTTTCGACGTCTGGTAAAGGTAATTACTATCGACGAAGGTAATTACTATTCACAAAGGTAATTACTATCGACGAAGGTAATACTTATTCACAAAGGTAATTACTATCGACGAAGAGACTCTTTAGATGATGACATACGGGCCCCCATAAAATAATCAAACTTACCACAAACGCCCTCATAACAGTAATTCTTTATATACATCAAGAATTGAATAAATATTACCACAAATCATTTTATTTTTAATCAACACATATTTAATCTTTCAACAATTATTAATCATTTATAACTTGTCGCCTCAATTATTGATTTATTATTATAACATATTATACAAATGATAATCGTGACAATAATTGAATCAATAATATAAGAGATATGATGCAAAGAATTACTATAAAGAATAATCGAGCATAACCGAGTGACTTCTCACGTAAAGATCAATAATCAATATCGTGTGCTACTATACAACCACGCCAGACATCGCATTTTTTTACTACCGGGTAGTTCAACAGCTTTAAATCAGAACACCTCCGCCCGTTATTTTTTATAAAATATTTTGTCGCTTTTAACTACGACAATACTTTCAGTCAGTGGGGTCCACTAATGATTGAGCCCATCGTATTTAATATTCCCCGACAAAAAGAATATTCCCCACCAAACTAATATTTTATAACAACTTGCTTACTTTGCAAAATTTATAAATATTACCCACAACTATAACATTATATCAAATTTATTCCATAATATTCAAAAATAATATTTATAAAAAATTCATCTTTATTTATAAAAGTTGGGGTCTTACAACCTCCCTTCTTATGAAATTTCGCCCTCGAAATTAGGGTACGATACTGTATGTCAAGAGGTAAGGATACCTTGATTTCATTTCGATTCTAACTCCCAAGTCATTTCCTCAATATCGTGGTTCCTCCACAAAACTTTGACTTGAGGTATAACCTCGAGTGTAGAATATGTTCCTTCTTATCCAAGATTTGAACAGAACCTCTTCATATGTCAAATCTTCCGCTATTTCGTCGTCCTGGTTCTAACTCAATAATGTGGTTCGGGGTCTTTCACATATTTACATAACATGGATATGTGAAAACATTATGAACACGTAGACATACTTTAGCAGAAAGCGAGTCTATAAGCCACGGTTCCTACTCGATCGAGGATTAAAATGGACCAATGAATCGAGGATTAAGTTTTCTCTCTTTCCAAATCTAGTAACTCCTTTCCATGGAGCAACTCTTAACAACACATGATCTCCTATATCGAATTCCACGCCCTTTCGATGAAGATCAAAGATAACTCTTTTGTCGATTTTGTGAGGTTTTTATACGTCAGCCGGATCGTTTGAATCTTTTTCCGTAGTCATACGTATCAACTCCCATCCCCAACAACGTTGCTTCACCCACCTCATCCCAAAGATAATCGAGAACGACACTTTCTTCTATACAACGCTCGAATGGAGCCATGCCAATACTTGTTTGATAACTGTTGTTGTAGGAAAACTCCACCAATGGTAAGAACTTGTCCCAACTTCCTTGAAATCAAGGACACGTAGTCTTAATAGATCTTCAAGAGTTTGAATAGTCCTCTCCGATCGTCCGTCCGTCTCGAGGATGATATGCCGAAGCTAAATCGTAAGTCTGTGCTCATAGCTTTTTTGCAAACTAACCCAAAATCGTGAAGTGAATCTTGGGTCTCGATCGTAGACTATGGATACCTAAGATACCATGCAGCCTTACAATCTCGTTTATGTACATACGAAAGTAAGACGTTCAAGTGTATAAGTTTTCGTTTCAGAAGAAATGAGCAGACTTGGTCAATCTATCAACAATGACCCAAATCGCATCTACGCCTTGAGAAACCTTAGGAAGACCCCAGAATCTAAATCCATGGTAATGTGCTCCCACTTCCATTCCGGAATTTCAAGTGGTTGCAATGGACCTTTTGGTACTTGATGCTCCGCTTAACTCGTTGACAAGTTAGACACCTTGAGATAAACAAAATTTATCTCTCTCTTCATATTGCTTCCACCAAAATGTACGATTTAATATCATGATACATTTTGGTACTCCCAGATGGATTGCAAATGGTGTGTCAGGCGCCTCCATCATGATATTATACTTTAAATCGTGGTCGTTAGAACACAAAGTCCGGAGTTGACTCAAGTATTCCTTCTTCATCGATTCTTGCTTCCTGATATAGCACCTTCTTGCACTTTTCTTCCTCATACGCATCGCCTCCGTGTCCGTAGCTCGAGCAGCCTTTTAACTTTATCGATTAAAGTCTGCTCTACTCAGATACTCGCTTATCATCACACGCGTCCCTCGAGTCTTTAACTCTATCTCTATCCTTTGCAATTCACACAAAATGGGCCTCATACGTTGACAATATCGCACTCAGATTTTGCATATGATCTTCTACTCAATGCGTTGCAACTACCACCACGCTCGCTTTTCCGGGGATGGTATGATCATAATCTTTCAACAGTTCAAGCCAACGTCGTTGTCGCATGTTGAGTTCCTTTTGAGTAAAGAAATATTTGAGGCTTTTATGATCCGTAAAGATCTCCACTTTCTCCCCATACAAGTAATGCCTCCAAATTTTAAGTGCAAGAAGATAATAACCGCTAACTCTAGATCATGAGTAGGATAATTCCTCTCATATTCTTTGAGTTGTCATGTGGCATAGACTATAACTTTTCCATGTTGCATGAGAACACATCCCAACCCTTTTGCCAAGCATCATCAGATGACAAATCCTCCGAGCCGATGGTATTGTCGTAACAAAAATAAATAAGTCTCTCTCGAGTTCTTGAAAACTCTTCTCACATTCTTCGCTTCCAACCGAACTTTCAGATCTTTTCCGAGTCACCGAAGTCAATGGAGTAGCGATTCGAGAAAATCCTTCCACGAATCTCCGATAATAACCGCCTAAATCGAGAAAGCTACGATTTTGATCATCGATTTAGGTTGTTCCCAACTTTGAATAGCTTCAATCTTTCTTTGGGTCAATAGATATTCCATAACTTGATACCACGTGCCCAAGGAATGCTACTTCTTCAAGCCGTAACTCGTGATTTCTTCAACTTGTCATAAAGCTTATATTCACGAAGCTTTTGGAGTGTCATTTCAAGTGTTGCTCATGATCTTCACGGCTTTTGGAATAAATAAGGATGTCATCAATAAAGACGACCACAAAGTGATCCAAATATTCCTTGAATACTCGGTTCATCATATCCATGAAGGCAAATAGAGCATTAGTCAATCCAAAGGATACGACTAGGAATTCATAATGCCCGCATCGAAGGGTTAAAGCCGCCTTTGGAATGTCACGGTTCTAATCTTCAATTGGTGATATCCTAACGTAAGATCAATCTTTGAAAAGAATTGGCTCCGCAACTAGTCAAACAGTCATCAATACGTGGCAATGGATACCTATTTTGATGGTGACATGATTCAACTCCCGATAATCAATACAAAGTCGATACTCCCATCTTTCTTCTTCACGAATGTAACAGAGCACCCCAAGGAGAAGTACTAGACTAATAAAGCCAATGTCTAATAATTCCTCGCATTGGGTCTTTAACTCTCAAGTTCAATAGAGCCATTCGACATGGGGCTTTGGAAATAGGTTTTGTATGGGGTTCAAGGTCGATACAAAATTCAATTTCACGCCTGGGGTAGGCCAGAAATTCTTCTGGGAATACGTCAGAAATTTATTAACAATAGAAATATCGTTCAAAACCGACGTATTTTTGTTTAAATCGTGATACGAGCTAAGAAAGCTCGACATCCGCTTTTTCAATAAACGAATAGCTTTATGGCTTGAGATGACCGTGATTGATTTTAATGGTTTGGTCGCTTGAATTCGCATAATAGGTTGGTTAAGAATATGAAAGTTAACAACCTTACTTAAAATAATCAATTTTTGCATGATAAGTAGTTAACCAATCAATCCCTAGAATCACGCCAAATGCAAGTATTTTTAATAAAATAAGATCGACAGTAATGTGAGGGTACCGATTTGAACCAAACAAGACTTATAAACAATTGGATGTAATGAAGGTTTCTCCCAACTGAGTTTCCACAGATAAGTCAAAGTCTAATTTCTCCTGAGTCAAATTTAATCGATGAGCGCAAGTAGGAGAAATAAAAGAATGGGTAGAACCGATATCAAATAAAGTATAGACTTCATTAGAGTTTATGATAAGCTTACCCGTGATGACCTCATTCGGGTTCCTTGCTTCTCTGGAGGTCACAACAAACGCCTCCTCAGACTAACGGGTTTGATTTTTTCCGACTACCTTTGGTGCCTCCATCCTAGTGAATTTGTCTTTGGTAAACGATAAAATCGAGCTAAGTGACCTTCTCTTCCACAATTATAACATGCTTTGACGGCATGGCGCATTTTGATCGATGTGTCCTCTCCTCCGCATTTGAAGCATATATGATAGGTGGTCTTTCTCCTTCCTTAACAACGGTCTTTGGTGTCGACGTCTTTCCATCATCGTTGAATCTCCTTTTCTTGAAATGTCCATTCTTATTGTTTTGGCCTCGATTACCACCAAGTGGTTACCATATCTCGCCTGTTGATTCCTCCACGCTTGTTGTCACCGCTTCGATGACTACTCTCGCATTTGGTATTATAATTTTGTTTGGTCGCTTCTTTTAGTCAGCGTTGACTCGTTATCGCGCGCTCCACTAAATCGAGCCCTATTTACAACATCCGAATACAAACACGCTTTATGAGAAATAAGATGTTGACGTATCTCCCGCTTCAAACCTCTTAAAAACATTCGCGCCATTCTCTCTTCATTATCCACCAAGTGGGATTTGAAACCATGATAACTCCGCAAATTTTTCCTCGTATTGCGACACTGGCCATATTGTTTTGTTCCAACTTGATAAACTCCACCTCCTTCATGTGGCTAATACTTTCGTGAAAGTATTTGTCGTTGAACGACTCCTGGAACTTCTCCCAAGATATCTTCAAGACAAAGAAGTTGAGTAATTTTACCGATTCCCACCAAAGAATCCGCCTCCTCCGCAACAACATAAAGGCGCAAAGGAACCTTTACTCCTTTGAGCATCCCAAGACATCAAATATCTTGGTAATCTACTTTATCCATGCTTCCGCGGAAGTGGTTTTGCTCTCCCTTAAACTCCGGTGGTCCCAGCTCCTTGAATTGTTTAGCGGTGACCGCCGAGAGTTTTTCGTGCTTCCACCACGTTTTTTGCATGTGAGTCGAGTCGCTCAGCTTCTGTCATTGCATGAATCGCATAAAGCCTCCGAACATTTGATCATTCATCATTTGGTCGGTGTTGTTGTTTTTTGTATGAGGATTGTCGCCTTCTTGATGCACATTATCCTCGATTATTGATATGTGGTGAATCAACGATCGCTTTGTGCTCCATTCTATTCTCAATATTCTCGGATGTCATTTTCGAGACATCGCCATAAAACAAAAGTTTAATTGACATGTAAATATATTATCCCTATATTTCTAACCGACCAATAAAATAACACATAAACTTAGGTAGGTCATACTAGCGAAGGTATTCCCTGCCTCCCTCCTAGTACTATTCTCACATCTTAGCCAGGATCATATCCCTAAGCTCGATACCAATTGTGACGCCCCAAAATTAGGTATACATCACCCATCTTGGGTAGTCGATACATGGTACGTAATTTAAATACAACTTACTAATATAACTATATCGGTACAATACGACATAAACCGTGAGTTTGAATACAAATATTGTCTACTAGAGATCATACAAACTCAAAAGGAGTCCTCATTACAATTATTATCACACTATTTCACGTAATAGTGAGGACTACTAATGCTATCCTCTCGACCATTACTCCGCTCCCCGACTCGTCCCGGCCTATATTCTCATTTCAAGAGAACAAAGTGAAAGAAAGGGTGAGCTCAACTAATTTCAAGAAGAAATATTATGACTAAGATAATGCGTAATAAATTATCATTAGCTTCTACAACAATGTTAAACCGATAAAATATAATGAACATCAAGTTTAACTACAACTGAACCATCAATCCATTAAAAGAGTCAAGTAGAAAATAAAATCTACTATATTTTATGATTTTAAAAGGTTTTTTCATCACTGTTATAGCTGAGACTCAGCTTTAATAAATATTCCACATCATCGAATCACCCCTGCACTACGGCCAAGGATATTCTTTAGTATCACGACCACAATTATTCATGCACTACGGGCCAAGAATATTTGTGTATTCATTAATGGTCATGATCATGCCAACAACTATCCATCAATGCACTACGAGCCAATCGAGGATTTTTACCACATCATTTGTAACATTACGGCCATGATTATAATCGAATAGTCTCTCGGTCATAATCATACCAAGTCCATTTACGCACTACATGTGCCACGTATGACTTTCAACATAATATAAACATGAGGATGATGACAATGATATAAGAATTCAATAAAACAAGTTCAAGAATTAATTTATCTAGGAACCAATAACATCCAAACTGTCAACATGATACTGCTTTGTAGAGTAAAATTCAAGAATATTGAGAAGAATATTTCCATGAAAGGATACTGGATGAAGCGCAAATATCAAGGATATTCCACTAATTTCATGGAGTATAGAAGTCAAAGTTTTAACCAACTGGGTATAATAAAGAATGGAATAACAAAAGAAATCACCACGCACGCGATGTAGACCGACAAACGCATGCAAGTTATTCCAAATGTAATAATAAATAATCGGAACCAGTCCCGGCGAAAAACGCATGTGATAGGATATTCAACAGTATAATAATAAAGAATGGAACCAGTCCGGCCAGAAACGCATGCATGTGATGTTCCAATGAATAATAATAAAGACGGAACCAGGTCCGGTGTAAAACACACATACATGATGTTCCAATAGAATAATAATAAAGATGGAACCAGTCAGGTGTAAAACACATGCATGGATGTTCCAATGTAATAATAGAAGAATGTCACCAAGTATAGGGTAAACCACGATACAAAAGTTATTTCAAATAATAATAAGCAATGGAATAACAACATTTCTCTTCATGAATAAGAAAGAATAACACCCCTTACTTTTAGTAGGAGATTGAATATCGCAGAAGAGTGTAGTAACAAAATACTCTTCTTCTTCTCTCTTATTCTCTCTATACTTTCTCTCTATAGCTTGAATGAATTCGTGAAAATAATGAAGCACCAGCCTCTATTTATAGAAGATTTCAAGCTTAAGACCGCCATGTGAAAAGGCAAGTGGCTCGACGAATCGTGATGTGAAAAGAAAAGTGGTTCGACGCCTGTAATGTGAAACGACAAGTGGTTCGACGCCAGTAATGTGAAACGACAAGTGGTTCGACGCATGTAATGTGAAACGACAAGTGGTTCGGACACTCGTAATATGAAACGGCAAGTGGTTTGACGTCGGTAAAGGTAATTACTATCGACGAAGGTAATTACTATTCACAAAGGTAATTACTATCGACGAAGGTAATTACTTATTCACAAAGGTAAATACTATTGACGAAGGTAATTACTATCGATTGAAGAGACTCTTAGATGATGACATATGGGCCCCCATAAAATAATCAAACTTACCACAAACCCCTCATAATGACTCTTTATATACATCAAGGATTGAATAAATATTACCACAAATTATTTTATTTTTAATCAACACATATTTAATCTTTCAACAATTATTAATCATTTATAACTTGTCGTCTCAATTATTGATTTAATATTATAACATATTATACAAATGATTCGTGACAATAATTGAATCAATAATATAAGAGATATGATGCAAAGAATTATCGTAGTAATAATCGAGCATACCGAAAGTGACTTCTCACGTAAAGCATCAATAATCAATATCGTGTACTACTATACAACTACGCCAGACATCGCATTTTTTACTATGGGTAGTTCAACGCTTTTAATTCGGTAACACCTCCGCCGTTATTTTTATAGAAAGATAATTTTATCGCTTTCTAACTACTAATAATACTTCCGCTTGTGGGGTCCATTAATGATTCGAGTCATCGCATTTAATATTCCCAAACAAAAAGAATATTCCCCGACCAAACTAATATTTTATAACAACTTCGCTTACTTTGCAAAATTTATAAATATTACCCACAACTATAACATTATATCAAATTTATTCCATAATATTCAAAAATAATATTTATAAAAAATTCATCTTTATTTATAAAAGTTGGGGTCTTACATAAGTAATTGGACATCATTAGCAAATTGACTGGAGCATTAGTAAATTGAGTGCATCATTAGCAAATTAAGTGCGACATCCTCTTTGAGGCACTGTGGATGTGATTAGCCAACATTAGCAAATTTAGTGCAACATCCTCCAAGGACCATATTAGTAATATAAAACACAAGACCGATATAAGACAATTTCATATAATACCTGATATGGTTATAAATATAAATATTTAATGAAAAATTTATATGGTTTCATGGCTTCGATCTTTGTTTGTAGCGTAACAATAGTTTCTTCGATCCTTGTATTCTTGGCATATCCATAACCACAATTGTCACTACTGCTATTGTATGACCCCAACTTATTATTAATGAAATTGAATTTTCTCTATTTATTATTTTGAAATAGTAAGGGTTGATTTGATTAATGTGGTTAGTTATGGGTAAAAAGCGCAAATATTTCAAATATGCAAGTAGTTATAAAATATTCATTTTTATCGGAGAATATTCGTTTGGTCGTGGAATATTTTTACTGTCGGGGAATATTAAATTTACTGACAAGCCGCTTGTGTGGGCCTCATAACGGAAAGCGATTGGATGAAGAAAATTACAAGAATAAGTTGGTTATAAATAACGACGTAGTTGTTACCGTTAATACTATTGGAATACCCGGTGGTTAAAACACAGTAGCACACGGTATTACACCAATTATTGATTCTTACGTAAGAAGGCACTACTCAATAATTGTTACGAATTATGCTCAAAGATTTTATTTTATTGATTCAATAATTGCTGCGTTGATATTTTATATTACTATTATTTTTTCACATGATTTTCTATTATCTGAGCAATAATTCATATTATCCGAACAATATTATTAGATAACATTATTGGCAATGTCTAGAAAGTTACATCAAGGAGAGGTTTGGTCATCTAATCGCACGCGCAAAGAAGAGAGATCCTTATTCGAAAGCCCCTCTTTCTGAAACCGCACGGTTGTCACGATGATTGTGATTACGTAATATTATTTGTGAATAATTAATTATTGATTTATATGATGAGGAAAATATTGATTTTATGTGGATATAGATGGAGAAAATTTTAATGTGACAATTGTTGAAAATTAATATTTTATCTTTTTTCGATAAAATAATTCATTTAAATATATTATTTTAATAATATAATAATGGTGATATTTTTACAATAAACGTGGGATATATGAGTATATGAGGAGGAAGAGTAATTTTGTTGCATTAAATGATTAACACGTGTTTTGTGTGTCGGTAGACCCCAATTCTTGACCGAAATTTGATTATAGCCTGTAAAATTGTCCGTTTGTGGATTTCGGTCAATTTCTGTTTGGAATTTAGAAAAACTTTCTTCTGCAAAGTTGTAGAGAATGAAATTTCCTATGGAAAGGACACGTGGTTCAATTTTTTTGATAAAAGAGCTATTTATTATGAATTATTGAAGTTTCGTAGTTTCGAAATAATTGATTTTTGAAAGTTTTAATTATTTTTAATTACAAAAACGTTTTTTTTTGCTTGGTGGGCTGCATTAAACATGTGCAAGGTGGCTGAATTCAGATTCAAGAGGTGGGCTTGACAATTTTGATAAATATATTAATATTATATTAAATTTTCTGCTTTGGTGTTCTAAGCATTTTCCTATAAATAGGGTGCTTAGGTTAGAATTGAAAATCACACCAGAAACTGAAGTTTTCTCTCTATTTCTTTCTCGATATATTGAGCGTATTCTTGTGAGTATTTTGATACCTTGAGTGTTGCTATACGGTGCAAGTTCCCTTCAGCACTATATCTAGTATTCCAGTCAAGAGTACTGTCTTTTCGAGGTAAGGAATGTTATTTTCTTTAATATCATTATGCCAAAATAGTGGTTTAAACTTTTAATCAAATGTGGAACTTTTTTGTGTCTGGGGTTTCTTATTCACGTATCTGACTATTCACGAATCACTAAGACTATTCATCGAAAAATGAAATTTTTCCTTTTCGTCAAAATATCTATTATGGATACTAGCTTTGATTGTATCCATGTTTTGATCATTCTTGAATTTTACTTCACTGTGATTATTTATGAGGTATTTTTGGACATGAAATAGCTAAAATACGAATCCTTGATATTTATTCTTTTGTTTCACTAGATTCGTTTCCTTTAAAATATTTTTCATCATCCTCAGTCCTAAATGATGATATTATTGAATATCTTTGGCCTTTAGTGCAAAGATAAATGATTTTATAATGAATATCTTTGGCCGTTGTGCAAAGATGAACAGGTGTTGAGATGAATATAACCGACTGATGAATATCTTTGGCCTGTAGTGCAAAGATGAATATTTGATTCAAGATGTATATTGATTGATGTTACAGGGATAAAATATTGATGATGGACTTTTAAATTCATAGATAGTAGTAGATTTCATTCTCTACGTAACTCTTCTATGAATTATTATTTCATTCATGAATATTGATCCGAAACTTGTTATCTATTGTATTTTATCGATTTTTTTCTGTTGAAGACTAACGATAATTTATTTTATATTATCTTAGTCATAATATTCTTTACTGGGCTAGTTGAGCTCACCCTTTTCCTTTTTATTCCATTTTTCTTCTCAGGAGGCGAGAATGTAGCGAGTATTAGTCGGGGTATAGAATGATGATTTTAGAAGTTGTGTAGTAGTCCTCACCATTTTTGTATAATAATGTATCAATAATTGTAATGAGGACTTAGTTGGGTATGTATATTGTCTAGATGACAATATTTGTATTTAAACTCACAGTTTATGGGTTGTATTAATAAAGTTGTAGTTGTTTCTGTACCATGTTATTGACGACTCAGAATGAGTGATGTATACCTATTTTGGGGGCGTCACAGCTATCATCGCTTATTTCAATAATTTGGCGTTTGTTCTGCCCTTTGTTTTTTGTTGGTATAGATATGCAAATAAATGAAAACACATAAAATTTTAAAAATAACATGCAAAATAGGAAGAATATATTAGTTAAAAAAATAAACTAATAGTTGTTGCTCAATTTTCTGAATCTTCTCCTCAAGTCCAGCAGACTTGGTTCTTTACAGTTCACTTAGAACTCTTCAAGTCCTTCAGACTTAGAACTTCTCACTTCAGTTGATTGGTTGTTGTTGAGATTGTGATTGGTGCTACTCAGTTGCTATTAAGCACTTGTTCGAAAGAACTGAGTAGCTGAGCAAGCTTTCTATCTTTCTCGGATCGTAGAGTTGAGCGTTGAGTGTTCTTGTGCGTTTTTGTTCAATGCTTGCTTTATTTCTCATCTGTTTGTGTTCTGTATATATGTGATCTTGAAATCTATCCATTGAAGCCTTTTGAAGAAGCATTAAATGTGTTTGACCTTTCTGAACTTTGATGGAGACTTTTCTGCACATCTTTGAATTTCACCGCCCACCGACACATCGATCGCTTTCTCACCTAACACCGAAAAGGTATTTTCTCGCCTTAATGGTCCTTTTCTTAGCTTCTTGAATCGTTCCTTTTGATCAATACTAAGGATATCTTTTGTACTGTTGGGACTGGTGAGTGTTTCAACGTTCAAAATGCGATAAGCATTTATACATGCATAATATCATCAATGAAAGATTGAACCCAATTTAATTAATGGTTTTCTGTTATGTATTAACCATTAATACATAACAGAAAACCATTAATTCAGTTGCCTCTTCCAATCCAATAATTTTTCTTTTTCTTTCATCTTCAAAGCGCCACATGATTCATGCTATACAACATTGCATTACAATTAAGATCTGAGTTAAATCAATGACAATCCAAAAGGCAACACTCACTATAGCCATAAATATTAAAATTGGTAACATATAACGGATAATAGACAATCCAAAAGACAACACTCACTATAGTCATAAATATTAAAATTGGTAACATATAACGGATAAGAATTGATGACAAAAAATAAATAAATACACATTAAATATAAAACACCTATAAATACTACTATCACATAAACAAAAAATCCAATACACAAACAATATCATACAAAATATTAAATAATGGATATCATATAAAGTAATTAATTTGTTTTTTTAACTAATATATTCTTTCTATTTTGCATGTTATTTTTAAAATTTTATGTGTTTTCATTTATTTGTAGATCTATACCAATAAAAAACAAAGGGCAGAACAAACGCCAAATTATTGAAATAAGTGATGATAGCAGTAGTGACAATGATGGTTATGGATATGCCAAGAATGCAAGGATCGAAGAAACTATTGTTACGCTACAAACAAAGATCGAAGCCATGAAAGAGAAGATTCAGAAAATTGAGCAACAACTATTAGTTTGTTTTTTTAACTAATATATTCTTCCTATTTTGCATGTTATTTTTAAAATTTTATGTGTTTTCATTTATTTGCAGATCTATACCAACAAAAAACAAAGGGCAGAACAAACGCCAAATTATTGAAATAAGCGATGATAGCAATAGTGACAATGGTGGTTATGGATATGCCAAGAATGCAAGGTTTGAAAACTAGTTGATAGCCCATGCAATGCACGGGCTAGTTTGTTTTTCGATTGTATAATTTTCTAAAATTATAATGAGAAAGATTTTTCATAATAATAATATTTTTTTCATATAAATTTTTCGATTTTTTTTTGCATGGCATAGCAATTACATGTATAAATATGTTGTTATTGCTATTTTATTACTTCCACAGTTCCACTTTTATTGCGATAACCCATTTTATTTAAGATCATTCAGTTGTTGCTCAATTTTCTGAATCTTCTCTTTCATGGCTTCGATCTTTGTTTGTAGCGTAACAATAGTTTCTTCGATCCTTACATTCTTGGCATATCCATAACCACCATTGTCACTACTACTATCATCGCTTATTTCAATAATTTGGCGTTTATTCTGCCCTTTGTTTTTTGTTGGTATAGATCGCAAATAAATAAAACACATAAAATTTTAAAAATAACATGCAAAATAGGAAGAATATATTAGTTAAAAAACAAAATAATAGTTGTTGCTCAATTTTCTGAATCTTCTCTTTCATGGCTTCGATCTTTGTTTGTAGCGTAACAATAGTTTCTTCGATCCTTGCATTCTTGGCATATATCCATAACCACCATTGTCACTACTGCTATCATCGCTTATTTCAATAATTTGGCGTTTGTTTCGCCTTTGTTTTTGTTGGTATAGATCTGCAAATAAATAAAAAGACATAAAATTTAAATAATAACATGCAAAATAGGAAGAATATATTAGTTAAAAAAACAAACTAATTACTTTACCTGATATCCATTATTTAGTATTTTGTATGATATTGTTTGTGTATTGGATTTTTTATTTATGTGATAGTAGTATTTATAGGTGTTTTAGATTTAATGAGTATTTTTTTTTTTTGGTCATCAATTCTTATCCGTTATATGTTACCAATTTTAATATTTATGGCTATAGTGAGTGTTGTCTTTTGGATTGTCTATTATCCGTTATATGTTACCAATTTTAATATTAATGGCTATAGTGAATGTTGTCTTTTGGATTGTCTA
Source organism: Panax quinquefolius (assembly GCA_020205615.1). Classification (NCBI taxonomy): domain Eukaryota; kingdom Viridiplantae; phylum Streptophyta; class Magnoliopsida; order Apiales; family Araliaceae; genus Panax; species Panax quinquefolius. Next base: position 25,203,452 of record CM035156.1, read on the forward strand.
TTGATTTAACTTTGTATCTTAATTGTAATGCAATGTTGTATAGCATGAATCCGTGTGGCAGTTTTGAAGATGAAAGAAAAAGAAAAACTATTGGATTGGAAGAGGCAACTGAATTAATGGTTTTCTGTTATGTATTAATGGTTAATATTATGTATTAATGGCTAATATTGTGAGACCCCAGATTTTATCAATAAAGATTTAAATTTTGTCGAAATAATTTTTTAATATTATGGTGTGAATTTAAGATAATATTATAGTTGTGGGTAGTATTTATAAATTTTGCAAAAGTATGCAAGTGATTATATTATATTCGATTGGTTGAGAATATTTGGTTTAGTAGGGAATATTCGACAACGACTCAATCATTGGTGGACCCACAATGTAATTATTATTTTGATTGAGAAAACGACAAAAATATTTTATTGAAATAACGGCGGAAGTTTTACCGTTGATCATTGTTAAACTACTCGGTAGTAAAAGTACAGTAATACGTGTGGTTGCATAGTAGCACACGGTATTGATTATTAATGCTTATGTGAGAAGTCACTCAGTTTGATTCCATTATTGTCGATTAATAATGTGACGCCCCGAAAATAGGTATACACAACACCCATTCTGAGTCGCCAAATACATGGTACAAGAAGCAAACTACAACTTCAATAATACAAATGTCGTGTGAAATACGACAATATATCTCGTGAGTTTAAATACAAATATTATCTTCTAGACAATATCTATACTCAAATAAATTCTCATCACATTTATTGATACATTATTTTACAAAATGGTGAGGACTACTAAACAACTCTCTCTAGAACCTTCATTCCATACCCCGACTAAGTACTCGCATTACATTCTCGCGATCCCGAGAAGAAAAATGGAACAACAAGGAAAAGGGTGAGCTCAACTAGCCCAAGAAAGAATATTATGACTAAGATAATATACAACAAATTATCGTTAGTCTCCAACAGGAAAAAATGCGATAGAATACAATAGACAACAAGTTTCGAGATCAATATTCATAATGGAAATAATAATTCATAGAAGAGTTACGTAGAGAATGAAATCTACTATAATCTATGAATTTAATAAATTCCATCATCAATATTTTATCCTCAGTAACATCAATCAATATTCATCTCAAATCAAATATTCATCTTTGCACTACAGCCAAAGATATTCATCAATCCATCATGTTCATCTCAACACTGCTCATCTTTGCACTATGTGCCAAAGATATTCTTCAGAAATCATTCATCTTTGCACTCTGTGCCAAAGATATTCTTCAGAAATCATTCATCTTTGCACTACAGCCAAAGATATTCAATAATATCATCATTTAAGACCGAGGATGATGAAAATATTTTTAAAGAACGAATCCAAATTGAAATAAATTGACAAAAATTAAGGATTAAGGATTCAGATTTTGTTTTATCCATGTCCAACAATACCTCAAAAATAATCATAGTGGTGTAAAATTCAAGAATGATCAAAACATGGATACAATCAAAGCTAGTATCCAAAATAGATATTTTGGACTAAAAGAAGAAATTTTATTTTTCGATGAATAGTAGTCAGATACGTGAATAATCAGATATCGTGAATAAGGCAAGATACACGTGAATAGTAACTCCGACACCAAAAGATAGAAATTCCACAAAAAAACATTTTCACGCTTCATGAATAGTACTTCGTGAATAAGAACTCGTGAATAGTAACTCATGAATAGTAACTCGTGAATAGTAACTCATGAATAAGTAACCAGAGCATGAAAAAGTTCCAAATTTGATAAAACTTCAGATCAACATTTCAAAGATAATGATATTGAAGAAATAATATCATTACTGAAAAAAAATAATATCCCTTACCTCAAAGAATCAAGATTTTAAGAAGGAAGGTTGGAAGTGATGTTTGAATGAAACTTCAGATCGAACAAAGAACTCTCAAAGTATCTAAATACTCACAAAATACGCTCAATAATATAGAGAGAAAGAGAGAAAACTTTGTTTACGGTGTGATTTTCAATTCTAACTTAAAGCCTCATTTATAGGAAAATGTTAGCTTGGCACAAGGGGACTTGACTTGACCAATTACACCGATGGCTTTACTTACTACTATTGCCACCCACCACATTTGAAATAAAATTCACATTTTTTCACCAACCACAAGTGGGGCCCACTCAATTCTAGAATTTTCCACCAAAATCAATTATAAACCTAATTTAGAATCCGACACCTCTTAAAATTCACAACAAATCATTCGTGCATTTTAACGGTTCAAAATTTGTGGACATATACTCAACTTATGTATGTATAACATACCCAAAATTACCACAATCCAACTGGTCGGATTAAAAATTATAACCCCATGAATATATCTCAAAACCCCCGATTTGATTTTTAATACCTCCAATCAGATAAAATACCGATAAAACACCTCAACATTAATTCCTTCATTAATAACCACATAAATAAATCCATCATTTATATTCATATAAAATAAATATTTCCTTATCATATGAATCAATAATTAATTATTCACAAATAATATTACGTAATCACATTTATGACAACCAGTCGCTCCTGTGAAAGCAGGGGCTTTCAGATAAGGATTTTCTCCTTCTTGGCGCCGCAATTAGGTGACCAAACCTCTCCTCGATGTAACTTTCTAAACATTGCTAATAATGCTATCTAATAATATTATTCAAATAATATGAATTATTGATCCGATAATGGAGATAATGTGCAAAGTGACAATTATTGAACAACAATAATATAAAATATCAACGCAAGAATTATCGAACCAATAAAATAAAATATTGAATAAGAATTCATCGTGAAAATTATTGAGTAGTGCCTTCACGTAAGGATCAATAATTCAACAACATCAGGTAATACCGTGTGTCTTCTTTATGCAACCACGCCAGACATCGTATTTTAACCAACGGGTATTCCAATGATCTTAACGGTAATAACTACGCCGTTATTTATAACCACCCAAACTTTGTCGTTTTCCTCATCCAATCGGCTTCAAGTTATGGGGCCCACACATGGTCAGGCTGCATTCGCATTTAATATTCCCGACAAGCATTTAATATTCCACGACCAAACGAATATTCTCCAAACAAAAATGAATATTTTATAACCACTTGCTTATTTTGAAATATTTGCGTATTTAACCCTTAACTATCCACATTAATCAAATCAACCCTTACTATTTCAAAATAATAAATAAAGGAAATTCCTTTTATTTAAAAACTTCTGGTCTTACAACTCCCTCCTTATGAAATTTCGTCCTCGAAATTGGACGACGTACACAGTGTTTTGAAAAGGTGAGGATACCTCGCTTTCATTTCCGCTTCCAACTCCCAGTCATTTCCTCTATAGCATGATTCCTCCACAAAACTTTAACTTGTGGTATAACCTTTCAGCGTAGGACATGCTCCTTCCTATCCAAAATCTTGGCAGTACTCCTCCTCACGTTAAGTCTTGGCTATCTCAAATGCGGTTTCTAACTCTATAACGTGGTTCGGGTCTTTCACATATTCTTAAGTATGAGATATGTGAAACACATTAATGAACACGAGACATACTTTTGAGGTAACGCAAGTCTATAGGCTACATTTCCTACTCGGTCAAGAATTTGAAATGGACCAAAAATCATGGATTTGAGCTTTCCTTTCTTCCCAAATCTTGTAACTCCCTTCCATGGAGCAACTCGCAACAATACATGATCCCCTACATTAAATTCCACATCCTTTCGATGAAGATCCGCATAACTCTTTTGTCGATCTTGTGCCGCTTTTGTATACACGTTGTCGAATCATTTGGATCTTTTCGGTAGTCATATCGTCATTAACTCGGGTCCCAACAATGTTGCTTCACCCACCTCATCCCAACATATATGGAGAACGACATTTTCGCCCATATAATGCTTCGAATGGAACCATGCCTATATTTGTTTAATAACTATTGTTGTATGAGAATTCCACCAATGGCAAGTATTTATCCCAACTTCCTTTGAAATCTAGGACACGAGTTTTAATATATCTTCAAGAGTTTGAATAGTCCTCTCCGATTGTCTCATCCGTTTGGGGATGGTATGTCAACTAAATCGCAAATCTGTGCCATAGCTTTTTTGCAAGCTAACCCAAAATCTTGAAGTGAATCTTGGGTCACGATCCAAACTATGGATACAGCATGCCATCTGAACCTCACAACTTCATTTACGTATATACTAGCAAGACGCTCAAGGAATAAGTCTCCGTATCGGCAAGAAATGAGCGGACTTGGTTAATCTATCAACAATAACCCAAATAGCATTGATGCCTTGAGAAACCGTAGGAAGACCATTCATGCTTGAAATCCATGGTAATGTGTTCTACTTCCATTCAGGAATCTCAAGTGGTTGCAACGGACCCTTAGGTACTAGATGCTCGCCTTTACACATCGGCAAGTTAAACACATCGAGATAAACTTTGCAATCTCTCTCTTCATATTGTTCCACCAAAATGTATGTCAAGATCACGATACATTTTAGTACTTCCAGGATGGATTACAAATGGCGTATTGTGCCTCCATCATAATCTTGTACTTCAAATCAGTAGTCGTTAGGAACACAAAGTCTTCAGAGTGGACTCAAGTATTCCTTCTTCATCAATTCTCGCCTTCCTAATAGCTCCTTCTTGTACTTTCTTCTTCATACGTATCATTTCCGGCCTGGTGGCTCGAAGCAACCTTAACTTTTTTCTATTAAAGTTGGCTCTGTGCGTATACTTGACATCATCGCACTCGTCCTCAAGATATGATCTTCTACTCAACGCGTCAAACTACCACGTTAACTTTACCGGGATGGTATGAATAGTGTGGTCGTAGTCTTCAATAGTTCGAGCCAACATCACCGCCGCATGTTGAGTTCTTTTTGAGTGAAGAAATATTTAAGGCTTTTTATGGTCCAATATATCTCCACTTTCTCCCCATATAGATAGTGCTCCATATTTTTAAGCGAACGATCGGGCCGCTAACTCTAGATCATGAAAGTAGGATAATTCTCTCTCATACTCTTTAAGTTGTCGTGAGGCATAGGATATGACTTTCCCACGTTGCATGAGAACACATCCTAACCCTTTGCCGAAGCATCGGCCAGAGATAACAAATCCATCCGAACCAGATGGTATTGTTAGAACAGTCTTCGAAATAAGTCTCTCTCTTAAGCTCTTGGAAACTTTTCTCGCATTCTTCGCTCCAAACGAATTTTGTATCCTTCCGAGTTATTTGAGTTAATGGAGTAGCGATTCGAGAAAACCCATCCACTAATCTCCGATAATAACCATTTAAGCCCAAAAAAGCTACGTGATTTCCACCGACTTCGGTTGTTCTAACTTTGTATTGCTTCAATCTTCACGGATCAACAGATACTCCATGTTTTGACACCATTGATGCCCAAGAAATGCTACTTCTCGAAGCCGTAACTCGCATTTCTTTAATTTGGCATATAGTTGGTTTTCACGAAGCCTTTGGAGTACCAAATTTCAAATGGTGCTCATGATCTTCACGACTTTTGGAATATATAAGGATGTCATCAATAAAGACAACAACGAATCGATCCAAATATTCCTTGAATACTCGGTTCATCATATCCATGAAAGTCGCGAGGAGCATTAGTTAGTCCAAAAAGACATGACTAAGAATTCATAATGCCCATACCGAAGTTTCGAAGGTATGCTTTGGAATATCCTCGCTTTTAATCTTCAATTGATGATATCCGTAAGCTAAGATCGATTTTTGAAAAGAATTGTGCCCTTAAGAATCGGGTCAAACAAGTCATCAATACGAGGTAGAGGATACCTATTCTTGATGGTGACATGGTTCAATTCCCGATAGTCAATATAAAGTCGCATACTCCCGCTTCTTTCTTCTTTACAAATAAAACAGGAGCACCCCAAGGAGATGTACTTAGGCGAATGAAACCGATGTCCAACAATTCTCGTAGTTGGACCTTTAACTCCTGAAGTTCAATAGAGCCATTCGATATGGGGTTTTAGAAATGGGCTTTGTACCAAGTTCAAGATCAATAAAGAATTCAACTTCACGTTCGGGGTAGACCGGAAGTTCTTCAGAAATACGTCAGAAAGTCAATAACAACAGAATATTATTCAAATTTGACGTGTCTTTATTCAAATCCATAACATGGACTAAGAAAGCTTGACATCCGCTTTTCAATAAACGAATAGCTTTATGATTAGATATGATAGTGATTGATTTTAATGGTTTAGTTGCTTGAATTCGCATAAACGGGTTGGTTAGAATAAGAAAACTAACAACCTTACGTAAAATAATCAATTTTGGCATGATGAGTAGTTAACCAATCAATCCCTAAAATCACATCAAAAGCAAGTATCTTTAAAGAGATAAGGTCAACGGTGTAAGGTGATGGTGACAACTTGAATCAAACAAAATTTATAAATAGTGGATGTGATGAAAGTTTCCTAACGGAGTTTCCACAGATAGTCAAAGTCTAATTTCTCCGAGTCAAGTTTAAACGTTGAGCGCAAAGCAGCGGAGATAAAAGAATGGGTAGAACCCAGATATCTAGAAGGTATAAACTTCGCAAGAATTTATAATTAACTAACCGTGCTAACTTCGTTCGGGTTCCTCAGATTTTGAATTTGGCCACGACAAACGCCTTCCAAGAACCGTTGACTTTGACTTTTCTGGGACATCCTTTTTGAGTCACCATTCACGCTGGACTGGGTTTCGATATCGTACAATCTCGAGCGATATGTCCTTCTTTTCCACAATTATAACATACCTTGGAAGGCTTTGAACAGTTTGACCTTATATGTCCCTCCTCTCCACATCTGTAGCATCTAACTGGCGATCGTTCTCTTCCCCTAGAATTTGTTGATAAGGTTGATGTTTCACGCCGACGCCTTCCGTCATCGTTAAATCTTTCTTTTTAGATTGGACATCTCTTTCCATAATATCAATAGCGTGCGAAACTTTTTACCCACGCATCACTCATTCTCACTGTTCATTATTTCTTCTTTCATTTCGATTCCACTTTATCATCTTATACTCGCCAAAGAGTGCTTACATTCAACATCACGTATCGTAACACAAGCTTGAATCGTTGCATCCTTTGCTCCAAAACCGCCTGCAATTCTTTAGCCCGCCTCTTCTAACTCATGAATACGATTTTGCAATTCTATATTTCGATCATAAAATACCTCTAATAAACTCTCTTCGGGTACCTCTTCTTCCTCTTCTTCCTCACTCTCAGCTGTTACCTCTGCGATTATCTCGGGTGCAACTATCAATTCTTCACTCACCACATGGATATCTCTAATTCCTTCTTCACCGACATCACATTATCACGGTTGGCGATTAGAGGTGTCTCCAACGATCTCATTCACTCCATTGTTAACGTTCTCAAAGCAGCCCATTCTAAAAAAACTATCATAAAACAAGGGTTAATTAAATAAATTAACAAATCACATAATACCCTATAATATGACCAACCAACAAATAAGCTTTAGGTAGGACACACTCAATAAGGATTTACTCTGCTCTCCCTCCTAGTTTTATTCCCGATCTCCGCCAGAGATCATATCCTAAGCTCGATATCCAACTATGACGCCCAAAATAGGTATACACAACACCCATTTCGAGTCGCCAAATACATGGTACAAGAAGCAAACTACAACTTCAATAATACAAATGTCGTGTGAAATACGACATAATATATCTTCATGAGTTTAAATACAAATATTATCTTCTAGACAATATCTATACTCAAATAAATCCTCATCACATTTATTGATACATTATTTTATAAAATGGTGAGGACTACTAAACAACTCTCTCTAGAACCTTCATTCCATACCCCGACTAAGACTTTCATTACATTCTCGCCTCCCGAGAAGAAAAATGGAACAACAAGGAAAAGGGTGAGCTCAACTAGCCCATAAAGAATATTATGACTAAGATAATATACAACAAATTATCGTTAGTCTCCAACAGGAAAAAAAATCGATAGAATACAATGTACAACAAGTTTCGAGGATCAATATTCGCAGAATGAAATAATAATTCATAGAAGAGTTACGTAGAGAATGAAATCTACTATAATCTATGAATTTAACAATCCATCATCAATATTTTATCCTTGTAACATCAATCAATATTCATCTCAAATCAAATATTCATCTTTGCACTACAGGCCAAAGATATTCATCAATCGGTCATGTTCATCTCAACACCTGTTCATCTTTGCACTACAGGCCAAAGATATTCTTCAGAAATCATTCATCTTTGCACTACAGGCCAAAGATATTCAATAATATCATCATTTAAGACTGAGGATGATGAAAAATATTTTTAAAGAACGAATCCAGTGAAATAAAATGACAAGAATTAAGGATTAAGGATTCGTACTTTGTTTTATCCATGTCCAACAATACCTCAAAAATAATCATAGTGGTGTAAAATTCAAGAATGATCAAAACATGGATACAATCAAAGCTAGTATCCAAAATAGATATTTTGGACGAAAAGAAGAAATTTTATTTTTCGATGAATAGTCTTAGATACGTGAATAAGGTCAGATACGTGAATAAAGGCCAGATACGTGAATAGTAACTCAGACACCAAAAGATAGAAATTCCACAAAAAACATTTTCACGCTTACATAATAGTACTCGTGAATAGAAATCGTGAATAAGAAACTCATGAATAGTAACTCGTGAATAAGAACTCATGAATAGTAACCCGATACATGAAAAAGTTCCAAATTTGATAAAACTTCAGATCAACATTTCAAAGATAATGATATTGAAGAAATAATATCATTACTGAAAAAAAATAATATCCCTTACCTCAAAGAATCAAGATTTTAAGGAAAGGTTGGAAGTGATGTTGAATGAAACTTGTTTGAACAAAGAACTCTCAAAGTATCTAAATACTCACAAAATACGCCAATAATATAGAGAGAAAAAGAGAAAACTTTGTTTCGGTGTGATTTTCAATTCTAACTTAGCCCTCTATTTATAGGAAAATGTTAATTACCAAGGCATTTCGACTGCCACCGATGGCTTTTTACTTGCTACTATTGCCACCCACCACATTTGAAATAAAATTCAAAGCACATTTTTTCACCAACCACAAGTGGGGCCCACTCAATTCTAGAATTTTCCACCAAAATCAATTATAAACCTAATTTAATCCACACCTCTTAAAATTCACAACAAATCATTCGTGCATTTTTAACGGTTCAAAATTTGTGGACATATACTCAACTTATGTATGTATAACATACCCAAAATTACCACAATCCAACAAATGGATTAAAAATTATAACCCATGAATATATCTCAAAACCCCGATTTGATTTTTAATACCTCCAATCCGATAAAATCTTGATAAAACACCTCAACATTAATTCCTTCATTAATAACCACATAAATAAATCCATCATTTATATTCATATAAAATAAATATTTCTTATCATATGAATCAATAATTAATTATTCACAAATAATATTATGAGAATCACATTTATGACAACCAGCATTCTCAGGAAAGAAGGGGGCTTTCCGATAAGGATTTCTCCTTCTTGGCCGCAATTAGGTGACCAAACCTCTCCTTGATGAGAACTTTCTAAACATTGCTAATAATGCTATCTAATAATATTATTCAAATAATATGAATTATTGATCCGATAATGGAGATAATAATGCAAAAGTGACAATTATTGAGCAACAATAATAATATAAAATATCAACGCAAGAATTATTGAACCAATAAAATAAAATATTGAGCGAAAGAATTCATTTGTGAAAATTATTGAGTAAGTGCCTTCTTTACGTAAGGATCAATAATTCAACAATATCATGCAATACTGCATGCTTTCAGCAACCACGCCAGACATCAGTATTTTAACCACCGGTATTCCAACAGTCTTAATTCAGAATAACTACGCCAAGTATTTATAACCACCCAAACTTTGTCGCTTTCCTCATCCAATCGCTTTCAGTTATGGGGCCCATACATGGTGCAGCCGCTACCGTCGCATTTAATATTCTCGACAAAGCATTTAATATTCCACGACCAAACGAATATTCTCCACAAAAATGAATATTTTATAACCACTTGCTTATTTTGAAATATTCACAGTATTTAACCCTTAACTATCCACATTAATCAAATCAACCCTTACTATTTCAAAATAATAAATAAAGGAAATTCCTTTTATTTAAAAAACTTCTGGTCTTACAAATAATATGAATTATTATAGCGATAATGACGTTTTGTTTTATTCAGTATTATTAACGTAATAAAATGTAAACATCTTTTATATAAAAATGTAATACTTTATTAAAGTTATTCTATAAATAGAATATATTATATTTTATTACGATAGTGTTGTATAGTGTTTTTGATAGTGTTTTTGCGTAAGATTTGCATAGTAAAATGTTTTTATATAAATAGAATATATGATATTTTATTTAAAAATTTTGCTTTAAATATGGACCGCCGATTAAAGTAAATCAATCTGGACCGCTCATGGATTAATTACTATGCATTCTATTTTTCTATAAATAGAAGCTCATTCCTTCATTATTGTTTTTTTAATTCATCAAAACTCTAGAGAGAAATTATAGAGAGAAGTTATAGAGAGAAAATCTATAGAGAGAAAGAAGAAGAGTATTCCGTACTTCACTACTTTGATATCCAAAGGTCTTTTACGGTAAGGGATATTATTTGTTGTATTCGTAAGGGGTGTTATTCTTTCTTATTCATGAAGAGAACTTCGTTATTCCATTCTTTATTATTCTATTGGAATAACTCAGATCACGTGGCGATACCCTATACTTGGTGAAATCCTTATGTTATTCCATTCTTTATTATTCATTGGAATAACTTTGATACGCGACCTACCCTATACTTGGTGACATTCTTCTATTATTTCATCTTTTTATTATTTCGTTGGAACATCCTCGTGCGTGTGTTTTACAGGACTGGTTAAAATCTTTTATCATTCTCGTTGGAATATCCTATTCGTGTGATTTACACCGGATCTGGTTCCATCTTTATTATTCTGTTGGAACATCCCGCTTGATTGTGAATTTCACCGACCGTTCCGTTATTATTATTCTCGTTGGAATAACCCGTCTATGCGCAAGTACCGCATGCATGGTGATTTCTTTGTTATTCCATTCTTTATTATACCCAAATAAGTTAAAACTTTGACTTTATACTCCATGAAATTAGTAGAATATCCTCGATATTTGCGTTTCATCCAAAGATCTTTTCATGAAAATATTCTTCTTCGATCATTCTTGAATTTTACTCTACAAAACAAAGATATCTTGTTGACAATTTGACGTTCTTAATTCTCGGATAAAATAATTCTTGAACTTGTTTTATTGAATTATTATGTCATTGTCATCATCCTCGTGTTATATTATGTTATCTTTCGCTTACGTGCGTAGATGAACTTAATATGATTATGACCAGAGGATCATTCGGTATAATCATGGCTTGTTATAAATGATGTGATAAAAGTCCTCGGTGGCTGTAATGCGATGATGGATAGTTTTTGGTATGATTATGACCGGGGGTGATTCGGTATAGTCGTGACCATTGATAATTTGATAAAATCCTTGATCGTGGTACGGGGATGATTATATATTGTGGTTTATTCATTAAACCGAGTCTTAGTGATAAAATTTATGAAAACCTTTTAAAACCTAAAAGATAGTAGACTTTATTTTTTACTTGACTCTTTTAATGGATTAAGATGTTCATTCTTGATTAAACCGGTTGTTTATTGTATTTTATCGGTTTAACTTTGTTGAAGGCTAATGATAATTTATTCTCGCATTATCTTAGTCATAATATTTCTTCTTGGGCTAGTTGAGCTCACCCTTTCTTTCATCGTTTTCTTCGTGAAATGAGAACATAAATTTGGACGAGTCGGGAGCGGAGATAATGGTCCAGAGGATAGCATTAGTAGTCCTCACTATTCGTGAAATAGTGTGATAATAGTTGTAATGAGGACTCCTTTTGAGTTTGTATAATATCTAGTAGACAATATTTGTATTCAAACTCACGATTTATGTCGATTGCATACCTACAGCTTATATTAGTAAGTTGTATTTGAATTTATGTACCATGTAAGTGGCGACCCAAGATGGGTGACGTATACCTAATTTTGGGGGCGTTACAAATATCAATTGTATATGGGATTTCAATTGATTAAAATTGGGTTGTATGTGGGATTTCAATTGATTAAAATTGGGTGTGTTAATTAATTAATTGATTTGAAATTAATTGAGTTTATTGAGTTTCTGTTGGAAATCAAATTGGAAGACAGATTAATTACTTGATTTTTTGTCAAATGATTAATTAATTGATTTGAAATTGATTGAGTTGGAGGATGACTATGAAATTAATTGAGTTTCATTGGAAATCAAATTGGAAGACAAATTAATTAATTGATTTTAACTATGTTAAAAATCAAATTGATTTCAATTGATTAAAATTGGGTGTGTTTGGAAGCCAGATTAATTAATTGATTTGAAATTGATTAAGTTGGAGGATAGGCTGTGATGTATTTATATATAAAGATTGATTAGCAGATTAAAAATTATTTAATTATTAATAATTATATATATTATCATGCGGTATAATAGAAAATTGAACCGAAAAAATCAGTACTGATTTTATACTTAACCGGTGATTCAGCATCGATACCAATTATTGCTTTTCGGTACTTTCAGATCGGTACCGGTTCGGTATTTTTGATAGCGATTTAATTTTTTATCGATGAGCACCCCTAAGCGATACTCTAAATATTTAAATTTATAATTTTAATTGCTAGTGTCTCAAGTTGCCTCAGAATTTTTGTCAAGGATTGGCAATATATTAATATAATTATTAAAAATTAAATATAGAGTAAAAACTAAATGACAATATAATATGATCAAGTTAAAAAAATATAGCCTACCACTAAAATTACGCTAAAACAGTACAAAAATATTATTAGAGACTTCATCTTTTGATTTATTTTAATAAGTGCTTAATTTTCAATAGTATAAAATACATATTTTCCCAATGTAAGTCATCATAAATGGGACAGAGGAACTAAAAAAAATTTGTATAACCAGCAAAATCTAGTATGGTAAACAACATAGAGTTTAAATTAGAAAAAAAATTATGAATATTTACGTCTATTTTTGGTGATTAACATGGATAAGTTATAAGTGAAATGGTATCATTTTGAAGAGATGTGTAATAAATAAGACTCTCTTATTGATATATTTTATAATTATAATTTAGTATAAATTTGTCATAATATATAATATGATTCTTTAAATTATATTTCTTCTGTTCCAAAATTATATATATATATATATATTTAAAACAATAACTGTATAAAGAATAATTTTATATTATCAAATATATCTTAAACTATTAACAGAGAATTTAGTAGTAGCGGTGTAATACTAAAAATAATGTTAGAAAAGCAGTAGTGAATTAGAAACTTAATATTAATTTACAATAATATTACTATCACATAAAAGTATCAAATATCGTTCACATACTGCATGGGTTGCACCCATGAATTTGTTAGAATTAAGTATGACATGTCAACAATAATTTCATAAGTGTCACCCTACGTATGCAGTATGTGAGTATTATGTTATATTTTTATGTGATAGTAGTATTATTTATTAATTGATAGTCTTAAGTAGAAACCTATCTTTCTTTTTAGGATTAATTAAAAAATATTTAAACCGTGACTTTAGTAATGTGTTGATGCAATCTTAGGCAAAAAATAATGAGGAATATACTCATGTATCCATATAGAAGGACAGTGGACCAGTAATATATATTTTAATATGAAACTGTATAGAATTTAAGGGTCCACCAGGACCACCCTTGCCCAAGCTTCCATCCGTCTCGTCCGTCCGTTCATCACTTGCGACCAAACAGACAGCGATAGCAGATCCCCTGTCCTCACATATTTTTTTATTTAATTTTAAAATTAATTAATGTTAAATAAGAGATTAGGTATTAAAATTTAAATTGAGGGACACAAAAAAACAAGAAAATTGAGTACAGAGAATCTGCTCTCACAGGCAACAAACTACCAGATCTCAAATTAGTAGATGCATTGTGAACAATCAAAATAATAAAAACACATTTATGTATTCTACCACTATGAAATATTTTTAAATTATAACTTCTGTTATGTAATGCGATAATTTTTTGTCGAATTATGATTGTAACGTATATTAATATACGAGATTTGATATAATTATAAAATTGGTTCACTATACGTCGTTAATATCCGAATTTTGAGTTCGGATGAAATTTAGTTATTCAGTTACCGAATCAGTGGGGTTGGGTTTGGTGGTGTTTCTGATTGTATATGCATGCATGGGGCTTATGATAGGGACCATGCACACCGATGTTAGGGATGTGCAACGGTAAATTATCGAATCGTACCGTACCAAATATCGAAGTTACTCAAAAATAGATACCGAAATCGGTATCGATTAAACGGTATCCCGTAACGATTAGACCGGTTCGGTACCGATACGATACTGGTAAATACCGATTTTGTACTTAGTTATTTTTTTCTTTTTCTCTATTTTTATCGGCATGCATCCCATATGCCAAAAAAATCCAAACCTGAAATCCATCTAAAAACCCAAATGGCCATTTCCTTTTCATCAAAATTCAGTTCATTTAAAAACTCAAATGCTCATTTCCTTTTATTCAAAACCCTACATTATTTACTTAATTACTTTACACTATCCATAGCACTATAACACTATAACAGTCGCTCTCTGCCTCTCCACAAGATAATAGATCTAAGAATCTGTAGGTAACATATATAAGAAATCAAGTCATATATTTAAGTTATATATTTAAGATGTATCATATTTTTGAAGAAAATGAAAGAAGAGTAGGTATGGGTATAAAAATTAATGGGTTTAGTAATTTATTTTTGTATTTCTCTAACCTCTCTTCTACCCAATTTTTGTTTTTCTTTTTAATCTCCATTAGTCCACCTTGTTTTGCCATCTTACGAAGATTCAAGTTATTTACAAAGATTTTACTGTAACTTTGTTAGAAAAAGAAATGAAAAAAAGAAGGAAAAAAAATTGACGAGTCATAACTAAACTAATACTATATATATATTTAAATCAGTAAACTCGTACCGGTTCGATATATATTACAGAACTAATATCGTTATCAGGCTAGAAAAATCGGTATTTATTGATTACATTTATCGTTATCGGACCGATTCTAAAATATACCGTACTGACCAATTCGGTTAAACCGATATCGGTAAAAAACCGATTATACCCATCGTTTTGCACAGCCCTACCGCTATAATGGGGTTTTTCCTTTACACCACATATATACTAGCAATGCCAGGGTGTAGGGTCCCTTCCCCTTCCATTTTCTTTTAAATCATGTCCCCTCCCCTACCCTACCATGCCATTATCATTTTTTCATTTCAGAGACTGTAAATACTGGAATTACTTTACTTCAAAGCTATCAAGGAATGGTACTGACCATAATATGTAGTGCTATTTTTTTGTGTTCTTTTTTTTTTTCCCTCCTTTTTTTTTGGTAACTTTCCTCTCATTCATTATGCATAGTGATTTATGTACGGGTAAATTGTGACGTCCCCAAAATAAAAGCCCATTCCATCCAACCCATTCGAAATGCCAAAATACGTAGATGCGTAAATAACTACAACTTTATTATTACAACATATAAATCGTGAGTTTAAATACGAGATATTGCCATTAGAAGACAATATCCACACGCAAATAAATCTCCATCATAATTATTGATACATTATTTTACAAAATAGTGAGGACTACTAAACAACTCTCTAGAACCTTCATTCCATATTCTACACTAAGTCTTGCTACATTCTCGCCTCCCGAGAAGAAAAATAGAACAAAAAGAAAAGGGTGAGCTCAACTCAATAGCAAAGTAAAGAATATTATGACTAAGATAATATACAATAAATTATCGTTAGTCTTGATAGGGAAAATCTAATAGAATCTGACAAGACAACCAGTTTTAAATCAATCTTTCGCAATGAAATAATAATTCATTAGAAGAGTTAAGTAGAGAATGCAAACTACTATCTTCTATATATGAATTTAAAAGTCCATCGTCGATATTTTATCCCTGTAACATCAATCAATATATATCTGGAATCAAATATTCATCTTTGCACTACAGGCCAAAGATATTCATCAGTTGATCATGTTCATCTAAACACTTGTTCATCTTTATACTACGGGCCAAAGATATTAATCAGTAGGTCATGTTCATCTCAACACCTGTTCATCTTTGCACTACGGGCCAAAGATATTCATCAAAAAATCATTCATCTTTGCACTACAGGCCAAAGATATTAAGTAATATCATCATTTAGGACTGAGGATGATGACAAATATTTTAAAGGAAATGAATCCAGTGAAACAAAAGAACAAATATTAAAGATTCGTATTTTAAACAATCCAAGTTCAAAAATACTTCATAAGTAATCAGAGTGGAGTAAAATTCAAGAATGATCAAAACATGGATACAATCAAAGCAAGTATCCATAATAGATATTTTGGACAAAAAGAAGAAATTTTATTTTTTAAATTGAATAGTGTCAGATTCGTGAATAGTAGTATACGTTAATAACTCCGACACCAAAAGATAGAAATTTCACAAAAAACATCTTCACGCTTCGTGAATAGTAACTCGTGAATAGTAACTCATGAATAGTAACTCGTGAATAGTAACTCATGAATAGTAACCCCGACATGAAAAAGTTCCAAATTTGATAAAAATTTCCAACCAATATTTTGGCATAATGATATTGAAGAAATAATATCATTTTGAATAAAATAACATCCCTTACCTCAAAAGACAAGTCTTTTAGTTGAAACAAGAATATAGGCTATGACTTGAACTTGCACCGTATATCAATACTCAAAGTATACTCAAAATACTCACAAGAATACGCCGATAATATAGAGAAAACTTGATTTCGATGTGATTTTCAATTCTAACCTAAGCACCCTATTTATAGGAAAATGCTTAGAACACCAAAGTAGAAAATTTAATATAATTTTAATATATATTTTCCAAAACCTCATACGCACACTTGCCAACTGAATTCAGCTCCTACACATGTAAAATGAGGCCACCTAAACATTCCAAAAACGTTTTTCCTATTTTAAATATTTTAAACTTCCAAAAATTAATTATTTCGGAGCTTCGGAACTTCAATAATTCATAATAAATATTCCTTTTATCAGAAAATTCGAATCTCGTGAATTTTTATAGGAAATTCAATTCTCTACAACTTTGCAGAAGAAAGTTTTTCCAAATTCCAAACAGAAATTGACCGAAATTCATAAGCCAGGCGATTTTACAAGTTATAATCAAATTTTCATCAATAATTGTGTCCACCAACACACAAAATATGTGTTAAACATTTAATGCCACAAAAATACTCTTCCTCCTCATATACTCATATATCCCACATTCATTATAAAAAATATCACCGTTAATATATTATTAAAATAATATATTTAAATGAATTATTTTATCGAAAAAGATAAAATATTAATTTTCAACAATTGTCACATTAATAATTTTCTCCATCTATATCCACATAAAATCAATATTTTCTCATCATATAAATCAATAATTAATTATTCACAAATAATATTACTGAGAATCACAATCTTGCAACTGCACTGCTAGTTTCAGAAAGAGGGGCTTTCCAATAAGGATATCTCCATCTTGACGCAATGATTAGGTGACCAAACCTCTACTTAGACAAGAACTTTCTAGACATTGCCAATAATGTTATCCAATAATATTATTAGGATAATATGAATTATTGTCAGATAATGGAAAATACGTGTAATGACAATTTATTGAAACAACAAGAATATAAAATATCAATGCAAAGCAATTATTTAATCATTAAAATAAAATCTTCGAATAGTAATTATCGTAACAATTATTGAGTAAGTGCCTTTTACGTAAAAAATCAATAATTGGTGCAATACCGTAAGTAATCTTCTTGCTCAACAACGCGTATTAGTGTGTGTTTAACCAACCACGGGTATTCCAATGAAGATAATCGTGTAATAACTACGCTAGTTATTTATGAACAACTTATATTTGTCGTTTTCTTCATCCAATCGCTTTTTCGTTATGGGGCCCACAAAAGACTCGCTGGCCAGTGCATTTAAATATTCTTGACAAAGATTTAATATTCCACGACCAAACGAATATTCTCCACAATAATGAATATTTTATAACCACTTTGCTTATTCGAAATATTTGCGTATTTTACCCATAACTATCCACATTAATCAAATCAACCCTTACTATTTCAAAATAATAAATAGAGGAAAATAAATTTCATTTATTAATAATTTGGGGTCTTACAACCTCCCTCCTTATGAAATTTCGTCCTCAAAATCGACGACGCACTGGTGTTTGAAAAGATGAGAATACCTCGCTTTCATTTCCGCTTTCCAACTCCTGTGTCATTTCCTCAATAAGCATGGTTTCTCCACAAAACTTTACTCCGTGGTATAAACCTCAGATACATGGGACGTGTTCTTTCCTATCCAAGATCTTGATAGGTACCTCCTCAGACGTTAAGTCTTCTACTATCTCGTTTGTTCTAACTCAATGACGTGGTTCGGGTCGTCCAAATATTTACGTAACATCGACACGTGAAAAGCGTTATGAACACGCGTCATACTTGGCAGTAAAACTAGTCTATAGGCCGCAGTTCTATTCGATCGAGAATTTCAAATGGATTAATAAATCGAAGGTTTGAGCTTTCCTCACCTCACCGATTCTCTCTTTTGAAATAACAACTTCTTGCACCTCCTTCAAATTCATCACTCATTGTGTAGCTTCAAGCGACTTTAACTTTATTGATTAAAGTCGATTATACTCGTATATCATCATCGTGGGTACCTAGAGTTTTCATCTCCATCTCTATTATTTGTAAATTATACGAAATGAGTCTTTGACAATATCGTACTCATACTTGTATACGATTTTCTACTCAACACGTCAGCTACCACGTTCGATTTTCCAGGATGGCATGGTCGTAACATGTCTTTGAAATGAGTCTCTCTTGAGTTCTTCAAGCTCTTCCCACATTCCTTGCTCCATTCTAATTTTGTATCTCTACGAGTCGGTGCGTTAATGGAATAGCGATTCGAGAATATCCTTCAACTAATCTCTCGATAATAACCAACTAAGCTGAAAGCTACGATTTCAATTCATCGACTTAGGATGTTCTCAATCGTGACTCATATCCCAACCTTGGATAAGACGTTACAATGACACCTATCGGTTTACTATCGCGACTAATATGGTGTCTCCTACGAGATCGGCTTCGATTGCATTCCACAAAGGAAGTCACGGATAAAGGCTCAGTACCAAATTTATAGTTGAATTTTTAACTCCTGAAGTTCAATAGAGCCATTCGATATGAGATTTTAGAAATGAGTTTTGTACTGGGTTCAAAGTCGATACAAAATTTAATATCGAAGCTTTGGGAGTAAGCCAAGAAATTCTTCAGAAATACGTCGGGAAAATTAATAACAACAAGAATATTATTCAAATCGGCGTGTCTTTATTCAAATTCATAACATGGACTAAGAAAACTTGACATCCGTAATAAACGAATGACTTCATGGCTTGATATGAAAATGTTTTACTACAATGGTTTGATTGCTTGAATTCAATAATGAGTTGCTTAAGAATATGAAAACTAACAACCTTACGAAAGTAATCATTTTGCACGACGATGAGTAGTTAACCTTAAAATCACATCAAAAGTAAATATCTCTATAGAAATAAGGTTAATGTGTAATGTGATAGTGCCAACCTGAATCAAGCAAGATTTCTAAACAACGGATGTAATGAAAGTTTCTCCTAACTGAGTCTCCATAAATAAAGTCAAAGTCTAATTTCTCCGTAGTCAAGTTCAAACATTGAGCGTAAGCAAGAGAGATAAAAGAATGGGTAGAGGCAGATTCAGTAAGGTATAAACTTCGCAAGAATTTATAATTAACTAACCCGTGCTAACTTCGTTCGGGTTCTCGCATTTTTGGACCGGTCACGATAAACGCTTTTCGAGAACCGATTGACTTTGATTTTTCGAGACATCCTTTTGAGTAACCATTCATTGGACTAGGTTTCGATATCGCATAATCTCGAAAGCGATATGTCCTTCTTTTCCACAATTATAGCATACCTTAAACTGCCGCAAGGCGGCCAATGATATGTCCATCTTTCTCGATTTGTAACATACTGACGGGTGGTCTTTCTCCTCCCTTAGAATCGATTCTTTGTTGGCATCGTCGCCTTCAGCACGGTCGTTATTAAATCTCCTCTTTTATAATCTCCTCCCGACTCGCTTCTTCTATTTTCATGGTCATGATTACACCGGAGTAGTTACCGCCTTTGTCGTATTCTTCTTTCTCATTTGGTTATCGTTATTCGATGATCGCTATCTTTAGATGATCCTCAAGTTATGGTCCCTCGGTTGAGAACGTACTCGTTATCTCGCTTCTAACAACTAAGCCCCTGCTGACAACATCCGAATAGAGAGAAAATTTATGAGAAATGAGATAATTGACGATCTAGGGTTTCATTTACATAGGTTTGTAATATTCATGTCTTGTAATCAAATTGCATAAAAAGTGCTAAGCGTGTAAAAATCGAGTTTAAAATTTACAAACCATATACCCGGATCACCCTTTATGCATAATTATTAATTAAACGAAAAGATAAAGAATAAAATCATACCCTTGAAGATCGAGCTTCCTCGTGTACAAGTTCACCTCCAAATCCTTTTCGCTCAACTTGAATCCACCGGGTTTGGTTCCTTCCTTTGATCAACGTTAGCCACCCATATGTTTGCCTCTCAGAGGTGATCCACCAAGGAAGAAGAAAATTCAAGAAGAAGGTGTTTATGGCTCAAACTCTAGTTTTCCTATCTCTATAGAAAAGGGTACTCTCCAACAAATTGGAATTATGTCGTTGTAAAAGTCAACAACCCCCACCACCCATAATAAGACTCCTCTTATTTATTGATGTGGGCAACCCTCCTTAACAATTAAGAAATTGGGTTTTATTTAATTAATTAAATTCTTTTAATTAATTAGGCTCCCTAATCTTATTAGGGATAATTAATTAAACTCTTTTAATTAATTTAACCTCCTAATCTTATTAGGAATAAATGAGAGTACTTATATTAAATTAATTCCTAAACTCTTTTAGAAATTAAAATAATAATAATTATAATAATATTAATAAGACTCCTCTTATTAATTTATATTTAATATTTCTAAAATATTAAATAATAAATATTAAGCTATTTAATTTATTCTATCACCATAGATTAAATTAAATATACATAACTATATTATTACGATTATGCCATTAACTTCTTAAATAATTATTCTTCCTTTTATGGTGTGACCCTTTAGGTTCTCCATATTAAACAGGTTGTGAATAAATCAATTAGAACAATTCTAATCTTATTTAAATAAATAAATTAAACAATTAATTTATTTAAATAATATTTATTCTACAATAGGGATAAGCCTCCCTAGCGATCAACGACTTTTCCGGATAATATAGATTTCAACATTAATCATAAAAGAACCTTTGAGTAAATAGTTACCTGCATAATTCAATCCTTCCACCATACAATGTCCCAATTAAATATAAGACATGGAATTCTTGTCAAGTCTTATTTTATTTAATTATATGTATTTCGATCCTTAAATGCATTAACTCAAATAATGCAAATTAGAAACTCCTTTCTAATTTCATTACGCACGCAACCAAGGACTCTTTGGGTTGTCATTTATCGAATCACATAGGACATTTCTCTTCTTTTATTAGAAGTGGTAGATTCTTTATTGATCATACATTATCTCCATGTATAACTTATTATACCCAAGCATACCCTTTGATATACCCTAAGGGTCTTAAGGAATAAGTCAAAGTATAACTCATCATACACAAGATACTATGATGATCTCAAGTCCAAGGATCACTTGACTTACTATCACTACTGAGAATTCTATTGACAGCAAATAAAACTCCATTAGGTATTCCTTAGCGAGCCACGCTCAATTGAACTTATTCTCTAATAAGCACCTACATACTTGCTTTAGTGTCTCACACAAATGATCATGAGATCAATCATCCTCATCCAATGAAAGCAAGCAACGTATGTACCAATCTATCCGGATTCACTAATCCCCAATTTAGTAATCCAATAATTGGGAACTATTTTAGTTTTAAGCTTTCTAAGAATTTAGATCTCATTAGAATGATCATCATCATTATTCTAAAAGCATTGCTTAAAACTATGGGTTTATCACATATTATAAAACAAAGATCATGTAGATAATTAAAAGCCATTAATAAATTAATATTTTTATTAATAAATGAATAAGATTGTTACAAAGTATATGCTTTATCATCAAACATGATTGGCTTGTGTGCATACTACTTTCAATCTCCCACTTGCACTAAAGCCAATCGTCATGGTATCTTATACTCTTCTTCTCTAAGTGACGATTATCCTGCTGTTGGATAAGCTTTGGTTAATGGATATGTAATGTTGTTCTTGAGAGTCCACTATCTCTATAGTGATTTTCCATCTTTCAATGATTCTAATAATCAAATGAAAGTGCCACAACACATGTTTAGATCCAAGATGAGACTTAGGAACTATTCCTAGTTCTGTAATGAACTTTTAATCCAAACAATCAACTTGTAGCTTCATTTATAGCTATTTACTTTGTCTTTATCACTAAACCAGCAACTCTTTGCTGTTTGGAACCTTTCCAATTCACTACACCACTGTTCAAGGTAACACTTTACCTTAAAGTGGATTTTCGGTCGTCTTGGTGCTCAAAAAAAACTTGAGTCTGTAAAGCCCTCTAGTTTTAATTCGCACTCCACCATGTTTACTCACATCCTTAGTGCTTTGGTTAAGAACTTTAAGATGTTTTTCAATTTGCTTTACGTTGATCTTCTCGTAATATGATGATTAACATCATATCTCGTATATTTCATTGCATACATGATTTATTCTTTCATGCGATCTCTCTTCTTGGAGTCTATGGGGACTATTAAGAGAGGTACACTCCATGGCTCATCAACATGAGACATCTCTTGGAGTTTGCCATGCTAAACAACTTTAGCATCAAATGAATATCGTTCCTTGGGTTAAGTCGAGCATCCTCTTGAATCTATCTATATAGATTTTATCCCCAATTAAGATACTTTTCCCAAACCATTCATGGAGGAATGTTTAGACAACTTTATCTTTTAATCGATTGTAGCATTGGTATGTCATTCCTTATCCGTAGTATATCAACATGTAGTCTTAGGAATGTCACGATGTTCCCATCGACCCTTTGTACACACTAGAATCATTCTTATTTTGATAAAATCAAACTCTTTTGATTGCTTCATCAAAACAAATGTTCCATATTTGAGAAACTTGCTTCAATCAATTTCTCCGAGTGTGTCAGTAACACTTACCTCATCGTATGTAATGGATCATCATCTTCTATGATGTGTACCTTATCATCATCATCCATGATGAATCCATACCTCCTAGGTATCTTGAGATTATTCGCATTTATGATTCTATTTGCCAGGTACAATAGGTTACATCTACTGAGGTTCCTCTTATTTGACTTATAGTGTTTTGTGGTTCTTGAACTTTTCAAGATCTATTATCCTCCCACTAGCCCCTTTTAATGATAAACACCTTTATCTTAGAAGGAAGCGTGTTTCGTAACAAACACCTTTTGCTAAGTAGGATTATAGAACATTTACCCTAAACTTACTTTAGGATGTCCCACAAATCTGTACATGTCAAATCTTGTCCCAAGCTTATCCTTTTGAAACCTTCTCATATAAGTTGGAACCCCTTATCTTAACATACTTAAGATTAGGAATCCTCCCTGTCCATAACTTTTATGGAGTCTTGGGGCCGGATTTTGAGGTTACCATTTTTCGTGAGATATGACCATTTCTAGGACATTATCCGGAAGGATATTGGAATGTCGGTAAAATCATTATGGACCGCACTACGTGTCCAACAAGGTACGATTTTTCATTCAGATACATCAATCAATTATTGCGTATCAGGATGTGTCCATTATGAGAAAACCATTTGAGATGATCTAGAAACTTATTGCACAAGTATTTATTCCTTGATCTAATCAAAGAATCTTAATACTTTGCCAATTTGTTTCACTTCTGAATTCTTTGAACCTTTCAAATAATTCACACTTGTATTTAAGCAAATACACACATTCAACTCTTTGAATGATCATCTCCTTTTCTAATACTAATTTGTTCAATATGCAAAATTATTTTCATGTAAGTCAAGTATACAAAATTGATTAAGTAATATTCCATTTTATACAAAATATTATTATTATAAATAGAACAACAATTGTTCTTAGTTATAATACCAAAGATTTCATTGTCCAACAATAAAATGGAAATAATATTTTTAACAAGAAGCTGGAATACAATAACAACTTATTGACTTAATAGATTTGCCAAGTAGGCATTGCTAAACTATAAGTTTCTATAGCTAATGCAAAGACAACCTTTGCTTCATTTTCCACATATAGGATTACTTATCTTTGTTTAACTTTCTACTACTGCTTGGTCCTTCATAAATCTATATTTATGATAACCAAAGTCAGTATCCAATACCCAAGTAGAACCTCGACTTAAAGAAAAATTTATTTCAATCATGAACAAAAGCGTATTACAGAACCGAAACTTCACTAAGCTTCTTTGGTTAGCCTCTCGCAAGATGCTTCTCGCAGCTTTCTTTTCAAAGGTCCGTGCTTATTGCGGTGGAAGCAAACTCCTTTGCTATCCGTATCGATTTTGTTCTTATTATCCTTTGTTTACGCCTTTCTATTTACCTTCTTTGAATCGTTCTTCTTTAGGAAGATCCTTTTGGCCTCTACCAAGTAAGACTTGATCTTTCTTGGTTGGAAAGTGACTCTCAACATTTTTCAATATGTTAAGCAAATCAGCGAGGCTGATATCTAGCTTGTTCATATAAAAATTCACAACAATTGTGAAAGGAGTCCGGGAGTGAGTGCAAGATCAAATCTTGGCTCAACTCTCCATCCATGACAAAACTCGTTGTTCTAATTGATCAATCAAATTGATAATGTTAAGGACCTTTCTCTGTATTATAGTGCCATTGGCCATTCTAGATCGGAAGAGCTCCTTAGATATCTCGATATTTATCGATCCCCTTTTTTCTTACCATCAACTACTTGATGTGCAGAATATAGTAAGAGCATCCATAGTTTAACGCCGACGTCAAGCTCGTTACTTCGTGGATGCGAGCATGATGCATCGAGCTAATGTGTGCATCATCTTGCCACTTTCTAAAAGTAGCAATCTCTTCCTCGGAGGCATTGTCTGCGCAACCATTGCGGAGGATAGGCGTACATAAGGACATAAGATAGCTTTTCACCATGAGAACTTTTCTCAATTTCCTTAACCAATCCATTTAATATGGTGGGTTAAATAACATCTAATATGTTTCGCAGTTGATAGTAATTTAGACATTGTAAAATTACGTAAATGAATTTGTAATTAACAACATTTTACATACATTCTTTTATTAATTACCAAAATAAATTAGGTCTTGTTTTAAATTGGTATCTCCCACTATTTTCTTCAAACTATATTACCTCACTTATATAGTTCGGCAAAATCTAATTAAAGATTTGCTAGTGAGAATAAGGATCCCATTTCAAATGTATATAGCCTTGTGGTGACACAACAAACTATATATAAATAAATAGGTAGACAACTTTTGTCAATTACATCAACTATGCAACTCCTTGTATTTTGCCTCTTAGATTATTTTGATCAGTGGTGGCACATCAAGAATCAAAATTATCCAAGTTAAGTCTAACCTAGCACTCCATATATTCAAAAAGAAAAATATCATCCTTGTGGTGACACAACAAAATAATATTGTTCAATTTTCTTTATAAGCATCAAATGTGATAAATTAACATCTTAAATACTTAATACTTGCCTTGTGGTGACACAACAAACTCATATTAAATATTTAATACTCTATTAATTTTATCATGCTAGAAGGCGACGTTCGATATTCCAAATATCTTTGAACGCTTAGGACTTAATATAAAAATTGAGGGGTTTGTTATTAATTTGTCTCATCTTGTTTAAGCAGCATTTATTATATATATATAAAATACGCAATATATTAATGAACATGCGAAGCATGTTTGCATAATATATAATATATATATATAGTATAGCATGCACATATAGAATACTATATTCTACCCGGATTGATTATGGACTTTTATTCTAGTTTGGTTCACTAGAGCCACCAAGTGAACCAAAAGGTCAAACCCTAGGGGTGCAAGAAATAATATTTAAATATAACTATTACATTTAAACCGGGCTCCATTACAAACGGGTCTTCAAGCATTCTTGTCCCTTGATCTCTAATTCTTCAAAATTAATTCTAAATATTCCTATTACAAAACTATTTTAAAATAAATAGAAACCATGATCGTGATCGAGGGAAGTACATAGGAGAGAGATAGAATTTACATTAAGAAAAATTAGAGAAGGCGAGGTACTGCAGAACCCCATTTAATAAAACCCATACATTCATGCATCCAACTAAAATAAAATCCAATCGCATTGGTCAATAGTTCATAATCAATCCCATTTATTATCATACACATCACCATACGCATCAATAAATAACATTCATCTTATGAATAATAAACATTCAATATATATATTGATATCATTTAATGGGCAAATTTAGTTAGTATAAAATCTATTTTTGAATCAAAATAAACTCCTTTATTTTAATCCAAATTTAAATCAAAATAAAACTATTTTATTTTAATTTATCTAATTTTGAATAAAATAAACTATTTTATTTTAATCAAAATCTTTAATCAAAATAAACTCCTTTATTTTAATTAATTATGGAATCTAATTCCATGTATATAAAAAAATTTAATTAAAGGAAACACGGATATTCTTTTCTATTCACAAATAAACTCCTTTATTTTGAATAATATGAAATCTTATTTCATATCTAAATAAACTCCTTTATTTAAGGAAATTAGGATTCTCTTTCCTATTCACAAATAAACTCTTTTATTTTAAATAATATGAAATCCTATTTCATATCTAAATAAACTCCTTTATTTAAGGAAAGATGGATTTACTTCCCTATTCATAAATAAACTCCTTTATTTTAGGAAAAATAAAATCCAATTTCAACTCCAATTAGTTATTATGGAATCCAATTCTAACTCTAATTAGTTAGCATGAAATTCTAATTTTAAAATTAAAATAAATCTTTTATTCTAATATTAAAATAAACCTTTTATTTTAAGATTAAAATAAACTTTTTATTTAAAAATAAAATTATTAAAATTAAAATAAAACTTTATATTTTAATATTAAAATAAACCTTTATTTTAATTATATAATAATTAAGAATAATATATATATATATATATCATGTTATATATATATATAATAACCGTATATATATATATATATGTCACGTTAATATATATAGTAACTTAGAATGAAAGAAGGATACACAATATCCGTGGTTCCATGAATAACAGTGTTAACACAAATTACATGACTTGTGTGCTGCCTTTTATTTCCGTGCCTATATATCATATATATATATATAATGCAACTGGCCTTGAAAAACTGCGGTAAATGCATGAAAAAGCAATGACCTCCTTTTTTTTTTTTTTTTTTTTTTTTTTTTGCAATCTGCATCGATTTCCGTGCGTGGTATACTTGATTCATTTAAGCATTTGCCGAAAAATTGATTTTGGTCTTTTTTTTTTATTATTTTAAATTTTATACAATTAAAATTATGCCCAATTAAATTGTTCTAAACACATATCAATATACATATCAAATTAAAATAATTAATAATTCGCATAAAGGTTTGACTCTGATGCCACTGTTAGGTTTGTAATATTCATGTGCGCAATCAAATTGCATAAAAAGTGCGGAAGCGTGTAAAAATCAGAGTTTAAAAAAAAAATTACAAACCATATACCCGGATCACCCTTTATGCATAATTATTAATTAAACGAAAAGATAAAGAATAAAATCATACCCTTGAAGATCGAGCTTCCTCAGTACAAGTTCACCTCCAAATCCTTTTTCGTCAACTTGAATCCACCGGGTTTGGTTCCTTCCTTTCGATCAACGTTACCACCCATATGTTTGGCCTCTGAGGTGATCCACCAAGGAAGAAGAAAATTCAAGAAGAAGGTGTTTATGGCTCAAACCCCTAGTTTTTTCCTATCTCTATAGAAAAGGGTACTCTCCAACAAATTGGAATTATGTCGTTGTAAAAGTCAACAACCCCCACCACCCATAATAAGACTCCTCTTATTTATTGATGTGGGCAACCTTCCTTAACAATTAAGAAATTGGGTTTTATTTAATTAATTAAATTCTTTTAATTAATTAGGCTCCCTAATCTTATTAGGGATAATTAATTAAACTCTTTTAATTAATTTAACCTCCTAATCATATTAGGAATAAATGAAGTACTTATATTAAATTAATTCCTAAACTCTTTTAGAAATTAAAATAATAATAATTGTAATAATATTAATAAGACTCCTCTTATTAATTTATATTTAATATTTCTAAAATATTAAATAATAAATATTAAGCTATTTAATTTATTCTATCACCATAGATTAAATTAAATATACATAATATATTATTACGATTATGCCATTAACTTCTTAAATAATTATTCTTCCTTTTATGGTGTGACCCTTTAGGTTCTCCATATTAAACCTAGGGTTGTGAATAAATCAATTAGAACAATTCTAATCTTATTTAAATAAATAAATTAAACAATTAATTTATTTAAATAATATTTATTCTACAATAGGGATAAGTTCTCCCTAGCGATCAAGCGACTTTCCGGATAATATAGATTTCAACATTAATCATAAAAGAACCTTTGAGTAAATAGTTACTGCACAATTCAATCCTTCCACCATCTGATGTCCCAATTAAATATAAGACATGGAATTCTTTGTCAAGTCTTATTTTATTTAATTATATGTATTTCGATCCTTAAATGCACAACTCAAATAATGCAAATTAGAAACTCCTTTCTAATTTCATTTACCGTAACCCGAGGACTCTTTGGGTTGTCATTTATCGAATCACATAGACATTTCTCTTCTTTTATTGAAGTGGTAGATTCTTTATTGATCATACATTATCTCCACGTATAACTTATTATACCCAAGCATACCCTTTGATATACCCTAAGGGTCTTAAGGAATAAGTCAAAGTATAACTCATCATACACAAGATATCTTATGATGATCTCAAGTCCAAGGATCACTTCAGACTACTATCACTCTGAGAATTCCTATTGACAGCAAATAAAACTCCATTAGGTATTCCTTAGCGAGCCACGCTCAATTGAACTTATTCTCTAATAAGCACCTACATACTTGCTTTAGTGTCTCCACACAAATGATCGTGAGATCAATCATCCTCATCCAATGAGCAAAGCAACGATGTACCCAATCTATCCGGATTCACTAATCCCCAATTTAGTAATCCAATGATTGGGAACTATTTTAGTTTTAAGCTTTCTAAGAATTTAGATCTCATTAGAATGATCATCATCATTATTCTAAAAGCATTGCTTAAAACTATGGGTTTATCACATATTATAAAACAAAGATCACGTAGATAATTAAAACCTTTAATAAATTAATACTTTTATTAATAAATGAATAAGATTGTTACAAAGTATATGCTTTATCATCAAACATGATTGGCTTGTGTGCATACTTTTAAAGGAAACGAATCCAATTGAAACAAAAGAACAAATATTAAAGATTCAGTATTTTAAACAATCCAAGTTCAAAAATACTTCATAAGTAATCGAGTGGAGTAAAATTCAAGAATGATCAAAACATGGATACAATCAAAGCTAGTATCCATAATAGATATTTTGGACAAAAGAAGAAATTTCATTTTTAAATTGAATAGTGTCGTGATTCGTGAATGAATAGTCAGATATCGTGAATAGTCTTAGATATCGTGAATAAGAATCTGACACCAAAAGATAGAAATTTCACAAAAAACATCTTTACGCTCCGTGAATAATACTCGTGAATATAGTAACTCATGAATAGTAAACATGAAAAAGTTCCAAATTTGATAAAATTTCCAACCAATATTTCAAGATAATGATATTGAAGAAATAATATCATTTTCGAATAAAATAACATCTCACACCTCGAAGACAAGTACTTTTAGTAAACACCAGGATATAAAGCTATGACTTGAACTTACACGTATAGATATCAAAGTATACTCAAAATACTCACAAGAATCGATAATATAGAGAAAACTTGATTCGATGTGATTTTCAATTTAACCTATTCTATTTATAGAAAATATCCAAAAGTAGAAAATTTAATATAATATTAATATATATTTTCCAAAACCTCATACGCATACTTGCCAACTGAATTCAGCTCCTACACATGTTAAATGAGGCCACCTAAACATTCCAAAAACGTTTTTCCTATTTTAAATATTTTAAACTTCAAAAATCAATTATTTGAACTTGAACTTCGATAATTCATAATAAATATTCCTTTTATCGGAAAATTCGAATCCCACGACTTTTTATAGGAAATTCAATTCTCTACAACTTTACGGAAGAAAGTTTTTCCAAATTCCAAATGTAAACCTAATCGAAATTTATAAAGCGGACGATTTTAGTGCTATAATCAAATTTCATTCGATAATTCGTCACCAACACACAAAATATGTGTTAACATTTAATGCCACAAAATACTTTCTCCTCATATATTCATATATACATTCATTATAAAATATCACATAGTTAATATATTATTAAAATAATATAATTGAATTATTTTATCGAGAAAAAGATAAAATATTAATTTTCAACAATTGTCACATTAAAAATTTTCTCCATCTATATCCACATAAAATCAATATTTTCCTCATCATATAAATCAATAATTAATTATTTACAAATAATATTACAGAATCACGATCTTGACAAACCGTAGAAAGGAAGAGGGGCTTTCAATAAGGATCTCTCTCATCGACGCCTTGATTAGGTGACCAAACCTCTCCTTAGATGTAACTTTCTAGACATCGCCAATAATGTTATCCAATAATATTATTAGGATAATATGAATTATTGCTCAGATAATGAAAAATCTTTGTGTAATGACAATTTATTGAAACAACGGTAATATAAAATATCAATGCAAAGAATTATTGAATCAATAAAATAAATCTTTTGAATAGTAATTATCGTAACAATTATTGAGTAGTGTCTTCTTACGTAAGAATCAATAATTGGTGCAATACCGCGTGTCTTCTCGCTCAACAACGCCAGATTAGTGTGTTTTAACCAATTGGGTATTCCAACAAGATAAATGTGAATAACGACGCCAAGTTATTTATAAATAACTTATATTTGTCGTTTTCTTCATCCAATCGCTTTCAGTTATGGGGTAAAAGAAAGGCTGTCGTAAATAATATTATTAGATAGTATTGAATATTCCACGCACCAAACTAATATTAAAACAATAATGAATATTTTATAACCACTTGCTTATTGAAATATTTGCGTATTTTACCCATAACTATCCACATTAATCAAATCAACCCTTACTATTTCAAAATAATAAATAGAGAAAAATAAATTTCTATTATTAATAATTTGGGATCTTACATAAATTCCCGGTGAAAACAAGAATTCCATGTCTCTTTGAGGGTATGATATGAAATCAAAACAGGTAAATCTAAATTTCAGAAATAAGAAGACCTTTTGCAATCATTTTACTTCATATGTAAAAAATTAACAGCAATAATTAACAAGTATCTAATTCAAATTCGAGAAAATACTTCATGTTTGATCATGCTATAAACACCAGATAACTAACTAGTAGATGTATCTTTCACAAAATTCGGATCATCCCAACAAAACACAAGGATCCCACCCAAACCCATATAATCTTCCACCAAATAGTACCTAATAAGGTATACAAGTTCTTCTCAAAAAAAAGGCCAAGAGAGGGACACAACCGCCACAAAAATTAAAAATATATAAATTTTGATTTTCAGTTAAAAATATATAATCACTTGCATATGTATTACTCTCTTTTTGTCCCCACGGAAAATAATAGTAGAGAAAAAAGAGAAAAAAAAAAATTCAAATTTATCTTTAATGACCCTACAAGATTATATAGTGATGAGTATTTTTTTTATACTATTGGACTCAACTAAATAACATATTTATCCTTGTGTACTTTATCTCATCTTTTGGAATTTTTTTTATACATTTAATTAGTCATCTTTTGGGGTCAGAGACAATATACAAATACATTCTTATATCTCAGAATGAAGGAAACAATATTACATTTATATATACATATTAAGTACATATATAAATATAAATATTATTCCCAATAATCTCTAACAAACTTCTGTTGAAATAGTATATATATACTCAAACGGCCATATTCTTAGGATCACATTAATTTGTCTACTACACATTCAACATGGCTACGTGTCATGCAAATGACTTAGTTTTCTAAAACTATAAATGCTTCCCCAGTACTTTTGGAAGCTTAATTGTAAGCAAGTGGAGTAATTGTTATATATATCTGCAGTTTAGGCCTGTGTTCCAATTTAGCAAAAGAGAAACCGACGATGAGCTCATCTGAGAAAGCAAGCTACAATGCTGGCCAGACCATGGGTCAAGCCAAGGTACGTTTATCGTTCTCTATAATTAATTAAGCTCCTCCTGATCAGCCATGCATATAAATATGGAAAATTATATATATTTTGTAACAAAAACCGTTTCCACGTTTGTTACGATCGAGTAGACGCACACATAAATATATTATTCATGTATTTATACTTAATTAAATTAAATAGTGTATTATTGTATCATATATATATATGCACAAGTCTAATTTCTCCTCTCTCTCTACATATATTAATGCTATATATATATATAGCAATACTGATTATACATGAGTTTTTATTTGGTATGGGGATAACTAGTGATGCGTCATGCTTATATAGTATTTGTTGGTTAATTTCAGGAACAGACTAACCAGATGATAGGCAAGGCTAACAATACTGCGGAATCTGTTAAGGAATCAATGCAGGAGGTTATATAAATATATAAAAAAATATTGGATTGACATATATATATATATATATATATATATATAAGTATGTTCTGGTAATTAATTAGGGATGCTTAATTAATTTTTTTATGCACTGGTTAATTTGCAGACTGGTCAGCAGATGCAGGCTAAGGCACAAGGGGCAGCTGAAGCTGTCAAGAATGCTACGGGAACTAATAAATGAAAGCCATTTTAGCTAGTCAATATATAAATATTCTACTCTCCAATTCCGCTGTTACTTGCTCTTTTTTATATATGTTTTATTATTTTCCCCTTTCAATTTCCGAAGATCGTCTGGTGCTTCTTAATTATCAGGAGTTTTTTCTTTTCTTTTCGTTTGGGTTAGCAATTCCTTTGAACAAAAATGTCTTTTGTGGAGTTGTCATGATTTTAGGCACACGGTTTTAGTGCAATTGGAGAATTAATTTGCTTTGATATATATATATATATATATATATATATATATATATATATATTGATTACCTGTACTTTATTATTAATGATCTCATACATTGACATTAATTAGTAATTATTAGCGTCTCATGAGTACTTCCTCCTCTAATAAATATAAAAGCAAAATGTATGAGAAGAAGAAGAAAAAAAAGAGTCTGAAACCGAGCTAGCTAGGGACTAGTATTGTGCAAATTCTTCATTGCATGGAACACCATGTAGCAGCAGGCTTTTCAGTTTAACCATAGCCACTAGCAATCTTGTATAGAAGGAAGGGAAAAAATAAATAATAATTCAATTGCATGCGATTCATATGGTACCAACATTCATGATATACAATTTTTTTTTGTTCGATTTGATGTTTCAATAATGATGAAATCAAATCATTCCCCATGCATACAATTTCAGCTGAGAATTTATTAGTAAATAGTAGTATACACTACAGTCTACAGTATGAAAACTGAATCTAACATGATATTTGGATAAAACAAATATGAAAACTGAATCTAAAAATTGCCAAATATTATTTGAAATTGATATTTTCCACGACATTTTTTGATATTTTTGCATGAAAAGTATTCTTTATAGCATTTGTTTTCGTGTGTAAATATATTTTCGTCATAATAATTTATCAATTTCTATATTAAATTGAAAACTGATAAATCCACAACAGAAAATAATATTTTCACAATAAATAAAACCGTCGCTACAGATTCTATATAGCGACACTTTTGTTGTCGAAATATTAATTTCCATGTATGTGTGCTGGTAAGGAAACTAAGAAAAATGCTTCAATAATGATTTGAAAAGTTAATAAATGTTATCAATGATTTAAGTTGTGGGACTAATATATTATTTTATTTTTTTATTTGTGCACAACCTTTGTGCATAATTTGTGTGGATAGAGGTACGCGCGCTTGAATGGATGGTGATGTTTTACAAAAATGTAAGGAAAATTATATATATTGGAGTGTTTATCTCGATTTTTAATAAGTTTTAGTTTAGAGAAATACTATATAATAAGTGGAGTCCTTGTATAATTTATACAGATATCATGCATTTTGTAATTGTATTAAACATAAATTTATTGTTAATACACTCAAAATGTAACTAGAGCCATTCCCATAAAACTGAATGCCTACTCTCGGCTAGTGAGATTTCTTATGTATGATGAATAAATGTACTGCTAATTTATTTATTTTTCTTATGACATGCATGTTATTAACAATGCATTTTTCTGTTTATTTATACTAACTTGCAACTTACCCAATGATTGTGGAGGTTAAATCTTGTTTCTCACTTTATGGTACTAAACAAACTTTAACAGTGCATGTCCGATTAATCAGCAGCAAACTTGAACAAATATTTGTTATTGTTAAGGTATTTTTTTACTTGGGATACACCGACCGAGATGAGAAATTGAGAATAATAATTTTCTTATTATTGTTTTTACTTTTTAGAATAGAGTCTACTATATATTATACCTAATTATAATTGTAAAATTTATTAATATACGGGGGTTGGTAAGAATGATACTTAAGTTATAGGCCACTAATACTTATTCATCAGTTAATTGACCATCAAAGAGCTAGTAATATGAGTATATTACTTTCCTTACCATAAATTCTATGTCAAGTTTTTCAATTACTAACCATCAAAAATTATTATATATGCCAATTAACTTGCTTTATTTTCGGTAATCAATCAACTAGTATTGCTTAACTTTGTGATTTATTATGCATGGTATATTTTTAAACCAATATATAGTGTGTGTGTGTGTGTTTTTTTTTTGGGTACATTAACCAATATTGTAAAAAACACATCATTACATGGTCATTGTATTAGTATTTTATTTTGTTTAATAATTAATTACGGTTTCATCGTTACAATTATGATAAATATTTTTTCTTTTTCTTGAGTCGTTTTACTCGTATATTTAGAGCCTTTTATTGTAGGCCATGTAAGGGAATTAATATCTTCTTAAAATTTCCAAATATTTTGGGCCTAAATTATTAAAAAATGTATTAAAATTAATATTGTACTATATATAATTACACATCATTAAAATTTAAAAGTAATTTGAGCAGTAGCATTGTCTATTTTATAGTCTTCATTGTTGGAATAAAATTAAATAATAAAATGACAGGATTATTAGGAGGAGGAAGAAACGACGTCGATTCGATACGTTCGCTACTTCGCTTCGTTAATTATAGACCGAAGATACTACTGCAATTCTGCAATTGAATTGATAGCAGTATACTTTTTATTTATTCCTCACTCCCTTCTTTGTTTAGGGTTAAAATTTTATTATTTCCGGAAAGACGCCGATCATCGCTTGGCGACTTTCCTATTACTTGTCCGATCAGGTGAATCTCCACAACCTTATCTTTCAACCATATATAATAACATATATACAGAAGAATATTGTTACATATATTTGTTTGTGTTTTCAAGTTTTGCTTTTAAATATCAATGCCGAATATGTTCTGCTAATTACCGATTTAACACTCAATTATCAAACAACCCAGGAATCATTTAAGCCTTCAAGGACGTTAGGTTTTTGGGGATATAGAGAAATTTTCAATTGAAGCATTACCAATTTTCTTATGAGCTCAAATACATAATTTATCTAATTAAGACTCTTCAATCCTTGATTACTAGTTGCTGTGTTAAGTGTGAAAAATTGTTTATTGTTTTCTGATGCTTCCTAATTTTATGTTTTTCTGATATTTGTCTTACTTGTTTTAGAACCCCTGTTATATTTAGTTTGCTTGTTCAAAATGATTGTCGATATTCTTTCCATGGTATTCATGGATGGCTAATACTAGAGAATAAGTACTACTTGTTTAATTAAAAAGGTATCTGACTGCCCATAAGGCACGTACTGGACTAGCTGTCGATATAAAAAAAATTTATACTTTGCAGAAACTCCCTTGCAATAGGAAAGGAAATTATTTTGGATTTCTTATTTCTCTTTGATAGATGTCGTCATGTCTAGCTGCTCAAAGATTTTAAATTTACCAATCTTTGTCTGAGTTTCAGTTGATGGGTTTATTTTGTCTTTATAAAAATTTCCTCTGAAGCACTAGGTTAAGAATAATATTAGATTCCTATAATGAAAAATCAGTTTGAAATCAACATAGTTAAATTGATGCTACCAACAAGAGTGAAAAGTTTAAGGGAATTTTGTTTGTTTTATTTTACTAACGTGTAAGTTGAACGTTCTTAAATTCTGGCCTTAGACATCACTAATGTAATGAGTTTGGGCACAACGCTTTTATGAATATCTGAGATTTCTTTGATCTTACAAGAGGATGAATTTAACAGTATGTGGTGATCTAACTTTCTTCTGGCTTCTTGGATGGGGGATGGGGGGTGGGGGTGGGGGGATGGGGGGTGGGGGGGGGTGGGGGGGGGGTGTATTTAGGTATTTCAAGTGTGGTGCAGTCACTTCTATTAGTGGATTGTCATTGATTTTTATTTATGTTCTGAATGTGAACATAACTTTCTAGACCTTCTGTTGGAACTAAATAGTCACGATTGGATAATAACAGATTTCAAAATTAAATGAACATGATTGGATAGGTTCCTGTGATTTTAAGGTCATCTCATGAACTTCTCTTGTACTATACTATCACTGAATCAGAATTCAGTGTTATTCTCTATTTATCCCTATCTCTGTTTCATCAATTTCGACAAGTGACCGTACAAGTGTACATGTTTTTAGTTTCTTATCTTTTTGTAACTCTTCACATGCTTGTGTTGTTATCTTAGTTTAAGTAGTTTGACTCACAATGTTTATGACGTTGATATGTTGCAATCCATATTGTTGTAAAATATTCTGCTTTCAACTTTTACTAATTACCCTTGTTAGTTCCAGGTTAAATCGGAAACCCGATGGGAAGCAAAGGCCGAATCCCTACTCAACACATATGGCGCCCTCTCCCGGGGCCTGGCATAGGGCATCCTGATCCATTTGCTCAAGGGTTACGGCCGCCACATAGTGCTTTCCCTCCTTTTGATATGCTTCCTCCTCCAGAAGTTATGGAACAGAAGCTTGCTGCACAACATGTCGATATGCAGAAACTTGCAACTGAAAACCAGAGGCTTGCAGCCACCCATGGAACCTTGAGAGAAGAACTTGCTGCTGCACAGCATGAGCTGCAGATGTTGCGCGGTCTCATTGGAGCCTTTGAGTCTGAAAGAGAACAACAATTGAGGAGCCTTATGGATAGAATTGCAAAGATGGAAGCTGACCTCCAAGCAGCCGAGCCCCTTAAAGTGGAGCTACAGCAAGCACGAACAGATGCGCAAGAATTGCTTGCAGCAAGGCAGGAACTTGTATCTAAAGTACAGGATTTGACTCAGGATCTTCAGAAGGCTCATGCGGATATGCAACAGTTTCCTGGTCTGATGTCGGAACTTGAGAACCTTAGACAAGAGTATCAGCATTGCAGGTATCTTTCCCTGATTGACTTGGGTTTAAAAGCAAGTTTAATAAAAAAAGTGGGTTTCATGCTAAATTTTAGTCCGAGGCATATATGGATCTTGGTGATCTGGCCATTGAATTGGATTTGTAATTAGTTTCAGCTTTCTATTGCCTGTGCTAAATTTTTCACTCTCGCGAGATTGGTGTTTCTTAGGGAGCTCTTTGGAAATTAATTTAGAGAATTAGACTAGATGTTTCACTGCCAGTAATCCTTGTAAAGGTGTTATATACTGTTGAAGTTGAAGTTGCAGATGAATTATGTCTTGATTTTCATTCATTGGCCATTACAGGGCTACCTATGACTATGAGAAGCAATTATACAACGACCATCTCGAATCTCTTCAGGTGATGGAAAAAAACTATATAACCATGGCCAGAGAGGTGGAAAAGCTCCGTGCAGAGTTGACTAATTCTGCTAATGTTGACAGGAAGACTGGTATTTTGTATTTGCTGTATATTTGTTGTCTCTTCTAGTCTTCTATCTTATTAGACAATTCTCTTCTATTCAGTGTTGTAAAATGCTGACATAGCACATGTACAGGTTCACCTTACGGTGGCCATACTGGATACTATGAGAATGATGCTATTGGGCATTACCCTGTTGCACAGAATGCTTATGATGAGGGCTATGGTCTACTCCGGGTTAGTTTTTTTTTTTTCACCATTGAATTTATCCAAGTTTTTGGTGTATTGGAATTTAAAGGAAATGAAAAAGATGCTTTTATTTCTATTCGCTATATTTGACGAAGAATGTTTATGTTATTTTCTTGAGAACGAAACATCAACGGACATTTCATGCAAGAAAGAGATTGTGATTTGTTGATTTGGTCAACATGATCTTTATATTGAATATGATTCAAGCTGGTTGTGATACATGAGAAACTATTACCTGAAAGTTAAACTACCACAAAATGAACTTCAGAAGGTTTTTCTTAATTCAAGAATTATAAAAATGCGAGTCAACGTAAATTTTTTAGATGTTATGAGTTTTCCTCTTAAACTTCTGATGTTACATAGCTGCTTGTTTTTTTTTTTGTCTAAAATGCATGTGCAAATGCTTCTTTTTTTCTTTTCCTTTTGCACTATTCTGCTATAGTTTGGTCACATCATCCAAATAAATTGAATTCAATATCCACTGGATGTGGACATGTCAGAACCTTATAGAGGACATGTGACGAGAAGGCTGTTGTTAGCCACAAGAAAGTTGTCAGTTAAGTTTTCAAATTGTTGTCTTTCTTGTTCTTGCACTCTAAATTGTTATACAGGTGATTAATTGGTAGCCTGATTTTCCGGCTGCATAATGTATTGCAGGGACATGGCCCTCTTCCTGGAGTGAGTGGTGGAATAGTTGGAGGTGGTGGTGGAGCACCTACTTCATCTGCACATGCTGCACCTGCAGCTTCTGGTGGGGGAACTCCTCGTGCTGGTGATAAATCTGGGACTGCACATGCTGGTGATAAATTTGGAACTGCGCATGCTGGTGATAAATCTGGAACTGCTCCTGAAAGGCCTGGTTATGATGCCCAAAGAGGTTCTAACCACGAAGCACAGAGAGGACCAGGAGGTCCCAGTTATGACACCCAGAGAGGAATAGGTGGACCTGTTTGTGATGCACAAAGAGGATTTGGTGGCCCGGGTACGATCCACAGAGAGTACCCAGTGGACATGGTTATAATGCTCATAGAGGCCATGGCATACCTGGATACGATGCACAAAGGGTAGGTGGTGTAAGTAGTTATGATGCACAAAGAGGGCCTGTTGGGCCTACATATGATGCACAAAGAGGAGGCGGATATGACATGCAGAGTGGACCAGGTTATGATGTGCAAAGAGGATCTAGTTATGATTCTCAGAGAGGAACTAGTTATGATGCTCAGAGAGGGCCTGGTTATGACATTCAGAGAGGACCTGGTTATGAGGGACAGAGAGGACCCGGATACGAGGCTCAAAGGGTAGCAGGATATGATCAGGGGCAGGGGCAGGGGCAGGGGCGGGGTTATACAAAGAGTACGAGAACATGATCAGGCGTAGAGTTATACGAATAGTACCATAATATGATCAGGAGGACCCAGTTTTTGAAAGTGTGTTGAAATTCCCTTCTTGAGGTTCTAAGAAAAAATTATATGTACTTGTTAAATTTTGTTTGTTGTTGAAATTAAAGCTTTTATTACACTTATATGCCCTCTATTTTTCTCTCAAGTAGTGGGAGTACCGTGCAATCTTAAATATTGAGAAATGTTATAAAATCTTGTTTAATTTTCTTTTAACAATTACAAAAGCAGACAAATTTTCCTTTAATATTGAACATGCCTTATGGTCAAATTTTGGGTTAATCGATTTTTTAGTCACTGTAGTGGTGGTTGATTTTTATTGTGGTTATTGAAGCTTTTTTTGCTAAAAATGTATTATTATACTTGAAAAAATATATAAAATGGTTATTACTTGTGATTCCGTCAAAAAAAGTGACGAAAAATGCTGAGTAGATCAACGGTAGACAGCTGTTAATGACATGGCAGGTTACTTGGATCGTGTTAATTGATGTTTTGATTATTGTATTAGGAGTCGATTTTTATTTTAGTTGCTGATTTTTTTTTGTTACATTATTGTTATCGAAGTACCAAAAATATTACAAATTAGTGATTTTATTAAAAAATATTACAACATGTATGAAGAAAAAGTACATCATAGTTAATTTAAATTCATAAGATTTCCAAAATCATCTTTAATTTGGAACCTTCTAAACACCAAACCAAATTACAAAATAAAAGAGAAAATTGGCCCAATAAACTCCCTCAAATCTGTCGACTTATGCAAATAGAGTGAAATAGTTTCTATTAAATTAGCCACTATTACGGTGATCAAAAAGTCAATTAACCTAATAAATTTTATTTAACTAATTCCAGATGTGCATGTATATCCTTTTGATGATCTCATATAATATAATACGATAAGTGGGTATATACACATATACATGACAGTGATTCATATCCAAAGGGGAATGGAACGTTCGGATGTGGTAGATTCTCAAATAAATAAAGCTTCCTAATGCCGATTGGAGTTGAAGATGATAATTTGGAATAGTAGTGGAGAAGTTGACAATATGAAAAGATGGAGATGCAAATGCAACGAATCAACGATATGGCATTTTAAATTTTAGTCTGCATACGAAGCCTAGCTCCATCCGCAGGTTTGTTGCGAGCCTACCATAATAGTAATGCGGTAGGCATTTTTTAAGTGGGTTAGGTTCCACAAGACTATTATTTTAGTTTTATCATGCGGATTGAAATAATATTCGCTATTAGATCAAATAAGTAACGATTAAGATTGGGTTGAAAAGATAGAGGTTCTATATATATATATATATATATATATATACATCAAATTTAATTCTATAACTGTTATGACCATTCTATTAAAGCCTTTTAACAACACTAATCAAATTCACATGTTTGGATATTACAACGAATGTGTACAAAAATTTATTTATTTTGTTATTATTTTTGCTGATATGTAGGCGAGATTCTATATGTATCGGTATTTTATTGACAAATTAATCAACTTATCAAAAAAATAAACTTGATACTAACCCGATATGTTGGTAACTATATAATTTGCCAATTTTTTTAAGGCTTAAATATGAATTACTACCATAAACTATATGCCATATTCTACTTCAGTGATTCACCTTTAAATTTTGTCAATTAAATGATTAAACTATCAATTTTTTTTAATTGGACCAACTTGAACATGCCACGTCAAAAATTGTTGTCGTGGCTAATTATGTGGGGTCTTATAAAGATTATGTGGCAAAAAAAAACTATTTTTTAATCATTAAATAAACAATTCTATTTAAATAAAGGATAAAATGGTCAAAACTTAAATTAACATTTCTAATTAAAATAAAACAAACAGATTAAAAACATTAAGAAACAATCTCACTCTCTCTCCTATTCACAAATCAAAAGGTCACAAGTCTGCTCTTTTACAAACCCAATCTCACATTCTCTCAATCTCCTATTCACAAATCAAAAGGTGCAATTTCAGTCGAGGTTCCTTTTATTCTCATATTTGGATGATCTCCAATGCACCGCCACTCTTATGTTGTTTATATACAATATTTGATTTGTCAGGGTTTTAGAAAATGGAGAAAAAACAGGGGGT
Source organism: Panax quinquefolius (assembly GCA_020205615.1). NCBI lineage: Eukaryota > Viridiplantae > Streptophyta > Magnoliopsida > Apiales > Araliaceae > Panax > Panax quinquefolius. Next base: position 25,245,970 of record CM035156.1, read on the forward strand.
TTTCTCAGCTTTGAAAGAAGAAGTAGTACGGGGATTATCGCCGGCGAGGTCGCGTGCGAAAAGTCCGGGGAAGAGCAGGTCGTCAATGTCGGGTCTGTTGCGACGTTAATTGAGGGTCCGGATCCGGATGGTGGGGAGGTTGGAGACTCGAAGCGTGTCGGGCTGGGACAGTGGATGAAGGGACAGTGTCGGCGCCGGCGAAAGAAAAGAAAAGAAAGTCCCGAGCTGCTCTCTCTCTTCTCAAATCAGAGAAACCCACCATGTAAATTTTCCTTGAATACAGTGGGTGGGGTACGAAAAAACCGGCGCCGGCGGTTGGATTGAATGGCCGCTGGTGGTGGTGATGATGTTCAACAGATCCAGATTTACACCCTTTATCTGATTTATGTACTCTGTCCCTCTTTAACTGACAGCTTACACTTGCCTCTGCTTAATCCAATCTAGTTGAGTACTCTGGTTTTCTGATGGTTTTAGACTTTGATTGCTTTGATCGAAGTTGGGGGAGGAGAGATTTGATCCGTATCTCTTTGTTTTATTTAGCCTTTTATTGTTTTTAATTGGTATTAATATTTAATATAAGGTGATTTGACAATTGGACCCCTTAATGTATAATAAATATTTAATTCAAAAATTAAAATATTCTTTTTTTTTACACATGAGCTTAACTCTGAGCTATTCGAATAAATACGTCAAGTAATTTTGATGGTTACGTAATGAGCTCTAATGAATAAAAGTGAAAGTAAAAAAAATTAATAATTCAATCATTTAATTTAATTGATAAAATTAAAAAAATTAAAAAGTGAATCACCAAACTGAAATAAATATGGTTTATACTTTAGCCAGCCATTTTTAATACTGATTACTGACCACCTCTCAACTTATCTACAACAGTACAACACTACCCACGGGTCACATTTAAATTTTCAATTCCCGGCAAAGCTCTACACGCAAGGCACAACGCGACCATGGAAGAAAAATCCAGTCGACGGCAATCCGGAGGTCGTTTCTTCTCTTTCCATATATATATATATATATATATATCTGTGTACATATACATATGTATTACTCGACGGAGTGAACAGTGATAGAGATAGTGCTGCACCATTCTTCAATCTAGGGTTTCATTGAAGTTTCCCGAATCTTTACCAGACCTGTTATTTTTCTGTATAAACGAGCTTTTTCTAACTAATTCGTTGTTTAATTTACTTGATTCAGTGCTCATCCAATAACAAAACTTCTAATCTTACAGCTTCCCCCATCCAAGGCATGGAGTCAGTTGTGGCTACAGTTAGCGGATACCATGGCTCAGAGCGGTTCAAACTCATCAAACTGATATCACAGGCCGGTGGAAGCTATGTTGGAGCATTGAATCAATCAACGACGCATTTGGTATTGCCTTTTATTTTTCTACAGCTGTACTATTTTGATTTTAACAGTGTTTTAGCTACAATGTGATTGTTAAGTTGGCTCTTTTTAATTGCTTGATTAGATTTGTTGGAAGTTTGAAGGGCGCAAGTATGAGATTGCTAGAAAATTCAAGATGATGATAGTGAATCATATGTGGGTTGAGGATTGCTTAAAGCAAGGGAGACGTGTTCCGGAGCATTCCTATACCTTGTGTTGGTACAAGAATTTCTGGTTTATGCTTTTTATTTTTATGAATTATTGAATATACATGTTACATAGTTTGCATGTTATACTGGGACTGAAATGCTGAATAATGATTGATCGAGACAATATCACAAATTCTATTTAGAATGTAGATGTGTGACATAAATCATCCTTCATTTTGCTGTTGAGCAAGTGGCTAAAGCTAAGGGGAATAGATTTTAGATTTTGTTTACTATTTGGGTTTCTCAATCATGGTGGTTGGCTGAATTGAGTGTGTTTTTCTTTTCACATTGATTTATTCTTATTTTTATGCATAAAATATGTGTTAGCTAGTGAAGATATAGGAATTAGACATCGCATATTTCAAATTATGCAACTTCTTGGTCGACGAATTACCGTTAACAAGAGATATTTGCGTCTGTCAAGATCTTCATCCTTTAGAGAAGTTATTGGTTGCAATGGAATGGGACATTCACTAGCAATTAAAGTCTTTATTCCCAATTAGGGATTCACTAGTATTGAGTTTTCATTCTTTGCAGCGGGAAAGAAATAGGGCCTCTACTGATGAATATGCCAGTTGTTGCTAATAAAGCGAGTCATTTGCATCCTGATAAATCCGTTGCAGACAATAACTCTAAAATACATGTGATCGATGTTGAAATTGAAGAGATTGACCATGCTGTTTGGACTGATTCTAGTTTGCTCAAGGAGGTAAGAGTCCAAGTCTTTAATAGGTATTCTATTATGTATTACCTTCTTTAAATTTTTAATTAAGATTCATGCTCCAAATTTTAAGTTCAAGTGTTCAACTGCGCTCTAGTAGCTGCATGAAGAGCCAATGGTTGTCTTATTTTTTTTTTTTTTTTTTTTTTCTCAATGAATTTAGAAAGCTTTGACATTTATGTGGAATCAAATTTTGGTATTGCCCAAGTGCTACATGTACCCCTTGCAGATGTAACTTATCTCACTGCATGGGTTTCCATATCACATGGCAATTAACTTACTCCAGTGCATGTATTCATATCTGTATTTGCAGAAGTAACTTATCTCATGGGTTTCTATATCACACAGCAATTAGGTGAGACATTATTCAATATTCAGTTATAAACAACAAAATATAACATGCACATGTATGACATTTTTACATATATAACAAAACTATCTTTGTCTATTGAAGTGCTGCATCTGTAATGGGGAAGGCTTTCTTGGCTTGGCAAATAACCTGCCTGCTCCCCATATAAGAAGCTACTACATTCCACACATGATGGCTCCGTTGTCCTGGGGAGTGTGAACCTTTGCTTATTCTGTACCATTATACTTCCACTGGTGCCTTCTTTCCCTCGATTGGACATGTTAATGCAGATGTTTTCTTCAATATTCGAACTTAGTGCATTGTTAAGATGTATGGGCACAAAATTAAAATTGAATAAAGAATGTTAGAATCCCGTCCTTTTTTGTTGATGCTTATGAATTTAGATGGAAACTGCACTTGTTTTCCCTAAGAATAAACTATGTATCCTAAATTCATATAAGAAGATCCAATGATCGAAAAAGCGATCGAGACATGCTCCTCGAGGCGCACCTCGTGGCGAGGCGGGAGTATACTGTAGTGAGGCTTACACCTCACAGAGAAATCGAGATGGCTGAGCTTTATTCAGTTGAGGCTTACGCCTCATAGCCTTGTGCCTCAAGGCTTACGCCTTGACTTCAGTTCTTCTTCTTCTTGGTTTCGTGACAGGTTCAGTTCTTCTTCTTCTTTCTCTCTCTTCGTCTCTCTGTTTCTTCTTTCTCTGTTTTGGAAAAGGAAAGGAATGGATATTTACAGTTAGGTATCCCATAGTCTTTATAAATTTTTAGTTTAGTCCTAAAAGTTTTCTTAAATTTCAAAATAGCCTCTAAAATTTTACATATCATCTCCTATAGTTTCATTTTCTTTCATTTCAGCCCCTGAAGTTTCAGAAGTTTCAGTTCAGCCCTTATTTCTTTATATTTTCTGTACTTGAGTCCCTAGAGTGAAAAAAACAAACAAACATTTCTTGTGTTAATAACTCGACGGAGTCGAGTGTTGATAACTGAATCTTTTTCTCTAAATTATTCATCACCACAAAATTTGTATATATTCAATATTTATCAATAACATATGTTTTCAAATCGAGGCTTTCGCCTCGCTACGCCTAGCCCCGTCCGGAGAAAAACCCTTCGTACCGCTTTTAGCTTTTTCGAACATTGAGAAGATCCATTAAATAAGTAGCATCGTATACAAGTGACTTGAAATGCCAATTTTGTATAATTTATCCCATTCATTAGATCACTTGGTTAAATAGCACTGTGAAGTGACAAGTTTCATAGTCTTGTGTGCTGTGGAGAGATGTTGCTTATCACTTACAAATCTCTTGACCATATGTGATACTGGAAAGAATATACTTCCTGAACAATATACTAGGTCTCTTATTATTATTATTTTCTTGGAATGCCTTATAAGTATAATGTCTGAAGTCTGAACTTATTAGACAGCAGAAGTAAAAAAATTAGTGCTTACTAATGCAAAGACATTGTGGTGTGTGCGTGAAACAGAATATATTAATTGTTACTTTGGTAAGAGTAGAGATAAAAATATAGTGGAAGTTAATTTTTTTGTATCTATGTTTGACTATATTTACATATAAAGAGATGTGAGAAAATGTTGCTCATCTAATTACATTTTTAGTGAAACTGAATGGGATGTGTATAAGACGATCATAAGAACTGTGTTTTGTGAAGAAGTTGATGTTGGGTCATTATTAACAACGATAAAGCTGAGGTAGAAAATTGACACACGGTGAGGTAGTTAAGTTGTAGTATACTGAAGCATATGGTTCTAGACAGAGTTGATCTTCTGGCGTCATGATCCCAATGACTTCTCGCTAATAGGTAGTGGGATGTTCAGGTATTGCCACTAGTGGACTTCCCTGCAGTAATTTTTAATAAATACGTCTGAATGTTAACCTCAAAATTCCTAATTTAAGATTTGGTCAAATCCCTGCATCGGATACATTTTATGTCGTTAAATTGGTTGTGTGATTGAGCCTTACTTTGTATCCAATATTAAATTTGTCTTGCTGATTCTATTGCAGAATTTGTTTCCTGTGCTGGAAATGAACAAGAAAAGTTACAGATCAAGGAGAAACGTAGTGAAGGAAAGATTAAGGCAGGACCCCTTGTCTAGTGCTAGATATTGTTTCGATAAGCCTCCTTTATCTTGCTATACTAATATGGAGGTATAAATTCTATTGTATTTTCTTCTCATTCAGTTATTTATTACTTTGCAAACTACTTTCTATCAAAGCAGGTGCCTGTTTGTCATGTGGATCAAGATGTGAGTTGTACACGAGTTGTAGGAATCACCAATGAAAGTTAAACAACATGAAATATAAGATTAGCTGTATTGTTGACTGGAGAAGATTGCTGGACATGTGTGAAATGTTTATGTAGTTTTTTTGAAAGATTCTGGTTTATCTTGTTTCTGCTCAATTTTTTTGTAGGAAAGGGAATTGGGTCAAATTAGTGAATGACTTCCAAGTTATTAACTGCTCTATAAAGCTAAAGCTGTTAGAGTATGGGACCAACAATGTGTATTATGGTTTAACAATCTGCCCATGTTCAAACCCTATTTGAAGCAAGGTGTATTATTATACACAAACCAAAAGAGTGCTTTTGCACTGATAACATAAGGGAGAAGCAAGTCGAAGTGGGAAGAGATGAACCCAAGACTATGCAAAACTAAAGCTCTGATGCCATGTCATTTGATTTAGTCTAAAACCTTAATTTGTTAGAGAATGAGCCCGACAATGTTTATCATCCTTTATGAATGATATTTCCTAGATTAATAATTTATATCCTCTGTTGACCTCCAGTAATGTGTGATATGAGAAACAGAGCTACATAAAAGGTTGTGGTTTTGAGATTTTAAGTGGTGCTGTTATGTGCATCTAGAATCCTTTCTAAAAGTAAAATGTAACAAGAATGCATACTAAAAGAATAAACGAGGGTGGAAACAGCTAGCATCTATAACTGAGTATATAAATGAATTACTGTCTGGTTCTCTTATCCTCGTGCATGATATATCCAGTACCATCACTATCCTAGAGTGCACAGGTTTTTCTTTAAAATAATTAAAATCTACACAGTACACGATGTTTCTAATGAATCTTGAAAATTTGTGTCCCTTTTCATTAGCCCAAAGAATTGGGTTCTTCCTCTACATCTTGGGTGAGACAGAAGAGAAACACTACTTTTGAACCATCCCGCAGAGGTCGTAAGCTGGTGCGGAAGAATATAATGGGTGACGTATTGGAAGCCTTATCGGAGTCTGAGGAAGACTGCCACCCTGCACAGGTTCACAACTGGCATGATGACATTACAGCTCCATCTAGTAATTCATCTAATTGGAGTAACAGAAGTATGCTGAGAATCAGGGGAGCATCTAATGATAAGTTCTACAACCACTGTGGGAATAGAATTTATGATTCAGAAGATGTTGAAGAGATTAAAGATTTGACTGGTTTTTCTTTTGAAAATTCATTATCTGCTGAGGGCACCGCAAATTCTCCAGCCAATGCTTTAGTAGATCAGACTTCTATTCACAAGGATTCCAATGAAATCGAGACTGTTACCAGATTATCTAAATCAACAGAATTGTCATGTGTTATCTGTTGGACAGATTTCAGTTCAACTAGGGGGGTTCTGCCATGTGGACATCGATTTTGTTTTCCGTGCATTCAGAGCTGGGCTGATCATATGGTATACATTCCCTGCTTTATTTTATGGTCATTGAACTTTATATTATCCAAGAAAATTTGCATGGTATTCTCATGAAAAAGTGTTTCTATTGCTCATGTTTTAATCATTTGTGGTGGTTTCATACAACATTTTCTGTCTGGACAGGCAAACGTTCCCTCAAGCAAAATCCTTATATTTCTATACTATTAATATTCCTTTGATGTTCTTTTAAATTTGTTGCTATGTAGATCTTCCCAAGAATAAGATATGCATAACAATCGAAGTATTGAACACGTGATCCTATCAAGTTAATGGACATATAGAAAATTTGACTTTTATGTTCGCTAGTTCTCTTTGATACAGGTTTAAAATGCCATTGTTTTCTAACATATAACTGTATGGTATTGCTCCTTCCAGTCTGCAAGCAGAAAAATTTCAACCTGCCCTTTATGCAAGGCCAGCTTTGTGAGCATCACAAAGGTCGATGATGCAGTTTCTTCTGATCAGAAAATATACTCGCAAACCATTCCACATGACCCTTCAGTAGATATATACATTCTTCCCAATCCTGAACCACCCACTTTCAGGGCTCTGGTAAGCTACATGCTTGCTAGTTACTGCTGTATAGTTTTAGTTGACATTTTATTTTAAAGATCCCTGTTCATTCTTAAGTAACACTTTTTTTTTTTTCTTTTTATGTTCTTCTGTGTGTTATAAGCTGTATTTGCTTTATGCACTAGCCTGGATCTGTGACAGACATGAGATGGTGCAAATGTTTTTATTATTTTTATCCTTCCAAATTCTTTCTTTCTATATTTTTTTAGACATAAAATGTAGTTATTGTTTTGTAAATTTGAAAATAATCCTTTTTATATTAGATTATTTTTGTCTTTTCAAGTTTCATCACATTGAAGGAGAATTATGCATAACCAAACAAATCAAACCATTTGGCTACATAGATTATGTTGTGGTATTTCTCTAAGTGTCTACATCTCAGTGTTCACACCATTTAGTTCAATCTTCTGCTATAGCATGCTGATAGAATTTGTGGTGATTAAGTACCAGTGATCGTTTGAAAGTACTACTTGTCTGCCATTGTTGCTTCCACGCGTTGCACAATTCCTTTAACAACTTGAGTTTGGGTACATGAGTTCATTATCAGAGCTCTACATATTTAAATCAACATGCTTTAGTAATCCTTTCCCTGTAGGTGTCTTTCCTATATTCGTAATTCACATGAATGAGCTAATTTTAGTTTGCCAAATTTGCCTTTAATTTTATTTTCCTTGCTCCTTTTTTCATATTACTCATGCTGACACTACCTTTGGTTAAATTTTTTGGTGTTATAAAGTCGTCACTAGCATCGGTTTGTAGTCAATGCTGTTGTCGGGAACCTGAGGATCTTCTCATCAGATGTCATTTATGCCAGATTAGATGTGTTCATTCCTATTGCCTGGATCCTTATGTGCTTCCATGGACATGCATTCATTGTAAGGATCTTCGAAGGCTTTACCATAACATCCATTAGTTCGCTTCTACTAATGCAGATGTATAAGGTGCATTTGTTCGGGAGGGTTTATATGTCTATATCATCCATTGGTGAAAAGTTGGTTGCTACAATTTGTTTATGTAAAGCTGCCTGATTGGAAAACTTGGGCGTTACAAGTTCTTGTTCTTTCCAAATTGAGCCAATCTCAAGCTCCAAACTTTGATCTGCCTTGTTTGGTAATTAGCAAAAAATAAGCGGCTTAATTTGCTCTATTGGCTCAAGGGTATGATTTTCTGGAACAGAAGCTGCAGATGAAATAAAATCTTAAGCATTAAAACTCTACTAGTGTGATAATACATTTTGCTTGAATTAGATTATGATTAAATAGAGGGCCTCTCATTTTTTTTAAGGGCATAATAAATGTGATGGGCTAATATAAATTTAATAGTATTGGCTTACCATCCCCCTCCCCCCACCCCACCCCACCCCACCCCACCCCACCCCAAAGTAAGTATATATATATATATATATAGTTTAATATTAAAAAAGTGATACAATTCCAAGTTGGCATAGCCTAGATTTTTGTCAATCACTTTAGAAAAATGAAAAAAATATATATAAAAAAATGTAGAATAATTCCAAGTTGGCATAATCATTTTTGAAAAATGTATTTTGGGGTGAGAGAGGCTCGAACTCTCGACCTCAGGATAACTCAGAAGCTATGAGACCTACGCGCTAGCCAACTGCGCCACCACCCCCTTATGCTTGTAGGTAGGAGTAATATTTAAAAGGATCTATGTTTTGTTTAATTATATCTGTTAGACAGTTAGCATTAGTTATTTTGTACAGTATATTAGAGCTTATATCAAACTGTTGAAGATTACCTTTAGCTACCGGCAAAAAGAACTTTGCTTACTTTTAAATTAACTTTTAGAAAGTTAATTTTATAATTGGGAAGGGAGCAAATACAAATATTTATGTTTGTGCTTATTTGAAGAATATTATTGACTAACTTTTTTTATATAATTTTAAAAAACGATTGGTATTACTAGAGCAAAAATATTATACAATAAGTATTGCTTAAAATTTTAAATATTATTAAAATAATTATAAAAAAATATCAATAAATACATATTTGCTTTAACAACATAATTTTGTTTAATAATATCAATGTCCTATAAATGTACCGACTTTTCCGGCTCTGCGTCTCCGTCTCAATCTTAAGAGTCCTTCTAGGGGAAATTGTTAATTGACATTTCTAGCTTCTTTTTTTTTGTAGTACTTTTAAAAAAATATATAATAAATTTTATAAAAAATAGTATTTTAGAATGCATACGAGTCTGTCTACTACATTTTTTCAGTATATATCAAAATTACACATAAAATACTATTTTTTATAAAAATTTCAGTTGAAATAAATATTATATATTTTTTAAGAGGTACTACCAAAAAAAAAAAAAAACCAAATAAAAAAAAGTCACTAAAAATATCAATTAACAATGTCCCTCTGGAATTATTGCAATCTTAATTAAAAAAAAAATTATTGTTAAAGGTCTTAAAGGCAAGGCGGGCCGACCGCTGACATATATACATGCACCGAAGCAGGCTAAAAGTTGCATAAATTAATTAATGGCGCTTTATGCTTCTTTGTAGTCAGTTCTGAGTTCTGACCCCTTATTTTGTCTTTTCGTTTTTAAATTATATGTATATATACAGTTGTATATTATATTATAACGGTTCAGAATAATTATGATGACGATTTTTCTTAAAAATTATTTATATAACCCAAAAACTCGTTGTCATAATTGAATATATACTACACAATTGTGTACATATATTTTTCACTTTATATTTATATATTTCCCATTTTAGTAGTACTGGTCCAATATTCCACATACATTCAATGTTCAAATAAATCATAATGTAATTTAAAACTAAATCAAAGATGGAAACTAAAACTTTTGGACTATTCAGAAAGAGCCCAGAGATTATTCAAGTTTTCTAATCTTCCAAACATATACTCAACAGGGCATCACAGAAAAATTAAAAAGAAAAAGAAAAAAAATCTATTACATACACATACATGAACACATCCACATATAATGATATGTATAACTAGCATCTTACATTATCTATCTAATAGTAAGTAAATTCGAAAATTTTTAATTATAGTAACATATTATATAATTATTATTTATATGATCATAAACTAATTTTACATGTTTATAATTTAAATATAAAAAAATACACATATATGAATAATCTATTAATGAGTCCATGAGTAATATTTTTGTCATAAAATACATCAATTTTTCAATTAACAAATACATCAATTTCCAATTAACAAATATATTTTATATAATTGTGTTGATAAGCCATTCATACTCATTGACCAAATTGGCTAGTTTGAGGTTGCTGGAAGTCCGTAATATATGGACTCTATATATATATTATCCACAAGATCAAAGCTCCGCACTAACTAATTAATAGTAGTAGTATATATTGAATAAAAAAAAATTTCTTTCGTTTTAAGCCTCTAAACTCTCTGGATTTGTTAATATTTCTATTTTTTTAAGAGAGACGGAAAGAAGAGAGCCAGAGGGGTGAAGAACAATAATGGCGGGCGGATCTCTTTTTGGATATCTTCCAAACATATACTCAATAAGGCATCACAGAAAAATTAGAAGGAAAAAGAAAAAGAATCTACGTACATACACATACATGAACACATCCACAGCGAGATTTGGGTTTACCTAGCAAGGATTTGGAGAGAAGCGGTTCCGATTTGGAGAGAAGAGAACAGCTAGGGCACGGTTCCGATTTGAACAAGATGGCTCTGCTTTTTCCTTCTCAGTGTAGACGCGATTTCGATTTGGAGAAAATAGAGAAGCTATGGAGAGAAGAGAAAAAAAAACACAGAAGGTTTTGGGTTTTTAGAAAAAACAGGGAAGGTTTAAATAGTTATGCTCTTTAAAGAACTTATGTTGTTTAAGCCTTGTGTTTTTGAACTTTGCTATATATATATATATATATATATATATATATATATACAGAACATTGCGTACTCTAGCTTATAGTGCGTGCATGCACCATCAATTAATTTTTTGTGCAAACCGTAAGTGGATCCGTTGGACGACGTATATAATATAATAATAAATTTGTAATGGTTAAAACTTACTGGATAGATCTCATACTTCCCTGAAAAGAAATTTTGTCAAGTTCGAAAATTAAATAATATTCAGCTCCGGCCCATAAGTTACCCAATTCTAATTCACAAGGTTTTACAAGATCTGCAGGTTTGCTTGCAATTTTATTAATTAGACAAACAACAGATCGACCCCTCTCTCTCTAGGACTCTCGCACATTGGTGGCAATTTGGACGATTATATACCATATGTTACTGATAATTAATACCTAGTACAATACTATCATATCCACATCCACATGAACATGAATAAGAACATGAATATATATATATATATATATATATATATATATCATATCGGGATCGGGGATCAGTCAGATACTTATCTTATCTCTACTCGTCTTTCTCACTCACTCTCCTCTCTTTAATGGATTGACGGAATTTGAATGATTGTTCGGTCATACAAACGTCGTCTATACTTTTAGCGACGTCATATGTAGATGAACTTTTGACTTGTGTCCTTCATTTGCATGAAATATGCCGATTCTCGATCTTTATTAGTATTTTAATATAAGTCTTGGCAGACCGGAATATTGAACATTTTTAATTTTTTTAGTGTGACTAAAAAAAGATATAGTATTTATTCCAACAAGAATTTTTACAAAATATAGTGTTTTAGGTGTAATTTAGATACATATACAAGAACAGGATTGTACAGTCTGTATAATCCTGTTTTTATATATGTATCCAAATTATATTTAAAATACTATAATTTGTAAAAATTCTAGTTGGAATAAATACTAATTTTTTTTTAAAAAATATCCAATAAACATGGACATGTAGAAGGAGTCTTATTATTTAGGTCTACAAATCTGAAATACAATGAAAAGAGCCGGTGTTCAACTTGGGTGAGGAAATTGCGTCAGTCCACATATATAAAATAGTGTGTAAGGGCAATGTCAGTGCATGTTCACCCCCCCTCCTCGCCCCCAAAATGTAAATGCAATTCCCACGACCATCAATTCTCGTGGGAGAGCACTAGATCGATCATTCGGTTATAATCAAGGCAAGATTGTCTATTCGGTTATAAATAAAACCGCGAAATTTGTTTATTTTGGTATCCAAGAACAATGTAATCAATTATCCATTAATAGAATAACAAGAATAACAAGAATTTACAATTCGGTTGTTAGAATAATAACCGAAATTAAGAAATATATTTACAACTTGATTTTATTTACCTGCCAAAATTAGAAAACAAAAAATGGAAAAAGGCTCATCCATTCAGAATTTAATGAAATACAGTGTGCCAAAACGAAACACACAATCAAATAATACGTCAAACGAAATGACAAAACGTCAAAACACAAACACAAATCAAAACGAAATTCGTCACAAAATCAAACCAAACCAAACTGAGATCAAACGAAATGGCCCCAAATGCAAAACGAAAGTGAGATCTGAAGTCGCAAGGAATTCGTCAAATACAAATCAGAACAAATTAGAACTAGACCCGAATGGGATTTCGTCGCTGGGATCTGAAGTCCCTGGGATCTGAAGTCGCTGGTGGTCTCCGTCATGCGTCTCCGTCGCGCAAGAAAGAAAGATGAGAGATCAGAGTTGCCTCTCCAATGACGGCGCCGACGACATGGACGGCTCCCTCTCCATGGTCCGTCTGAAGAAATATAATTCAGTCGAGAGTTCAAAGTCGAGAGATCTGAGAGATTGAGAGTGAGAGTGAGAGAGTTGGAGACTTTGAGTAATGGTTGTCGGCTGATGACTTTGAGTTGGAGACTTTGAGTAATGGGCTAATGGCTGATGACTTTGAGTCTTTGAGTTGAAGAAATGACTAGTGGTAGATTGGTGAAATTGAAATTGAAAAGTCTTTAATGATTAATGGCATTTGAAATTTGAAATTTGAGTCTTTAATGATTAGAAATAACTAATGGTTGGGCTAGTGGTTTGAGTTTTGTTAGGTTATTGGTTTAGCAAGAATAACAAAAAAATGATACCCGCATCTGAAACTAACTCAAAAGCCAGTATAATAATTCGGATATAACCGAAATGTTAAAAAAAACCGAATTATTAGAATATTTTGGTTAAATTATTTCGGTTCGGTTCGGTAATTCGGTTATACCCATTTTTTGCTCAGTCCTAGAGAGCACCTTGATCAGGTCCTGACTTGCAAACAAGAATATGATTTAATTTTACTATCTAGAACTAGAAGCACTGGAAGTAACTAAAAAGATTTGATTGGGAAAGTAAAAAAAATATATATATATATATATATATGGTTTTACTAGCTAGTAAACACCATGCATACGTATAATATTAGGAAAACATGCAGTAATTTAATTTAAAGTAATAAATAAAAGGGTTAATTGTAAATTAAACCCCGAATTATACACTCTTTTACTATTCGTATCCCGGTATTTAACCGCTTTCATCCCACTATCCAAAGTACCATTAAATTACCATAACTGACCCTTTTATAATTTTCAGCCAAAAAAATAGTCGGAACTGCCACGTGTACCGGTAGTATATGTATAAATATGATTTGACCAAATTTTTATACACTTGACCATATAAAACTTTTGAAAACCTGATTAATTAGATTAAGTAATACATATATATACTTACTAATACAATAAAGGAATGAACAACAAACCAATTTAACAAAATGATTAACAGGAAGCTCGAAATAAATTAATTGCAATAAAGTCAGCGATATCGCCATAGATAGCAGCAATCGATTAAGAAATCGGCGAGACAACAACCCAAGCGATCAAATCTCGTCATCAAATTACTAGTAGTCACCATAAATTATTACAAACCAGAACAGAGGAGCACAAAACCCAATCGAATGAAATCAAAACTCATTCGTTCAAAGCACCCATAAACAATTAGAGACCACAATAGGAGATTAAACAAGTAAAATTGAACATGGGAAAACAGAAATCAAAGATAACATCTAAATCTGAATAAAAAATTAGCAAATCGAGAAACATAATATCCAGATTTGAAAACACACGGAAACAAGACCCATTCACGAAAGTGAAAACCACCAGAGCCAAATGATTCATTGCCAAAATTAAATGGATAGCAAACCCAATAACCGGTAATGAACAACCAAATCAGAAAATTGAAATAGATAAGCAATAAGAGCACAAATTCCAGATCAAAAACCACTGGAAACAAACCACCAGTAAGAACAATTCCAGTGTAACACCCCCTTCCCGAAAAGAAAAGGGAGGTCACGTGCAAAGCACAAAAACCTCAAAATAAGAAAACAAAGCACTAATAACCTCAAAATATTAATAGTGGTGATCCATTAATAGCGTACTAAATACAATTCTCCAAATAGAGTCAAAATAATCAAAACTTAAAATTCAAAACAACCTAGATGGTTAAAGACAACTCTTTCATCACACTTGTGACGCCCCCAAAATAGGTATACATCACCCATTCTGAGTTGTCAATACATGGTACAGAAACAACTACAACTTTATTATTACAACAAGAAAGCGTGAGTTTGAATACAAATATTATCTTAGACAATATCTATACTCAAATAAATTCTCATCATATTTATTGATACATTATTTTACAAAATGGTGAGGACTACTAAACAACTCTCTCTAGAACCTTCATTTCCATTACCCAGGCTACTCGTACTCGCATTTATATTCTCGCCTCCGAGAAGAAAAAAGGAACAAAAAGGAAAAGGGTGAGCTCAACTAGCCCAAATAAAGAATATTATGACTAAGATAATATACAACAAATTATCATTAGTCTTCAACAGGAAAAATCTAATAGAATACAATAGACAACAAGTTTTTAAATCAATATTCGAGAATGAAATAATAATTCATTAGAAGAGTTAAGTAGAGAATGCAAACTACTATCTTCTATGTATGAATTTAAAAGTTCATCGCCTATCTTTTATCCCGTAATATCAATCAATATATATACGGAATCAAATATTCATCTTTGCACTACACAGCCATAGATATTCATCGGGTTGGTCATGTTCATCTAAACACTGCTCATCTGCACCACGGCCAAAGATATTCATCGAAATCATTCATCTTTGACTACTGGGCCAAAGATATTCAATAATATCATCATTTAAGACCGAGGATGATGAAAATATTTTTAAAGAAACGAATCCGGTGAAACAAAATGACAAGGATTAAGGATTAAGGATTTCAGATTTGTTTTATCCACTTCCAAAAATACCTCAAAAATAATCATAGTGGTGTAAAATTCAAGAATGATCAAAACATGGATACCATCAAAGCTAGTATCCACAATAGATATTTTGGGACGAAAAGAAAATTTTTGATGAATAAAGGTCAGATTCGTGAATAATCAGATATCGTGAATAGTCTTGCATCGTGAATAGTAAATCTCGACACCAAAAGTTCCAAATTTGATAAAAAAACTTCAGATCAATATTTCAACATAATGATATTGAAGAAATAATATCATTACTGAAAAAAAAAATATCCTTACCTCGAAAGATCAAGATTTTAAATTTGAAACACAGGATATAAGGCATATGACTTGAACTTGCAGATATAGCAATACTCAAAGTATACTCAAAATACTCACAAGAATACATTTCGATAATATAGAGAGAAAACTCCAGGTTTCGGTGTGATTTTCAATTCTAACCTAAGCACACTATTTATAGGAAATTGCTTAGAACACCAAAGCGAAAATTTAATAAAATATTAATAAATTTATATAAATCAAATACATAAACTTGGAAATTCTAATTTCAAAGATATTTTCAAACACGTGTGCCTACCAACCAACCACAAAAACGTTTTTGTTATTTTAAACAATTAAAACTTCCAAAAATCAATTATTTCGGAACTCTGGAACTTCAATAATTCACAATAAATAGCCCTTTTGTCAGAAAATTTGAAACTCGCGACTTTTTATAGGAAATTCAATTCTTTACAACTTTGCAGAAGAAAGTTTTCTTCATCCAATCGCTTTCCGTTATGGGGCCCACACATGGTCGCTTGTCGTCGCACGAATATTCCCGACGGTCGTGAATATTCCACGACCAAACGAATATTCACAAACAACAATGAATATTTTATAACCACTTGCTTATTTTGAAATATTTGCGTATTTTACCCCTAACTATCCACATTAATCAAATCAACCCTTACTATTTCAAAATAATAAATAGAAAAAATTAAATTTCATTAATAATAAGTTGGGGTCTTACAACCTCCCTCCTTATGAAATTTCGTCCTCGAAATTGGACGACGTACACAGTGTTTTGAAAAGGTGAGGATACCTCGCTTTCATTTCCGCTTTCCAATTCCCGGTCATTTCCTCTATAGCATGATTCCTCCGCAGAACTTTAACTTGTGGTATGACCTTCATTGGCGTAGGACATGCTCCTTCCTATCCAAGATCTTGATAGGTACCTCCTCATATCGTTAAGTCTTGGCTATCTCGTGGGTTCAGTTTCTAACTCTATAACGTGGTTCGGGTCTTTCACATATTTACGGAAATACAGATATGTGAAACACATTATGAACACGAGACATACTCGGAGGTAACGCGAGTCTATAAGCTACATTTCCTACTCGGTCAAGAATTTGAAATGGACCAATAAATCGTGGATTTAGTTTTCTCTTCCCAAATCTTGTAACTCCCTTCCATGGAGTAACTTCATGCAACAATACATGATCCCCTATACTAAATTCCACGTCCTTTCGATGAAGATCCGCATAACTCTTTTTGTCGATCTTTGCCTGGTTTGTATACGTTGTCGAATCATTTGGATTTTTTCGGTGAGTCATATCGTCTTACCTCGGGTTCCAACAATGTTGCTTCACCCACCTCATCCCAACATATTGGAGAACGACATTTTCGATCCATATAATGCTTGAATGGAGCCACACCTATACTTGCTCGATAACTTTGTTGTTGTAGGAGAATTCCACCAATGGTAAATACTTATCCAACCGCTTCTTGAAGTTCAGGACACAAAGTCTTAATAGATCTTCAAGAGTTTGAATAGTCCTCTCGATTGTCCGTCTGGTTTGGGGATGGTATGCTTAGAACTAAATCGCAAATCTGTGCCCATAGCTTTTTGCAAGCTAACCCAAAATCTTGAAGTGAATCTTGGGTCACGATCCCAAACTATGGATCTTTGGCATGCCATACAACCTCACAATCTCATTCACGTATATACTAGCAAGACGTTCAAGGAATAAGTCTCCGTGTCGGCAAGAAATGAGCGTAATTGGTTAATCTATCAACAATAACCCAAATAAGCATTGATGCCTTGAGAAACCGTAGGAAGACCCAGAACGAAATCCATGGTAATGTGTTCCCACTTCCATTTCGGAATCTCAAGTGGTTGCAACGGACCCTTAGGTACTAGATGCTCGCCTTTACACGCGTTAGTGAGTTAAACACATCGAGATAAACTTTGCAATCTCTCTCTTCATATTGTTCCACCAAAATGTATGTAGAAGATCACGATACATTTTGGTACTTCGAGATGGATTGCAAATGGTGTATTGTGTGCCTCCATCATAATCTTGTACTTCAAATCGAGTCGTTAGGGACACAAAGTCAGAGTGGACTCAAAGTATTCCTTCTTCATCAATTCTCGCCCTAGGAATAGCTCCTTCTTGTACTTTCTTCTTTATAATGATTAGCTACAAGGCCGGTGGCTTCGAAAGCAACCTTAACTTTTTCTATTACAGGTTGGCTCTGTCGTATACTTGACATCATCGCACTCATTCCCGATATGATCTTCTACTCAACGCGTCACTACCACGTTCGCTTTTTCGGGATGGTATTGAATAGTGTGGTCGTAGTTTTCAATAGCTCGAGCCAACGTCGCCGCCAGCATGTTGAGTTCTTTTGAGTGAAGAAATATTTAAGGCTTTTATGGTCCGAATATATCTCCACTTTCTCCCCATATAGATAGTGCCTCTATATTTTTAATGAAAGCAATGGGCCGCTAACTCTAGATCACGAGTAGGATAATTCCTCTCATACTCTTTAAGTTGTCGCGAGGCATAGGCTATGACTTTCCCACATTGCATGAGAACACATCCTAACCCTTTGCTCAAGCATCGTTTGAGATAACAAATCCATCCGAACCGGATGGTATTGTTGTAACAGTGTGACGAAATAAGTCTCCTCTTAAGCTCTTGGAAACTCTTCTCGCATTCTTCGTTCCAAACGAATTTTGTATCCTTCGAGTTAGTGAGTTAATGGAGTAGCGATTCGAGAAAACCCTTCCACAAATCTCCGATAATAACCATTTAAGCCCAAAAGCTACGTGACTTGATCCACCGACTTGGTTGCTCCCAACTTTGTATTGCTCAATCTTTGGCGGATCAGCAGATACTCCATGTTCGACACCACGTGCCCAAGGAATGCTACTTCCTCAAGCCCGAACTCGCATTTCTTCAATTTGGCATATAGTTTGTTTTCACGAAGCCTTTGGAGTACCAAACTTCAAATGGTGCTCATGATCTTCACGACTTTTGGAATATATAAGGATGTCATCAATAAAGACAACAACGAATCGATCCAAATATTCCTTGAATACTCGGTTCATCATATCCATGAAAGCCGCAGGAGCATTAGTTAGTCCAAAGACATGACTAAGAATTCATAATGCCCATACCGAAGTTTAAGAAAGGCGTCTTTGGAATATCCTCGATTCTAATCTTGTTGATGATATCCGTAAGCGAAGATCGATCTTTGAAAAAATTATGCCCCTGCAGAATGGTCAAACAGGTCATCAATACGAGGTAGAGGATACCTATTCTTGATGGTGACATGGTTCAATTCCCGATAGTCAATACAAAGTCGCATACTCCGTCTTTCTTCTTTACTGAATAAAACAAGTAGCACCCCAAGGAGATGTACTAGGGCAGATGAAACCGATGTCCAACAATTCACGTAGTTGGACCTTTAACTCTGAAGTTCAATAGGAGCCATTCGATATGGGGTTTTAGAAATGGGCTTTGTACTGGGTTCAAGATCAATAAAGAATTCAACTTCACGTTACGGGGTGGCCAGGGAAGTTCTTCAGAAATACGTCGGGAAAGTCAATAACAACATGAATATTATTCAAATTTGACGTGTCTTTATTCAAATCCATAACATGGGCTAAAAAAGCGACATCCGTTTTTCAATAAACGAATAGCTTTATGATTAGATATATGATGATTGATTGATTTTAATGGTTTAGTTGCTTGAATTAAATAAACGAGTTGTTTAGGAATATGAAAGCTAACAACTTACGAAAACAATCAATTTTGGCATGATGTGTAGTTAACCAATCAATCCCTAAAATCACATCAAAAGCAAGTATCTTTAAAGAGATAAGGTCAACAGGTAAGGTGATGGTGCCAACTTGAATCAAACAAGATTTATAAGCGGTGGATGTGATGAAAGTTTCTCTAACTGAGTTTCCACAGATAGGTCAAAGTCTAATTTCTCCGAGTCAAGTTTAAACGTTGAGCACAAGCGGAAGAGATAAATGAATGAGTAGAAGACGGTATCAAGTAAGGTATAAACTTCAAGAATTTATAAATAGCTTACCCGTGATCACCTCGTTTGGGTTCCTCGCATTTTGACCGATCCACAACAAATGCTCTTCCGGAACCGTTGACTTTGACTTTTCTAGGACGATCTTTTGAGTCACCGTCCCCATTGAACTAGGTTTATTTCTAAAGACAATCTCGAGCGATATGTCCTTCCTTTCCACAATTATAGCATACCTTGAATTGCTAGACGGTTTGATCGATATGTCCCTCTTCCCGATTTATAAGATACGACCGGTGGTCGTTCTCCTCCCTTAGAAACCGCTTTCCAAGACTTTATCGCCTTCACATGGTCGTTGTTAAATCTCCTCTTTTAAAATCTCCTCACGACTCACTTCTTCTATTTTCACGGCCATGATTACCACCGGAGTGGTTACCATTGTTGTCCGTCTTTTTTCTTTCTCCATTGGTTATCGTTGTTTTGTTGACTACCATCTCCTAGGTATGATCCTGGTTGTGGTCCTCGGTTGACCGTACTCGTTATCTCGCTCTAATAATTGAGCCACATTTACAACATCATCGAATAGAGAGAAAATTTATGAGAAATGAGATATCTTGACGTATCGGCTTTCAAACCACTAAGAAACATCCGCGTCATACGTTTCCTCATTCTCCACCAAATGAGGTGCAAACACTGGATAACTCGCAAACTTTGCTCTCGCATCGAGACACCGCCGTGTTGTTCTCGCTCCATCTAATAAACTCCACTTCCTTCATATGACGAACACTTTCAGGAAAGTATTTGTCATTAAATAGTTCTCAAACGTCTCCCAAGACATGCTTTGAGTGCGTATTTGGATGGTACGCTTGACTTGCTGACTCCCACCGATAATCGCCTCGCCACGGAACATAAAGGTGGCGAATGGAACCTTCTGTTCTCCGTGCATCCCAAGACATCGAATATCTTGGTAATTTGCTTGACCCATGTTTCCGCCATGATCGGATCCGGCTTTCCTTAAATTTCGTGGTCCCAACTCTTTCGAACTGCTTGTTTGTGACAACCCGTGAATTGCTATCATTTCCTCCCTGTATTTTGAACACGAGTCTCTCGCGTCGATTTTGCATGAACTCGCAAAAAGCTTCTAAACATCCCTCGTTCATCATCTGCTTTCGGTGGTGTTGTTCACGGGAGGAACATTGCTGACTGTTGCAGACGTTCTCCTCGTTGGTGAGTACAAAGCGTCTCCACGGTCTCATTTCCATTGTTAATATTCTCATCGACATTCTCAAACATCGTCATAAAACAAGGGTTAATTAAGGAAATCAATATATCACATAATATCCCTATATATTGACCAACTAACAAATAAGCTTAGGTAGGACACACACTAGCGAAGGATTTACTCGCCTCTCCCTCCTAGTTCTATTCCCGGATCTCCGCAGAGATCATATCCTAAGCTCGATACCATTTGTGACGCCCCCCAAAATAGGGATACATCACCCATTACGAGTTGTCAATACATGGTGCGAAAACAACTACAACTTTATTATTACAACAAGAAAGCGTGAGTTTGAATACAAATATTATCTTACAGACAATATCTATACTCAAATAAATCCTCATCACATTTATTGAAACATTATTTTATAAAATGGTGAGGACTACTAAACAACTCTCTCTAGAACCTTCATTCCATACCCCGACTCGTCTTTCATTTATATTCTCGCCTCCACGAGAAGAAAAATGGAACAAAAAGAAAAAGGGTGAGCTCAACTAACCCAAAGAAAAAGAATATTATGACTAAGATAATATACAACAAATTATCATTAGTCTTCAACAGGAAAAATCTAATAGAATACAATAGACAACAAGTTTTTAAATCAATATTCGGAATGAAAATAATAATTCATTAGAAGAGTTAAGTAGAGAATGCAAACTACTATCTTCTATGTATGAATTTAAAAGTTCATCGCCTATCTTTTATCCCCGTAATATCAATCAATATATATATCCGAATCAAATATTCATCTTTTCACTACAGCCAAAGATATTCATCGAGTTGGTCATGTTCATCTAAACACTTGCTCATCTTTTCACTACGGCCAAAGATATTCATCGAAATCATTCATTCAGACCTACTGGTCAAAGATATTCAATAATATCATCATTTAAGATCGAGGATGATGAAAATATTTTAAAAAACGAATCCGGTGAAACAAAATGACAAAGATTAAGGATTAAGGATCAGTACTTTGTTTTATCCACTTCCAAAATACCTCAAAAATAATCATAGTGGTGTAAAATTCAAGAATGATCAAAACATGGATACCATCAAAGCTAGTATCCACAATAGATATTTTGGGATGAAAAGAAAATTTTTCGATGAATAGTCAAGGCCGATTCGTGAATAAGATCAGATATGTGAATAGTCCGATATCGTGAATAGTAACTCAGACACCAAAAGTTCCAAATTTGATAAAAAACTTCAGATCAATATTTCAATATAATGATATTGAAGAAATAATATCATTACTGAAAAAAAAATATCCCTTACCTCGAAAGATCAAGATTTAAATTTAAACACCACGGATATAGGCTATGACTTGAACTTGACAAGTATAGCAATACTCAAAGTATACTCAAAATACTCACAAGAATACCGATAATATAGAGAGAAAACTCCGATTTACGGTGTGATTTTTAATTTTAACCTAAGCACCCTATTTATGAAATTGCTTAGAACACCAAAACAGTAAAATTTAATAAAATATTAATAAATTTATATAAATCATACGCAAACTTGGAAATTCTGATTTCAGCATATTTTTCAACACATGTGCCTACCAACCAACCACAAAAATGTTTTTGTTATTTTAAACAATTAAAACTTCCAAAAATCAATTATTTCGGAACTCCGAAACTTCAATAATTCACAATAAATAGCCCTTTAGTCAGAATATTCGAAACTCGCGACATTTTATAGGAAATTCAATTCTCTACAACTTTTCAAAAGAAAGTTTTTCCAAATTCCAAACAAAAATTGACCGAAATCCACAAACGGAAGATTTTACAGGCTATAATCAAATTTCAGTCAATAAATGGGGTCCACCTACATGTTTAACATGTTTTAAACATTTATTTCAACAAAAATACTCTTCCTCCTCAGATACTCATATATCCCACATTCATTTGTAAGAAAATATCACCATTATTATATTATTAAAATATAATAATATATTTAAATAAATTATTTTATCGTAAAAAGATAAAATTTCAATTTTCAACAATTGTCACATTAAAATTTTCTCCATCTATATCCACATAAAATCAATATTTTCTCATCATATGAATCAATAATTAATTATTCAAATAATATTACAGAATCACAATATTGACAACCGCACGGTTCCTGAGGAAAGAGGGCTTTCCAATAAGAATTTCTCCTCATTGGTGCGCAATTAGGTGACCAAACCTCTCCTTAAATGTAACTTTCTAGACATTGCCAATAATGTTATCTAATAATATTATTCGAGATAATATGAATTATTGCTTTCGATAATGAAAAATATCTTTGTGTAATGACAATTATGAAACAACAAAGAATATAAAATATCAACGCAACAATTATTAAATCAATAAAATATTGAACAATAATTCCGTAACCATTATTGAGTAGTGCCTTCTTACGTAAGAATCAATAATTGGTGCAATAACCGTAATGCTACCGTGTTTTAACCACCGAGTATTTTAACAAAGATTAATTGTGAATAACTACGCCGTTATTTTTAAACAACTCATGACACCCCCAAAATTAGGTATACATCACCCATCTTGGGTCGCCACTTACATGGTATGTAATTAAATACAACTTGTTAACATAAGCCGTAGGTATACAATACGACATAAATCGTGAGTTTAAATACAAATATCGTCTACTAGATATTATACAAACTCAAACAAAAAGTCCTCATTTCAGATTATTATCACACTATTTTATAGAATAGTGAGGACTACTAATGCTATCTTGAGGACCATCACTCGCTTCCAGACTCGTCCCAAATTTATATTCTCATTTCACGAAGAGAAACGGTGAAAGAAAGGGTGAGCTCAACTAGCCCAAGAAGAAATATTATGACTAAGATAATGCGGAATAAATTATCAATAGTCTTCAACAATGTTAAACTGATAAAATACAATAGACAACCAGTTTAACTGTAGCGGAATATACAATCCATTAAAAGAGTTAAGTAGAAAATAAAGTCTACTATCTTTTAGGTTTTAAAAGGTTTTTCATCATTGTTATATTTGAGACTCGACTTTAATAAATATTCCACATCATCGAATCACCCCCGCACTACTACGGGCCAAGGATATTCTTTAAGATCACGACCACAATTTATTCATGCTTTATGGGCCAAGAATATTTGTGTATTCATTAATGGTCATGATCATGCCAACAATCTCCGCCCACCAATGCACTACTACCATCGAGGATTTTATCACATCATTTGTAACATTACTACCATGATTACACCGAATAGTCTCTCGGTCATAATCATACCAAGTCCATCTATGCACTACATGTGCCACGGATGACTTTCAACATAATATAAACATGAGGATGATGACAATGATATAAGAATTCAATAAAACAAGTTCAAGAATTATTTTATCCAGAATTATTAACGTCAAATTAGTAAAATTCAAGAATGATCGGAAGAATATTTCCATGAAAAGATCTTTGGATGAAACTCAAATATCAAGGATATTCTACTAATTTCATGGAGTATATAAGTCAAAGTTTTAACCAACTGGGTATAATAAAGAATGGAATAACAAAAGAAATCACCATGCATGCGATCTGCGCATATAAAGTTATTCCAGCGTAATAATAATAACGGAACCGTGTCAGGTGAAATTCACACGCAAGCGGGATGTTCCAACAGAATAATAAAGATGGAACCGGATCCGGTGTAAAAACACATGCGGATAGGATATTCCAGCAGAATGATAAAGAGCGGAACCGAGTCCGGTGTAAAACACATGAGCAGGATGTTCCAGCGAGAATAATAAAAGGCGGAAACCAGTCCGGGTGTAAAACACACGCATGTGATGTTCCAACAAAATAATAAAGACGGAACCGGTCGGTGTAAAACACATGCATGTGATGTTCAGCGAGAATAATAGAAGAATGTCATCAAGTATAGGTAAACCACGTATACTGAGTTATTCCAATGCAGAATAATAAGCGATGGAATAACAACAATTCTCTTCATGAATAAGAAAGAATAACACCCCTTACTTTTGGTAGGAGATTGAATATGCGGCGGTGTAAGTAACAAAATACTCTTCTTCTTTCTCTCTTATCTCTCTATACTTTCTCTCTATAGCTTGAATGAATTCGTGAAAATAATGAAGCCCTCAGGCCTCTATTTATAGAAGATTTCTAGCTAAGCTTTTTGTCGTGTGAAAAGGCAGTGGCTTGACGACTAATGATGTGAAAAGAAAAGTGGTTTGGCGCTTGTAATGTGAAGCGACAAGTGGTTCGACGTCTCGGTAAAGGTAATTACTATTAACGAAGGTAAATACTATTGACGAAGGTAAATACTATTCACAAGGGTAATTACTATCGACGAAGGTAATTACTATTGGCGAAGATAAATACTATTCACAAGGGTAATTACTATCGACGAAGGTAATTACTATCGACGAAGAGACTCTTAGATGATGACATATGAGCCCCCATAAAATAATCAAACTTACCACAAATCATTTTTTTCATCAACACATATTTAATCTTTCAACAATTATTAATCATTTATAACTTGTCGTCTCAATTATTGATTTAATACTATAACATATTATATGAGATGATCTTTGTGACAATAATTGAATCAATAATATAAGAGATATGATCAAAGCAATTCTTTGTAGTAATAATTGAGCATAATGAGTGACTTCTCACGTAAAGCATCAATAATCAATACTGAGTGCTTCTTACGCAACCACGCCAGTATTCGTATTACTTTTACCAACGGGTAGTTCAACAGTTTTTAACGAGTAACACCTCCGTAGTTATTTTTATAAAATATTTTTGTCGTTTTTTCAATCCGACAATAATTACATTGTGGGGTCCACCAATGATTGAGCCATTGTGACGAATATTCCTAATAAAAAGAATATTTCCAGACCAAACGAATATTTTATAACAACTTGCATACTTTGCAAAATTTATAAATATTACCCACAACTATAACATTATATCAAATTTATTCCATAATATTCAAAAATAATATTTATAGAAAAAATTCATCTTTATTTATAAATTTGGGTCTTACACAACTTATATTTATGGTTTTCTTCATCCAATCGCTTTTAGTTATGGGGCCCATACACGGTCATTGCATTACGCCGTGATACGAATATTCCCCGACAAGCAGATTGAATATTCCACGACCAAACGAATATTCCCGACAACAATGATGAATATTTTATAACCACTTGCTTATTTTGAAATATTTGCGTATTTTACCCCTAACTATCCACATTAATCAAATCAACCCTTACTATTTCAAAATAATAAATAGAGAAAATTAAATTTCATTAATAATAAGTTGGGTCTTACAACACTAATACGAATCACCCCTACAAAACTGCTTGGGAAGAAAAAAATACAAAGATGAGCCAATTCCTTTCATACGGATATAAAGATACAAAAGATATACAATTGAAATATGAAATCAATTGAGATAAAATATTGCCTCCGATTTAAAAAAATAAAATCCCCAAAGATTTGAATAGAATATATCGAACCAATGTAATTAACGAAACAAACAAAAGAGTAAAGAAAATAATGAACTGAAATAACTAACCCAATTAATTGAAAGGAGGCGAAACGAATCAAACGTAAAGCGAAAACTAACACAATGAAATAATAGTCTGAAACAAATGGTGGGGTTATTTCACTACCGATTGAGCTCGAAATATATCTCATGCATCGACAAGTCAAAACAATGCCCATGAGCAACAAAAATAATGCCACACAGCAAATCACACATTGATATGAATTCAAATGTTTGCAAATCGGATAGGTGTGTTTGGCACAACATCACCAATCATGAGCGAAAAAACTAGGGTTAACCCATACGCCCCACAACAAAATATCAAATGGCCCACTTTCCTCCGGAGCCCAAACTGAGACGCCAGGTGGACTAATCACACATACCACGAAAAAGTGTCATGCTTCTCGTGCAAGACGACATGCCTATGGTACTTACGTGTAGTTATAACTCGGGTATACCCTACGGTATATTCTAACAAAGATATCATGTCATAACACATGCGATATAATACCAACAAAAGGGTTATATATGTACGTGTTGAACCAAATCAAATTATAGTCACAAGGTTTCAAAAAGAAGGTAGAATACGTATCGCTTCTACAATTATCAAAATAAATAGTACTAAACATGATAACCTAATTCAAAGAGTACAAATACGAGTCATATGTATCAACTCTAAAATGAAACTAATATATTTATTTCACAGGAAATAATTATGTGAAATTATAACAGAATCGAAATAAGGAAACAAACGAACAAATCAAATTTAACAAAAGTATCGCTGAAAGAGTACGGAATTCGTACCTCAAGCAAGCAATGTAATACCCAAAATATTTAAATACAATTCGTTAGCCTCGTTCAGCCCAATCTAGTAAATAAAATAAGTTGTAGTTACAAATCTAACCATCAATGACAAACTGTTATAATATTACAAAACGTGCCTTAAAAAAAAAAAAATATCTGTTATAATAAAATTTTGCTCAACTTACTTCTTTTATTATTAATTTAAATATTAAAAATTACTATAACTGAATTAATTAATTTACATCAACAATTTATCAGACATCGAATTTAAAAAAATAAAAGAATAAAAGTATTTTGAACATTAATATAACCAATACAAGTGTATTAAGCAATTTGACCATGTCAGTTACTGGATAGTTTCTGTTCCTTTCCAAAACAAGAGAGGTATGATAAATTAAAGCATTTCATATATGTTTTTACTCTTTTAATTAGGCGCAGCAAAACATCATCACAATATAGATAAATTTTATTTTTATTATTATTATTATTATACATAACCATCTCAGGAATCATTAAACAGGTTTTATGTGAAAATTACATCATCGACCTAGCTATACATCATCAATTTATGTAATCTGCCACTATATATGTATCAATTATATACATATTATAATATAATAGTACCTACACCAATTAAGGCTGAATCTTACTTACATGATTGAGCTTCCCAGACACGGGATTCCTCTCGCAATTCTTTTTCTCCTATGTCGCCTCTCTTGCTTCGTGTTTTCAATATCAGACTTATCGTGTGTATGATTAGGTTTTAGTTATCTATTTATTAATTAACATATTTTATTAGGATTTTAAATTACACAAATATATTTTAGACCCAATTAATATAAAAGCCCAAATTAATGTAATCACATACTTATTATAGTTCACACAAGTTTAATACAATTTGACCCAAACATAAGAAAAGCCCAATTAAAATATGGTTTTAAATAGTTTTTATTTATTTATTTATTATTATTATTATTATTATTATTTTCTAGGGTATTACATCACCTACCCTTTAAAAAGGATTACATTCCAGAATCAAAAGAATGAACGTATCTAATTATCAAAAGACGGATATTCATTCGAATAAATCTCTATCTCCCAAGTAGCTTCCCGCTCCGAATAATTTTAGCACAAGACTTTAACAAAATGAATTATCTTCCTCAATTTTAATTTCATCATTTATTTAATTATCTACTAAAAGAATTTAATTTTCCAAACAAAACAAGGAAGAAAAGAGGGAAACAAAATCATTTACCTTTTTCAATTTAAATAAAATTGTGTACAATAAAATTAATTAATATTTAATTTTAAAAAAAATATGGGTTATTACATCCAAAGTTGAATAAAAACGAACAAGATCCGGAGAATCTCCATCTTCTAAAAGGTCATGAAAGAGAAACCTAACGCTAGACTAAAACACAAAGTCCTAGCTCCAATCAGATCATGACTCCCGAACCCCACACACAAAATCGTCGCCTCTACTAGTTTCGCAGGAAACCAATCGTAGATATCTGGGTTTGAAGCTTCCAGATCTTTCACAAAAAATCGCTATAATTTGAGGGCCCTTGGGTTGATAATGAAGATGAAGATAAAATGACAAATGAAAGAGACTTTGTTTTAGTTTGATGAACCAAATGAGATCGAATTAGAGGACCCTTTGATTTGTTGCTCTAATTTGTTGTCTGTTTTGGTTTGTTGAATGAAATGAAATTAAATTGATGAAATTTTCAAATTGTTTGAAATTTTTACCCTTTATTTTGTTAATCTAGTATTCCACATGTATTATTTCTACAAATTAATTAAGTCAACTACGGTATTTATACGATCAACAATATTTAAATATATAATTATGACACTTGGCCCATTTTTCGGCAAAAAAATTAACCGGAAATCTAAATAAGGTCCATCGTACTTACTTAACAGTATTTTGAATAACGAGATGAGAACGTTTAAACATCCGAATACGAATAGTAAAATGGTGTATATTTTGGGATTTAATTTGTAATTAACCCTAAATAAAATATTAATATTAAAAGAATATCAAATTTGACTACTTATCATAGAGAATAAGGTTAAACTATCATTCCACAATTAACCCTTTAGTTGGAAAATTGAAAAGGTGGCATGCAGGACCTGCAAACACAATGCCAATGCCCTTCACATGTCCGTTAACACGTCATGAAAATAGTACGTACGTACAAAATAATTCCTATAACATTCATATACTTCCTATAACATTTCTACCTTTTATTTTAAAAATAAATAGTTTTTAGTTAATAAAAAAAAGTTAGGGAAAATGAGACGCCGAGTAACCATTCCGTTAAGCTGTCAATGATAAACTCGTAAGCCGTTGATCGCACAAAATAATCAACCATGAAATTATAATAAAAATAATGTCAATTTTATGTGGAAACCTAGGCTCAGTATATAGTGGTGTGCATCAAAAAAATATTGTATCGAACAAGTCCAATATCAATTACCAATTTTACTAAAAAAATATATACGGATACCGATATCAATTATCGGTATCTCGAACCTAATAATGCTGATTTGGTACATGTACAATACCAGTAAATACTTGATATATATGCCTTTCTCTTTTTCCTGCTCTTTTCTCCTCCAATAACTCCATGCCTCCACCGAATCAAATAAGCAATCACCAATTGTTGAGAACTAAACAAGAATTATATAGCTTTAACAAACTTTCTAAAGATGAACTAAAAGTTGAGAAGTAATAATTGATATATATATATATATATATATATAATCATCCATAGCCTCTCTCAAGCCTCTTATCATCTCATTACTTGTGTAAAAACAACATCGCCAAAAAAAATAAAAATAAACAACTCAATAATTATCACTAAATCTTTTAGAATAAACAACATCATCTCCGATTTGATTCTGTAACTAACAAAGCGACCAACAGATCTACCATGAGATCTAGAAGACGACTTTCCGAACTCATTATTGTCAAAGAAACATAAAAAGGAAAAAAAATAAGAAAGAAAAAAGACAATACATGCAATTGCCGATTTATGGACTCCATAACTTATTTTATCTAATTTATTGCTTCAATTTATTGATGGTCTGAGATGGGTTTTACTTTGATAATTCATTGTTTGCCTAATACTTCACAAATTGCATTGCTAAGGGAGAAAAAGAGTGGAGAACCAAGATAGTGTAATAGACTTTTGTTAGCTCACCATATGCTTATAACATATATGTTAATAACCGGTACATCACTACGATAGGGTATAAATCGAACATAAAAAAAGAATATCGTACCCGAGTTAATTAATTTGATATTTGTCGAAAAAAATTATCGGTATAAAATCGGTCATGAGATTTACTAACCGATCGGCTCAGTATGGCATATCCCGAGAAAATACAATTATTTGAACAGGCAGTATGCTTATCCGTATGGGCTATGGCGTATTGTTTGACAAGTAACAACCGAAATTGGACCGGAGAGGCAAGTGATTCTTTTCTTTATGTTATTGCGGGTAGAAATATTTTTAAATTTTGTAGTTAATTTATAACATTTTTAAATTAAAATTAAGATGAATCTATTTAAGAAAAATGAAAATTAGTAATATTTTTAATTAACTAATTATTACTATCATAATTTGAAATTATCGTCTTAATTTTAGTTTTAAAATTTTGCAAATTAAGGGGAAAAAAAGGTAAAAATGCATATATCCATGAATGTAGCTATGTCAAATATATAATAATTATTAGTTTTACAAAAAATAAAAATAAAATTGAAGAAATGAAATATCTACATATATACGAATTCCTATATATAGGGGTGAAGCCGAAGATGTTTAGAATATATTCAAGGAAACTTAATGTACTCGATCGCTTTACTATATATAATTAAATTGGAATTGACAGGGAACCATCAGTTTGTTAGTGAATAAACCGCAACATGCGTCTCGTTTCTTATTATTTCTCCCTCCTAGGCCCTAGCTAGATAGCTAGCTTGCTGGATCGCTCTAGTTCCTTTTTCTCTTAATTATATTATTATTATTATTATTATTATCTCTAAATATATATCTCAATTAATGATATTTTATAATTAATCATAATCTTTAATTCAAGGAAGCTCCAAGCTGATGTTCCATCAGGGAAAGCAAGAAGGAGAACCCCAAAGATTGCTCCATTAATTGCCCTTACAATTGTTTTCGCAATCATCCCTCTATACCACCACCCTTCCATATGGTACTACTACTCAACCAACCAACAATCTGAAATAGTACCACAAACCATCCTATCACAAAATATTAATAATTTTTTGGAATCCAATATTGACCACCTAATCGATCACCACAACAATGAGGAAAAACATGATCCGTTTCGTGATTTAAAAAAAAAGACGAGCAGGGAGAGAAAAGACGGGGCAAAAAAACACCAAGAAAAAATGGCAAGAGGCAAAACTCAGGCCACGCCGAAGGGGAGAACATATTACTATTAGAGCTGCCTAAGAAGAATAATATTAATATTGTAGAAGAAGAAGAAGAAGAAGAAGAAGAAGAAGAAGAAGAAGAAGAGTGTGATTTGTTTACGGGGGAATGGGTGGAAAATCCGGAAGGGCCGTATTACACAAACAGGACTTGTTGGGCGATTCAGGAGCATCAAAATTGCATGAAATTTGGAAGGCCGGATACGGGGTTTATGAAGTGGAGGTGGAAGCCTGATGGATGTGATTTACCAGTGTTTGATCCCTTGGAGTTCTTGAATTATATGAGAGGGAAGTCTTTGGCCTTTGTTGGAGACTCGGTGGCTAGGAACCATATGCAGTCATTAATATGCCTCTTATCTAGGGTATGTATGTACGTACGTAACCACTACTCTCTTCTCCTTGTATCATGAGGGCATGCATTAACTTTTACTTTCAAAACCCTAGCTATAGCTAGCTAGCTACTCTAATTTTTCCATTTCATTAGATTTTGCTCATTGTTTTTCCCTTTTGCTTAACATTTATCTTGCAATTAATTAATGCAAATGGATCACACACACACACACACACACACACACACACACACACATATATATATATATATATATAAACTCAAAATACTCCAAAAGTTGCTGAAAAATCTTTTAAAAAAACATATACCAAAATGAACAACCTAGTAAAATATGAGCGAAATTTTCACCATTGGAGCATTAAAAAAAAAGCGGAAAAATTTGAATCCACAACCCAAATCAATATATATAGTTTGAGTAACCTTATATACTTCTAGGGCCTGACAAGTTAATAATTGGGGAAGGGGCCAAGGGACTAGGGAGAATTAGAGTCATCTAAGAGAAACTTATCATTTGCTCCAAAACATCTGCATGTGTTGATTATGCTGGTTATAAACTGGAATATGTGAGAAAATAGCTTAATTTGAAGTCATTAATCCAGGGTAATATATATATTTACAGTCCTGAGGTGCATGAAATTATTCACCAAAATAGTAGCAGTACATTCTTATGGACTTACTAAACTTTCTCTTTCTTTGCTTGCATTTCAAGGTGACATATCCAATAGACGCTTCAACCACAAGAGATGAGAATTTCAAGCGATGGGAATACCGAGACTACAACTTCAACATATCCATTTTTTGGTCACCATATTTGTGGTAAGGACCCAAAAGACAGACCCTAGTGACGTAAACCGACCCTTCAATCTGTACCTGGATGAATTTGACGAGTCATGGACAACAGAAATCGAGGATTTCGACTACGTAATCATCTCCGCCGGCCAATGGTTCTTCCGCCCGACCATGTTCTACGTGAAACGCCGTCTTATCGGCTGCCTCTACTGCCCTCAGAGCAATGTCACCCACTGGTCCTCACAATTTAGCTATCGACGCGCGTTTCGAACGGCATTTAGAGCAATCAATAGCTTAAAAAACTACAAGGGCATAACATTTCTTAGAACTATTGCACCGTCACATTTTGAAAATGGGGCGTGGGACAAAGGGGGAGATTGTGCGAGGACTAGGCCATTTAGGAGAAATGAGGGTGTTTTGGAGGATTATAATTTTGAAATGTACAATATACAAGTGGAGGAACTTAGGATTGGGGAGAAAATTGGGAGGAGGAAGGGATTGAAGTTTAGGTTATTTGATATGACGAATGTTATGTTGTTGAGACCAGATGGGCACCCTAGTAAATATGGACATTGGCCTACTCAGAAGGTTACTTTAGCTAATGATTGTGTACATTGGTGCTTGCCGGGACCTATTGATACGTGGAATGATTTCTTGTTGCACTTGTTGAAGAGGGAGGAAGGAGAAAAGGTTAGATTGTTACGTACGTACGTACAAATATTAATATTAATATTTGATTATGATCATTACTACTATTACAATTTTTAATTTCCTTTTAATTTGTAGACTCGTAATTATTCCTTTATTTATGTTCAACAACAATTAATGCGGTCGATCTCTGAACTTCCGTCGTCCAACCCATTATTATATACAACCACTTATTAATTAAGGCCTGGTCCAAGTAAACTACATATATATATATATATATATATATATGTGTGTGTGTTTGATTATCGTCAAACTATACCATAAAAGGTGAGATTAAGCCCAATTTTAATCACCCGAATTGAGTGTGATTTGAAGCTTTCTTTCTATTCTAATTGCAAAGCTTGTGAAAATTTTTAAACAAAATAAAAAAGTGATTTTGATTGGACTCGCCTATTCTTCCTAGTTCATATATATTAATTAGTTCCGGTTGGAGATTGCTTTTGTTTTTCTACCCCTGCCTGTAGTACTTGAGTCTGCCGATAGTGTGATTTTTTTTCTTTTTTATTGGTACTAAAACAAATTATCTGTTGGTATACACATATCTTAATTGTGATATATATATAGAGAGAGAGAATGGGGAAGGAAGAATTTGAAAGGGGCAACTGAGAATGAGAAACTTCAATTTGGAACACCAACTTGTTAACTTTCTCAACAAACTTGGTTTGGTCAAATAATGGACCTGCATGCGAAAAAAATCAAAAAAATAAATATTTTAGTTTCTTAAATTTCATGTTAATATGTCCATATTTGTTAAGTATATCTTTTATATTCTCAAACTTGTGATCTAATTACACTTCTGTCATGACTATAAAAGAAAAAATTAGGATTCTGT
This sequence comes from Panax quinquefolius, assembly GCA_020205615.1. Taxonomy (NCBI): domain Eukaryota; kingdom Viridiplantae; phylum Streptophyta; class Magnoliopsida; order Apiales; family Araliaceae; genus Panax; species Panax quinquefolius. The sequence goes on from CM035156.1 coordinate 25,280,306, forward strand.
CTGTCAAGTAATTCCATGGACACTTCAACTCTGTCAAATTTAAATTCTTCTATACGGAATTAACCGTTGATCAAAATTCGAAATGATATGATCGATCACGTGCTTTCACCCTTAACAACCATCTATGATCTAACTAACCACTTAATTAATTACATAATACAAACTTGATGAGACAATATTTAATGAAAGTTGAATTTAGAAAAAAAAAAGCCAGCGAGCTCTTCAGTCATTCACGCATGGGATTTAGATGTAACACCAACCTAACAGTTACGTTATTTATTTATGGGCTACCAAACATCAACCATACATACAAACAATTATTTTTGTCCTACTAATTAAGAACAATCATAAGCTCAAAATTATAAATAGTAGTAAGGGATCATGATTTTGAAAATTGATTGTACAAAAACAGAGGATCATGTTTTTACTAATTAAAAAAAAAAAAAAAAAAAAAAGTAATAGTGATTTTGAAAATTATGAATTTAAATGGGGTTTGAACATACAGTTATGCCAAATATTGTTGACAGTGGTCTCAACTTTGTTGCTCTAAGAATCGAAATTATGAAGGACGGAATCCATGAGGTTCCTGGTTAGTTTTGAAACAAGGGTGTATTGGACATAAATACTAAATATTTATCAAAAATTTCACCTGTAGTGTGACTCCGCCCCGATGGTCAACTATTTTAATTTTATATATATAGCTAGCCGCTGGCTAGCTAGGTCATCTTAAAAAACCGTGCGATCGACTAGTGTTTTTCTTTGCCTTTCATCATCATCATATATATAATGAATTATGAAACAGAAAGAAATACGTAATTATATTTATTACGATTTGAGAGGAGATTAAGTTTCAAATTAGAAAAATATTGTTTTCTCTATTTTTTCTCAAGAGAAAAAAAAATTTAAGAATTACATAACTAAATAAGATGGTAACGACTAATTAACCACTACTCTTTTTGATACCAAACCAATTATATACATGCACCTAATATATATTCATTAAATGCATGCAGAACAATATTAGCTAGATCAATGATATTCTACTAATCCATTAAGATTTCTTAATTTTCTTTTTCTTTCTTGATATATATATATATATATATATATATATATATATATATATAAGTAAAAATGGAAGTTTGGTAGTGTAGCTTTTAAAGATGATATACGATCTACGATCGTAGAAGTAGTCCTCGAGAGAGAGAGTGAATTCAACCTACGATCGTAGACGATCGTAGAGTGAATTCACAAATCGTGGGTATTCTTTCTACGATCGTCAGATCGTGTAATTTTAAAATACACTCATTTTACTCCATATTTATATATATATATATATAGAGAGAGAGAGAGAGAGATAGAGTCAATGCAGTTAAACGAATTAGCAATATGAAAATTTTTGGTGTTTTATTCATGGTAAGATTTGATTGAGAATAATTAATTAAAACCTCCATGAGGATCCAATGTGGCTGGCAAATATTGCATCACTTATTATATATTCCCATAAGTCATAACACCGACAGTGTCTATTCCCAATATATACATAGAATTGTACTAGACTTGTTATTATGATATGTTTGGATTGCAGTAATAAAGGTGGAAATAGAATGATTAATTATTATGAAATAAAAAAAATTGTATTTAGTTGTGATTGGAATGAATTGGATCATTATTTATTTATTTTTTTAAAATTTTCCATTGAAACTTAACATTCTTGGCTAAGATTTCATGGTCAAAGCCTTAGTTTTTTTATTATTGAGCCATGAGAGTGTTGGAGAAGGAAGAGCATGAAATAACTCATTAATTTCAACTAGAATAAAATAAATCATTCTAATCTCCATTAATTTTATTTCTTAAATTCAAACGCAGTATTAGAGTATGTAACAAACTTAATATCTAAAGTCTAAACAATTAGGTACGTAATTACTAGTAGTATAATAAGACTTTTAGGCTAAAGAAATACTACTACTATCTACTATTGTGGTCGTAGTAGTTGTGAGGCAGGTCTCTCCTTGGTTATAATTTTCTTAGTAAACGGGGGTCTCTTTCCTTACTCGCCCAATAAATATCCAATTTAAAACTACTGCTAGGCCCTTGAATCTACATTAATTTCCCGAGAATTAAGGAGCATTTTTCCACAAACGGGCAAAAAATAGTTAGTAGTACTACACTAAGTGATCAGAGATGAAGTACCATAAACAACTTAATTTGTAATCTCTACGTTATTAATTATTTGACGTTTTAGAGGTGGACACAAGAATTAAGATAATGATAAAAAATTATTAAATATAGTATTCAATTGTCTATAATATCCTTAAATCTTTTGTTGGGATAAAGAGAGTTTTGTTGGGATAAGGAGAGAGAAATAGTTTAAAGTATCAAAAAAATAAGCAAAGTAATGAGGGGTAATTTTGAAAAAATTGTCATTAATTCTCCTAAATTTAAACAAACATTCAATAATTAGAAATAAATAAAAACTCTAAAACGTCAAATAATTAAGGACGGATGGAGTACTTATTACCGAGTACGCTTACTTATGAGGTCCTTACAAAAAAAAAAAAAAAGTTATCCAAACACCGTAAATTTGAGAGTTAAATTAATTATAATAGTATAGATAGATGTGTGTAACGCAATTCCCAAAACTAAAAATACTCAGCTGCAAGGCATAACTTATCCTATAATCTAAGAAGATTTGAAAAGATAAAAAAGACAAAGGCAAAAGCAAAAGATTCTTGTATATGTTATTGTTATATTACTTATATATAATATATTGGGATAGTTTTGGAATAGTGAAGATGGTCATGTCACCTAGCTAGCTACTGAATTAAGCGGACCATCACCATGTTCGACCAAAGAAAACCATATATTGGAATTTGGAACCTAACAATATTACTACTACTATATGACAAATCTCCCCTGCCAATTAAGTCTCTTTCTTTCTTACACCCTCAATTTCATCATCTCTCTCCCTCTTTCTCTCTCTCTCTTCTTCTCTAGCTCCCCTACCTACCTACGGACTATTTGATCTTCAATGAAATCCCAACCCATTGAGTATCCCTTAGGGAGAAACTCAAACCAAAAAATCCCCAAGATAATTCTACTACTAGCCTTAACCCTACTCCTCCTCACCGTCGTCCCTTTCTATTTCCCTCTCCAAAAATCCACCCCATCTTTGCCCAAAAACTCCCCGGATTCGCAATCTCCAACTCTTCATCATTCTGCCGCGGATTCCATAAAAATTACTGAGCATGAAAAGTGTGACATTTTCTCCGGGGAATGGATTCCGAATCCGGAGGCACCTTACTACACAAACACAACATGCTGGGCCATTCATGAGCACCAAAACTGCATGAAATACGGTAGGCCGGATTCGGATTTCATGAAATGGAGGTGGAAACCAGATGGCTGTGACCTACCTATTTTTAACCCCTATCAGTTCCTTGAAATTGTTAGGGGAAAGTCCATGGCCTTCGTCGGAGACTCCGTCGGAAGAAACCAAATGCAATCCTTGATGTGTATGTTATCCCGGGTACGTACGTAAAACTTCATATTAATTTTCGCCACCATGCATCTTCATTTATACCATATATATATATACATATAGTAGTACTACTGTTCATTTATTTATTTTCTCTCCTGTATATATATTTATGAACTTAAATTTATCCAACTTTGTATCATGAAGTTGACATCTTATTTAATGCTATAAATTTGTCAAGGATTGGGTAAAATATTACTCCTATTTATATGGGTAATAGTACAAATATTTCAGTGAAACTTGAATAGTTGGGATGCATGAAGACGTGAAAAGTTTGCCAACTCATTACATATTGCGCAAGTTGCGGTTCAGCAATAAGCTGCTTGCTAGCGTCAACCTATCTTTAGCTCTTTTTTACGGGGAGATTCCAAAAATTTTGGACAAATTCAGATTGAGTTAAAAATAATCTAAATTTATATTTTATAAATAAAAATACGTATTAGTTACACAAAGTACTCTCTTCCATGAGAGTGAGCCCCACTTACTTTTTATATAAAGAGAAATTTGTAGAATTATCAAATTTACTTGTGAAAATATTAATTCTCATAATCTAATAGTAGAAGAATTCTAGATCATGTTTTGTTTATCATGGTAGTATTAGTTAAATATGAAATGATAATTAATTTTATTAATTGTAATACTGACATTATTTGAGTGGAAAATTCAAATGGGCGTCATATGTTTAGCAGGCAAGTGTGGATGAAAATGATTTTGGAAAATGGGGGGAATTATTGAGAATTGAAAGAAAGAAATTGTGGTACTTTTACCAAATTTGAATAGGCTGGAATGATATTATTAAAATAAAAAACTAATAATTGATCATTCATTATTTGAGAGGATTTTGTCTTCTTACTTATGTTTTCTACTCATTGTAGTATTTTATTCATTACGCCTTCTATTGAAAGCAAATGAAAGTTGTTGTCCTTGGCTTACGTACTCGTACCGCAGTAACTTGGTAAAAATGTTAAATCTGGAGTGGAGTAATTTATTTGTGAACCTTGAAGACAAAACATTAAATAATGCTGTCATTGTCATACTGGTTAATTCAAAAGACGAAGTTTCTGTTAGTATTTTTTAAAATTAAAATAAAATGAAAAGAATAATTAAAATATAAAAATACTTTATACAAAAGCTCTGAAAGATCCGAATAATATGGCAAGATCTACGTCACAGGCTATAAGATTTCTGTTAATCAACATTACATCTGGTCCCAAAATTAAATATATATATATATATATATATATAATCAAATGGGAACTCATGTGCTTGCAGCCCAAAAGATGATAAAATAGAAATAATATGCAGCTGGCCAGCTGCATAGTTTTTGACAGATGACTGATTTGGACATTCCAACTCATTTCCTTAATATAAAGTTCTTAAGTATAATGATTAGCTAGTGTGCATAAAAGTCTATTATCTATGAGATCATTACGTACTAATTAATCTATATTAATTACCCTCCCTGTCTCAAATTATCTATCCTAGCTATTTGACAAAACAAATTAATTAAAAATGTATACATGATTTCTTAAATTTTGAAAGTTATTGGTTCTTACTAGATCGGATAAGTGCTATTAATTTTAAAAGTAAAGGTAACAAAATAGTATTTTCAGTGTTTTATAAAAAGAGTCTCATTTATCAATTATATTTTTTATTTCACAAAACAATCCTCTTAAATATAAAACAAATAAAAAATAAAACGGAGATGAGTAACTGAGTGAGGGATGATGGGTATTTTTGAATATTAACTTGATGACAAAGTTTAGGGAATCCAAGCCTGGCAAGTGGGCTCCTCGCCTATCTCCCAAAATACAATTATCTTCTTCCGTAGTTTTCTTGGCCAACCCCATGACCACCGTGGCCGTATGTGGTGTGCCCATGCATCATATATATTCCTTGACAATATATATATATATATATATATATATATATATATATATATATATTTGCATAATAAAGATTACTCTCGAACACTGCATGTGCATGATGAATTTACGTATCTATGTGCTCAGTGATTTATCAGCGACTCTGTCGTAACTCGTGAGTGCATAAAGAAGAAAAAAAAAGTGTCATCAAATTCTTGATTTTTACAAATTTTCAGGTTCAATATCCCATTGACGAGTCATACACCACAGATGAAAATTTCAAAAGGTGGAGATATGTTGATTACAATTTTACCCTTGCAACATTTTGGACACCCTTTTTAGTTAAAGCTGAAATGGCAGATCCTAATGGACCAACTCACACGGGTCTTTTTAACCTCTACCTTGATGAATTTGACGAGAAATGGACGAGTGAGATTCAAGATTTCGATTACTTGATCATCAATGGTGGTCACTGGTTTACCCGTCCCGGTTTTTACTACGAGAAAGGCCGCATAATCGGCTGTCGATTCTGTGGAGTGGAAAATATCACCGATTATCCAATGACTTATGGATATCGGAAAGCATTTAGAACGGCGTTTAAAGCGATTAATAGCTTGGAAAACTTCAAGGGAATCGCATTTTTAAGGACTTTTGCACCAATGCATTTTGAAAACGGGGAATGGAACGGTGGGGGAGATTGTGTGAGAAGGAAGCCCTTTAAGAGCAATGAGATAAGTTTAGAAGGGCTGAATTTAGAAATGTATATGACACAAATGGAGGAATTTAGGGCTGCACAAAGAAAAGCAAGTCAAAATGGGAAGAAATTTAGGGTATTGGATCTGACACCAGCAATGCTGTTAAGGCCAGATGGTCACCCTAGTAAATATGGTCACTGGCCACATGAAAATGTGACGTTGTATAATGACTGTGTGCATTGGTGCTTGCCGGGACCAATTGATACTTGGAGTGATTTCTTGCTTCAGATGTTGAAGACAGAAAATTGGAAATCACTTGGAGAGAAATTTCGGTCCAAGCAAAGGAAAGATAGAATTAAATAGATTCTTAATTTAATTTCCCCCTTATTCACCCCTACTCCATTGTTTTGTTTTTCCTTCTTTATTTTGGGGTTTTTTTTTTATTTATTATATATTCTCTACAACCTTTTAGAGGTTCATTATCATGAATTGTATTATTGCCTCCAAGTTGTGTATGGGGGTCCAAGCATTGTATCATGTTATTTATTAAGTATATAAATATGAGGATTATATATAAGACCCCGAAATTTTTAAATAAAAAGGAATTTCCTTTATTTATTATTTTGAAATAGTAAGGTTGATTTGATTAATGTGGATAGTTAAGGGTTAAATACGCAAATATTTCAAAAAAAGCTAGTGGTTATAAAATATTCATTATTGTCGGGGGAATATTCGTTTGGTCGTGGAATATTAAATCTTTGTTAATAGAATATTAAACGTCTGAGCCAGTAGCCTTGTTAGTATGTAGGCCATGCATGAAAGCGATTGGATGAAGAAAACGACAAATATAAGTTGTTTAAAAATAACGGAGTAGTTATTCTGATTAATCTTGTTGGAATACCCGGTGGTTAAAAACACACTGTCTGGCGTTGTTGAAGCGATTCTTGTGCGGTACCAGATTGCACCAATTATTGATTCTTACGTAAGAAAGTACTTCTTCGATAATGGTTACGATAATTCTTTATTCGATATTTTATTGAGTTAATAATTCTTTGTGTTGATATTTTATATTCATTGTTTTTGATAATTGTCATTACACAAGATTTTTTCTTTATCGAAGCAATAATTATATTATCTGAATAATATTATTAGATAACATTATTGGCGAATGTCAGAAAGTTACGCTCAAGGAGAGGTTTAATTACCTAATTGCGGCGTAAGTAAGAAGAAATTCTTATTGGAAAAGTTCTCTTCCTTGAGGCTGCCGCGGTTGTCGATATTGTGATTACGTAATATTATTTATGAATAATTAATTATTGATTCATATGATGAGAAAAATATTGATTTTATGTGGATATAGATGGAGAAAATTTTTATAGTGACAATTGTTGAAAATTGAAATTTTATCTTTTTACGATAAAATAATTCATTTAAATATATTATTTTAATAATATATTAACGGTGATATTTTTACAATGAATGTGGGATATATGAGTATACGAGGAGGAAGAGTATTTTTGTTGCGAATAAATGTTTAAAAGCATGTTAAACATGTAAATTGGACCCCATTTATTGGTGAAATTTGATTATATCAGAAATCGCCCGTTGTGGATTTGATTCGATTTCATTTGGAATTTGGAAAAACTTTCTTCTGCTGAAAGTTGTAGAGAATTGAATTTCCTATAAAAACTCATGAGATTCGAATTTTTTCTGATGAAAAGGCTTATTTATTATGAATTATTGAAGCTACGAAGTTCGAAATAATTAATTTTTGGAAGTTTTAATTGTTTTATTTAAGAAAAATGTTTTTGCAATCCCACATGTGATACAAATGTGCTGAATTCAGTTGGTCTAAGGTGGGCTTGAATTTGTTTAATTATATTATTATTTTATTAAATTTTCTGCTTTTGGTGTTTCAAGATTTTCCTATAAATAAGGTCTTGGGTTAGAATTGAAAATCACACCGTAAGCCCAAGTTTTTTCTCTATATTATCAGCGTGATTCTTGTGAGTATTTTGAGTATACTTTGAGTATTGCTTAGAGCAGTGCTGAAGTTCAAAGACTATTTATCAGATTATACATGGTAAAATCTTGATCTTTCGAGGTAAGGGATATTATTTTTTTTTCAGTAATGATATTATTTCTTCAATATCATTATCTTTGAAATGTTGATCTGAAGTTTTTATCAAATTTGAAACTTTTTCACGTATGGGGTTCTTATTCATGGGTTATTATTCATGAGTTCTTATTCACGATTCTTATTATTCATGAGTTATTATTCACGATTCTTATTCACGAAGTCTTATTCATGAAGCGTGAAGATGTTTTTGTGGAATTTCTATCTTTTGGTGTTGAAGTTCTTATTCACGATATCAAGTACTATTCACGATATCTGATCTTATTCAATCGAAAAATAAAATTTCTTCTTTTTCGTCTAAAACATATATTACGGATCTAAGCTACGATTAGATCCATGTTTTGATCATTCTTGAATTTTACACCACTATGATTATTTTTGAGATATTTTTGGACGTGGATAAAACCAAATCTGAATCCTTAATCCTTAATCCTTGTATTTTGTTTCATTTGGATTCGTTTTCTTTAAAAAATATTTTTCATCATCCCCGGTTTTAAATGATGATATTATGGAATATCTTTGGCGCGTAGTGCTGAGATGAATGATTTCTTAAGAATATCTTTTGGCAGTAGTCAAAAGATGAATGATTTGAAGAATATCTTTACCAGAAGTAGTCAAAGATGAACGTGTGTTTAAATGAAGCATAATTAATGATGAATATCTTTGGCGCAGTAGTCTGCAAAGATGAATATTTGATTCAGGATGTATATTGATTGATGTTAAGGATAAAAGATGAGCGGTGAACTTTTAAATTCATACATAGAAGATAGTAGTTTGATTCTCTACTTAACTCTTCTAATGAATTATTATTTCATTGCGAATATTGATTTAAAATTTGTTGTCTATTGATTCTATTATATTTTTTCTCATTGAAGACTAACGATAATTTGTTGTATATTATCTTAGTCGTATAATATTCTTTTTGAAATTTAGTTGAATTTCACCTTTTTTTCTTTTGTTCCATTTTCTCGGGGAGGCGAGAATATAACGCAGATGCAATTGGGAATTATGGAATGAAGGTTTTAGAAAGGATTGTTTAGTAGTCCTCACCATTTTTGTAAAATAATGTATCAATAAATGTGATGAAGATTTATTCGAAAGTATAGATATTATACAGAAGATAATATTTGTATTCAAACTCTGCGATTTCTTGTTGTAATAATAAAGTTGTAGTTGTTTACATCTATATATTGACAACTCAAAATAGATGATGTATACCTATTTTGGGGCGTCACATTATATATATAATAAAAGTTATAATTTGTAATAAAAGTACTCTTTTTTAAGTATTGATTATTTATCGGCTAAACATTACAAAGGTTGTCTAAGAAAACGGGATTCATATTGTTATAGCAAAAACTTTGTTGATAAAGTAAACATATAAATTATTTTAGCGATACTTAATATTTTAAAAAATAATATATTATTCGAACCAATTTTATTTGTGTTCTAACAGTATCAACAGTTTAAAAATAACCAATAATATTATTTTAGTGACAAAAGATTAGATACTAAATGAATGTGAATAATAATTATTAACTATAATTTTTGGACTCTCCTGTATGGTAGAATATTCTCAAATTATAATTTAATAAATTATTTTATATTTAATTTTTTATAACTATCGTTTGGCACCATAGTATTAGTCAAAATAGAGGGTGAGATGAGTACTGAAAGTGTTTTGTTTCATGAGTAGTTCTCTCCGATGAGAAATCGGAAGAAATAGCAATTGGGTTGGAGATTAGCATGGTTAATGTAGTAAAATAAATCTTAGTATACTTCGCATAATATTTTTTATCACCTCTTGTCATAATTGATTTCAAGTCTTTCACGTCTGAATGAATAAGACTAAGTAATTTTGATTCTCTTTTTAACATAAGTTTGCATGGTTTCTTAATTATTTTAGCTTCAACACAAGTGTGACATTTATCATATTTGAAAATTAAAATATTTTTAAGAATGTCTATTTCTTTCATTTATTTAATATATGAGTACTCCCTCCATCCTATTATATCTGACGTTTTAGAGATTTTCACTTAGATTAAGAATAGATGTATTTTTACTATTTTACCCTTAATTAATACTTTGATCTCATTTAATTCTTCATTTGTTCCTCTTTCTTCTTCATCTTGTCCTTCTTCTTCTATCTGTTCTCCTGTCTGTTCATCTCCGCCGACGGAGGTTGTTTGGGATAAAATATGATAATTTTATCATTGCAGTAGAGTTGGTTTTTGATAAAATCTCCTTAGAGTATATCCGGTTGATTTCGATCTTGTCGTCATCGATCGAGTCGGAACAGATGTAGAGGAGAAGGCCTCCTCTTTGATGCGATGGGTGGTCACAATGGCCTCAGATTTGGCAATCGTGTCGTAGCACTTGGAGAGGACAAAAGGAGTGGAGAGAGAGTCTCGATCAGGCGTTTGACGACGGCGTCAAGAGTGCGTTCAGTGAGCGGTCAAATGCAGAAAAAAAATATTCGATTTGTCGGGATTCCTTATAAAGCTTTTCTTCAATTTGGGCCATTGTTGGGGTTTGGAGCTCTGATTCGTTTTTAGGAGTTGCTCTACTGTCTGTTCTTTTGTCTGTTTAATTTGAATTGTTTTTTGAAAACAGAAAAAATAGTCATTAATGGTGGTGGAGAAGGAAGGGTAAAGAAGGAAAACAAATAGGCAAAATAGTCTTGATTTTGTAGAACGCCAAATATTTTGAGGAAAAAAAAAATACTCTAGAACGTCAGATATAATGAGATGGAGGGAGTAATTAATATGACCTAGTCTAGCATGCCACAAAGAATCACACTCAGAGCAAATAAGCGAAAGAACTATCATTTTCATTCAAGACATTAAGTACAAATAACTCATTATTATTAATGTACCATTTCCCCCACAAATACCCCATTTTTAGTCATTATAATTTTTTCCAACTCAAAAATAATTTTTACTCCTATTTTGCTTAGCAAAGACACAGACACAGACACAGACACAGACAGATACAGACAAAAGGTTTCAACGGATATTTGGCGCATGAAACACGTCTGTCAATGAGATGATTTTTATGGAGATAAGCCTAATAAGGACTTTCTTGTTTCCCAAAACAGGTGCAGGAGTACCATGTAAACTTGTTCCTCTCAATGGTATATAGAAGGAAAATATATTTTTAATGCCACAAATGTGCTTAGTTGCATCAGAGTCTACTATCCAATTATTATCATGTGTCATAATGTTAATCTCAGAAACGATATATTCCTTGACAATATTTGCATCATATATATTATTATATGAAGTAGAAAACATGCGTGTTGATTTCTCTTAATATATGAGTAAAAGTTTTCTCTATTTTTTTCTTCTTTTTCTCTCCTGCATGATCTAGATTTAGCTATATATATAAGAAAAAGTTTTGTAACGACTAGAAAATTAAAAGTTTTACAACGACTAATTTTAATAATTAAACATAAATTAATCTAATAGTTAATTTCATATGAGTTGTGAGATTTCTTGAAGGTGAGAAAAAAGTAAGTTTACTAGAGGGGTTTGTTCAAAGGGTAGGGGACAGAGGATTAGATGTGGAGGGGTGGGCTCCACAGGGAAGAATTTTGGGAAATGAAAACATTTGTATGAATTTGGGTAAAAATTGGTATTGTTTCGGTACCAAATCAGTCAATCAGTTCAGGATATCGGTTCAACTAATATGAGATATCGATCCAATTGGTACTGGTATTAGTACATAATTTTGGATATTTTCAATAACTGGTTTGGTACAATTTGAACTGGTTCGATACGATAAATTACCGATGAATAGGACCTCGATACCAAAAGGAAGGAAACTATCGACATTCGTGGGGCTGAATGGAAGGAGTTCGATACTCCTTAAATAAGGTTTTGAGTATAAGATATTTTAGAGAAGTTTTTTAATTCATTAATATATGACATTTTAGAATTTTAAGAAAATATTAATAGTTTAATTTTTAATATTATCCCAAGTATTAAATATAACTTTAATTCTCTCACTATTTTTTGTTCAATAAATAACAATCTTTTTTTTCAATACAAGGATAATATAGATATTTAATATTATATTTAATGATATATAATTATTTTTTTAATATTTGTGCATAACTTTAAAAAATCTTACTATATTAAAGGACAGATTGAATTAGTCTGGACTTAATAGCGAAAATAAAAAAGAACTAACCCTGGGCTACGTAAAAAAAAATCCGTATAAGCTGTCTTAGTTGACAAAATTTTCTTTGGTACTTGGGCCATTTGAGTTTAATTTGATTTACCGATGGCGTAAATTACACTATTATTAAAGTATTACACTATTAAATAAAATTATTTTTATTTAATAACGTGTTATAAGTCTGACATTGTTCGTACATACATTATCAGTCATAAAATAAGTGTCCCGTTTCATTTGAGGGGAATAAAGTTTTTAACCGTATAATTCAATTTAAAAGTTAAATAGTTTTAATGAATCTTATGTGAAAATTATTGTCATTGTTTTGTTTATTTTTAGGAAAGAAAAGTACCATCATTTTGTTAGTGAGGTGAAGTCCACTCACTATTCATATTCATATTCATATGAGAAGGATCATATAAAAATATTAATTTTTTTATATAAAAATATCAAAAATAAATTCCATCCAACGGTGGAGTATTATTAATTAATTGATAAATTTGGTCAGAAACATTTTTATAAGAAAATTGGTCACAAGTCTATTTTGGATAGGTTGAACAGGACCATCCACTTAATATTTTCAATATCAGCCGTACATTCAAATGTGACATACTGCCTACAAATTTCAATAAAATAATAATACAAGTTAATAATACATTCATTCAAATGTGACATACTACTGCCTACAAAATTTCAATAAAATAATAATCAGAGCGCTGAACAAACATGTCAGTTGTCGCATTAGCATATAGTACTAAATATATAAACAAAATTTTAATTTTGGTTGCCACATAATTTGACAGCTAGCTTGATGTTTATATCAGATTTAAAGCCGCTTTAGTTGCTACTAATCAATCATCAATTAGCTAAAGAAATTGCGCAATTAATATTTTAAATTAATAAAATGATAATGTAGAATTCTATGGGATGGAAAGAGAGGTTTCTTTAATTATATGAAGATGCCCCCGGCCCTTTGCAAAAAAGTTTATATCACTCAAACAATGTTTCCATCTTTTTGAAAAGATAGAAGAAAAAGGATGATGGGAAGAATCAAAGACGAACCGGTTATAGCGACGATTTTTTGAAATATGACGATAGTATAATTTGTTTAGTTAGTATTTATTTTGTTTTTTTGATTCGCTGAAGAGCCAGACTGTCGCATATATTCATCAACACTTGTGTACGTACGTATACAATTTTCAATTGTAAGAAATGGGAGTCATGGTGTACGTGCATTCATTCAGAGTCATAGATTTGAGGTGAATACAAATGCTGTTTCTTTGAAGCTATAGCATAGAGTTACTATAAACTGTTGTATGACTTTCATTTCACTGTATATATAAATATAATATAATGATGAACATTATAAAGTTGACAATAAAAAGAAAGAATCTCCTTTTCTTTCTTTGCCGTGAAAGTGTGTGATTAATTCCAAACAAGTAACTTTAGATAAAGAAACAAATCCATCACCTGGCCTGTCAGGCTGGCACCAATAAATCACTTTTGTTTTGTATAATCTGGTATCAGATGATCAATCACAAATAACACTTACCATGATTATATATTGTTAAGTATACACCGAAAGAGTACCTAATTCCAAATGTTATTTTCATTTTATAAAAATCTTATGGGATACATGAAAATGAAATACTCAATTAATCAAAATTAAGAAGCTGCAGGCAGGCAGGCAGGCTGCATCCATCTTGTCTCTGATCCAAAAACAACAACAAAATATCATGAAAACATTAAATCAAAAGGGATTAGAATATAACTAATATAATCACTCACCAATCTAATTAATGCAAGAATAATATCAGATTGAAAATTACATTAATTCTTATTTTTATATTTGCTAAAACGAAAGCGCTAATCATTTTCACTGAAACTCGCTTTAGGACTAACTCCAGGTAATTTTCTATTTACAGCAAAGCATTGTCGGCAAGTTTTTTACATTTAGGAAGTTGTAAATTGTAATCAATCTAGTTTAGAAATAGGAAAATTACCCTTGTTAATTAATTAATTCGGCAGCATTTCACTACACTGTATGGAGTATTTACTTCTACTTGTCCCTCCCTTGTGCGTGCGTGCGTGCGTGCATGCAAAAGATTCTGAGGGTGTATATTTACAGTTTAATAAATTACCTGTCAGTCTCAAAATATTTGTCCCTTTTGGAGCTTGATGCACTTTAAGAAATGAGTGTATGTGTAGTACGTAGTTTTAATATTTGTCCCTTTTACTTGAATAACTTCACCTCACCACACTGCTCAAAACCAAGGGGATCGAAATTGGTAGTGTAACTTAATAAGCTAGCTAGAAAAAGGAAAGGATATATCACAACTAATTTAGGACGACAGACGAGTATTTTCTTCATCAAATGTACGGCAACATTATGTCTGTTAATGCAAAGCAGCAGCCTTGTGCATGGGGGATTAAGTTTAGAAGCCTACTAATCATTTTTAAGTTACTAATATATAGACCTGTGGCCTAACTAATATATATATATATATATATATATATATATATATATATATATATATATATATTTGCCACAGCTAATGTATAAAATAGCCATCATGTAAGGTAACAATGTTATCTGGAAGTACATACAGTTTGGCCACATGTATCCAGCTCATATGCTTATCATATAATTAAACACATCATAGTGATTGGTGACAAGATTATGTTATAATTTTTGTCTTATAATGATAATTCATGATGGCGATTTTAGGGTCACAAAATATATAGCTAGCCAAGAGAAAAATAAAGAAAAGTCTGTAGCATCTTCCAGTGATACTACTTGACATCACTTTCAAGTATTATATAAAAAGCCAAAATCAAACTTCCAGCCTTCAGACTTTTCAAGATGAAGAGCTATACCATTGAGCTTCCCAACTCCAGAAAATTTATCCTACCAATCCTAGCATTATTTCTTCTAACCACAATTCCACTGTATTTACGAAACAGTCCCTTATCCCCACTGCACGCTCTAGAGATTTATATCAATGGTTCAAGAAGCGCGGAAATAGAGCATAAATGTAATGTGTTTCGAGGAGATTGGGTGCTAAGTTCTGAGAGGCCTTACTACACGAATGAAACTGAGTGTGAGATAGATGAACGACAGAACTGTATCAAGTTTGGGAGACCAGACACTGAGTTTATGAAGTGGAGATGGAAACCAGATGAATGTGAGCTGCCTCTTTTTGATGCATCCCAGTTCTTGGAGCTTGTCACAGGGAAGACAATGGCATTTGTTGGGGACTCGGTGGGAAGAAACCAAATGCAGTCACTGGTGTGCCTATTAGCTAGTGTAAGTGCTCAATACCCAACTCACTATAGCACTATGCATTTCATTTGCATGAATTCCTAATCTACATCTCAAAATATGGCGTTTCTACTTCTATATCACTTAGAAGAATTGCAGGAAGAAAAAGAAATAATTACTTTGTCTTTCTTGTAGTAAAATACTCCCATCGAGAAAAAAGAATCCTACTTTCGTTGTAATTTTTTTATTGAAAATATATTTATTTTTTCCATTTCTGACAGAGGTGATATATAGAATACATAGATGTACATGTATACATAGATATGCGTTGTAGGGGGTACATTTTTAGTTTAAAGCTGAGGTGGTAGTTCAGAGAGGAGTTCCTATCCATCTTGTATCAGTTGTATGTCAGTATTATTAGATATGTGAACATTAAAGAAGGAGAATAAAAAGCAAACAGTTGATAATGGTCCCACTTGGCAAGAATAATATACACACATGGAACAACAACAACAGGACAACAGTGACAGCAATAAACAGCAACAATGATTTGAAATAAATGAAATAATTCCAATTTCACAACTTTTTTTTTTCTGTCCTCCCAATAATCGATTATAAGCAACTAGTTTGAAAATTACTATAAAATCCCTGTTCTGGTATCACCCTTGGTAAAGAGCTTAAAGACAATATAGAATAAAGAGTTAAAGACCCCATTGTTTGATTGATTGAAAAACCGAAGGGGACTTTTCAAATGGTCCCAATTATACAATTGAGTGGAAGAGAGGGATAGGACATAAGACGAACACAGCTGGATAAAACTGAAGCTTGATGTAGTTGTACTAGATTCTTTTCTTTTCTTTTGTTAAAGTTTTTAATTCATCTTTATACAAAAAAAAAAAAAAAGAAAAAAAAAGAGGAAAATGAACTGTCCTTTTCAGGCAGCCGATCCTGTAGACGTTTCCTATGGAAATGATACAAGATTCAGAAGATGGTTCTACCCAGCTCACAACTTCACATTAGCAGAACTTTGGTCCCCTCTGTTGGTTAAATCCCGTGATGCTGACGCTAGTGGTTTCACTAGGAACAGCCTCCTAAACCTCTATCTAGATGAGCCAGATGAGGTCTGGAAGGCTCAAATAGAGGATGTGGACTTTGTGATGTTCTCAGCTGGACAATGGTTCTTTCGACCATTCATTTACTATGAAAATGGTACAATTGTTGGTTGCTTTAAGTGTAATAAACAGAACATCACCGAAGTTCCCCACTATTATGGATATAAAATGGCCTTTCGTACTGCCTTTCGGACCCTTCTGAGCAATGAAAGATACAAAGGGATGACATTCCTAAGAACATACTCACCATCGCATTTTGAGAATGGGGATTGGAATAAAGGAGGGAACTGTATAAGAACAAGACCCTTTACAAAACAAGAGATGAAGTTCGACGGGTATAATTTAGACTCTTACATGACTCAAGTTGAAGAGTTTAGGGCGGCAGAAAAGGAAGGGGAAAAGAAGGGTTTGAAATTTAGGTTGCTAGATACTACTGAAGCAATGGTGTTGAGACCAGATGGACACCCAAACCATTATGGGCACTCGCCACAAGAGAACAAGACCTTAGCCGATTGT
This sequence comes from Panax quinquefolius, assembly GCA_020205615.1. Classification (NCBI taxonomy): domain Eukaryota; kingdom Viridiplantae; phylum Streptophyta; class Magnoliopsida; order Apiales; family Araliaceae; genus Panax; species Panax quinquefolius. The sequence continues at coordinate 25,297,604 of CM035156.1, forward strand.
GTCCATTGGTGCTTGCCAGGCCCTATAGACACATGGAATGAATTTCTGTTTCAGATGTTGAAGGTTGAAGGAGAAGGATCAATCAAGACTAAGCTCCAGAAAGAAGACTAGTTGAAAATTCATAATTTTGTTTGCATAAGCATATTAACAGATCCTATTGTTTGATTTATAAGGATGTAATTATACCTTTTTGCAATTTATATTTCAATTGAACGTCTCCTTGTAGATATTTCATATTTATCGATGTTACTATGATTTTTATCACGAAATGGAAAGACTATACCTAGCCACTTGATATATTTAAAGTTTAAACAAAGCAACTGTCGCTGCTTGCTGGAAGCAGGAATTCGTATAAACAAAAATTCCATTACAAGGAAATTCTGCACTTATATTGGATTTAAGTTTTGTGTCTCTATGCTCTCTTTGAACTACATCCTTTTTTCCAATTACTGAAATTATTGTAACTTAAATTTTGACCCAAGGAATAATGTCAGAAGCCACTTTTAATATTGAGACAGCTAGCTTCGACTCCATAGCATGGACCAAAGATTCTACACAATCCGAATTGTTCATGATTTCATTACATTTCTGAGATGCACGTATTAGTCCAGGAACTTAGAAGGACCAAGAAAATGATCATCCCAACCCGATATGCAAAAAAAAAACAAAAAAACTGCAGAGGCTAGATCTTCTTGCATCATCAAAAAGAATCAATTAGGGATAAACAGTTTTGACATGCCTTTTAACATTTATGATAATCGTTTCAGCAGAAAAACCTAAAGATAGGCATGTGTTTACAGTGGCATTAAGGAAACTTCAACATAGGTCAACGTCCTTTTCTTTTCTTTTTGATAGTTGAAAAGTCAATGCTATGTTATCCCGGGAAGTACTTGTAGCTTAACGGTATAATTGTATCAAAATGTGTTTTTAATCAACTAAAAGGGGAAAATATTACAAGTAATGTGTTCAGAATAAATTTACTTGAAAATAGCGTGTATTGCATGTATGGTTTTCACCTTCTATCATCATAAATAGAGTCAAGGGATCATCTAAAGAAGAAGCATAACAATTAAGTTGAGATAGTAGAGTTGAAACAATATATCATTATATATACACAAAATATATTTTTGTACAAGTTGGATGAAAATATAACAGAAAATTTAACAGCTTCGGCATGGAACGTATCAAAAAATTAATTAGACAGAAACAGTAGACGTTGAGAAGACCTTTGAAAGAGATCTTGTTACATACCAAGATGTGCAAAGCTAAAATGTAGAGCACGAAAGCCGACCTGAGCAGCATTTGCCTCTGTAGGCTCTCAACTCGGCCACCCGTGTGATAAGCTTGTCATGTGGATCAACAACGTAAGCTGAAGAAAGAGGTCCCCCCTTCTGAGAGCTGCTCCTTCCAACTATTCCTGGAAGCATTCATCTCTGCTGGGCATCAAGCCTCCTGCACAACCCATTCAATCTTTCAAGTTCAGTCTCCTTCACACGAAGAATATCACTGACCAAGCCTTCTGCTTGCCCCTACAAAGAAGAACAGGAGGAGATTAAGAACATTATACTTCACAAAATAGAAAAAGTTAGCAATATAAGGAATTGTGAAATACAAACCTGCTTTGAAGCTAGTTGTTCAATTAGGCTGTGAAGCTGTTTATCTAGTATTTTCTCTCTTTGAGCTGAACAGAAATGCATCAAGTAAAATTATATGAAAAATTTAAAAGCTCCCATTATCAAATTTTAAACAAATTAGGACAAGCATCTTGTTTACCAATTTTTTTTTAAATTTTTTAAAAAAAATCAGGGTCAACTATGATGCACCAAAGCTTGAGCACAAGTAGATATACCAAAGCTTGAACACAAGTAGGACATGTTCCAGAGATGACTAGGATTATAGGAATTTTAATATAGCATCACATGACCAATGATCAGTTGTTCTGGGTCAATCATATGTATGCTTAGACATGCATTGAGATAATTCCTCAGATACATGGCTCCAGAGTATGCATCAAGCGGCAAGTTGACTGAAAAGTCCGATGTTTTCTCGTTTGGGGTCATGCTTTTAGAGCTCATCACTGGTCGTAAGCCTGTGGACTCATCTCAGCCATTGGGTGATGAGAGCCTGGTTGAATGGGTATGCTTCCATAACATGAACCTTGGTTTTGTGTATTTAACATGTATACAAAAGTTTTCTTTGTCTATATTATGTTTGCGTTGGGTCTCAGGATGCGGAAACCTTTCAAAATCAGCTTTAAAAAATATACTATCGGGGTCTAAGTTTTTTCACCAAACATGGGGAAAGTTGAGAATATAGGAATAAAAAAGAAAAAGGAAGCATTTAAAAATTATGTCTCCTCTTTGTAAATTTCGACACTCACAACCATAAAATTTGCTTCGAGTGTGTGGTTTACCTTTTTCTTCTCTCTACTCCTGAGGGCTTAACTAATATTTCATACCTCTTGTAAGCCCTGATTTTCCATAAATGGGACGCATGGTCTATTGGATGAGTACTAATGATAAATTTATTTTCTGGTGGCGTGATGTTTTTCCTTTCTTACACAAAAAAGCTGCAATTATTACTGGAAAAGATAACCATAAGATCTTATGTGCTTGCTTTAGTCTTGATTTTGCGTGATTTTTAAAGGCGATAACCGGCTCCATGGAAAATCTCACTGAATTCACTCAAAACTCTCCAATGATGCTGTGTATATTAAGATAGTTTGCGACTGAAATAAAATGTAGAACATTTTAAAGGTAGTTCAAGATTAATGTTGAATACCTACATGATGATTTTAGACTTTTATACTCTCCGTCATGTTACTAAATTCGTATCAAGCATTGTTAAATCTTTGTTCTGTATGAGATGAGTCGGGACATTATATTGTCTTAGCTTGTTGCTTGAGCTTATTATCCTTCAAAGTGGCATCGTGGAATCAGTAGCCCTGAGTCATTATAATGAGTTAGTTTGGAATGGAACCCCTTCTTTTCATTCATCTTGCTTATGTATATTTGGATACTTTGGATATATTGAGAAAAACAAAGAGTGTGTATAGTAATTAGTAAATAGAGAGCTAAAGAGACATTGTATTGAACTAGAGTTCTTCCAGAATAAACAAATATCGAATTCTAGGTCTAGAAATTGGTATTGCAGCTTATTGAAGAAAATCAAAACATGTAAGAAAGTATCTTGGTCTTTGAAGTTCTATTCACAAATGGTTCCTGTCATGCTGTGTTTTACCGATAATAAGATGGAAACTGTTAAATCCACATCATAAAATGTTATTTTCACAACAAAAGTGTCGCTATACATCCTATAGCGACGGTTTTCACCGTCACTATACATCTACAGCGACACTTTTGTTGTGGAAATAACAAAAAGTGTTGTGGATTTAACAATTCCCTAATAAGATTGATGAAGAGTGAAGGATTTTGATTCTTTAAAGTTTTAATATACATACGATATATTAGATTTCCCAAAGTTCTATTTGTTCTTTCCCTAATCTTCTTCATTGTTATGATTATACGGTCATACCTGGTGATGTCAGTAAGAAGTTTAATAAGATTACCAAACATATCGTGCAGGCTCGACCTGTACTTACACAAGCCCTCGACAAGCAAGACTTTGAAGAGTTGGTAGATCCGAGGCTCGAAAAGAACTTTGTTGAACATGAGATGTTCCGGATGATTGAAGCAGCCGCAGCTTGTGTCCGTCATTTGGCTGCAAAGAGGCCACGAATGAGCCAGGTACAATTTTTTAAGCATTCTGCTTGAAGCTTTCCAACCACATCTTCTTTTCTTTAATCTATGAGGTGTCTTAAATTGTTTTCCCTACTCTATTCCCCTTCGCAGGTGGTGAGAGCTCTAGATTCGATGTTTGAGTTCTCAGATCTGACCAATGAAGTGAAACCTGGACAAAGTGAAATTTTTGATTCAAGGGAACAATCTGCACAGATCAGAATGTTTCAGAGGATGGCCTTTGGAAGTCAAGACTACAGTTCCGAATTCTTCAATAATTCTCAAAGCAGCTGGAGGAGCTGAGTTTGTGGTGAATGTCATATCTGCACAAAAGCTTAGTCTTCTAGCTCAAGTCACAAGTAAAGTAGTTGAGATTCAGTGACAGACAGAAAGTCCAAGAATTCATCATGGATATGGAGCATTATAGAATTATTTAGGCATTACCACGGTGATTTGGCCAGGTAAATTTGAACATAGACTTCCCTAGTTCGAGGTAGTATCGACTCCTCCCGGTCTTAGAATCATTTAAACCTTTTTTTAGAGTTTGTAATTAGGTCCAGGTTGCTTTCTAATGTGCATGTCATTGTTAGAGTTAAACATGGTTCAAGGATTCTTTGTATATTATCTAACATCCCCTAGAGTTATTTATATGGTACATATTTGTGTACGTCTTATTTCTTCATTGCCTGTGTCGAATGCTTTATTTTTTTTTCAGTTGCAGAAACAGGGAAACTAATGTGGTGGAAGAAATGGAAGGTGAAATCCCCTGATAGCCTGCCTTTATATATGAGACTAAAATTAATAGCCTACAAGAGTGGCATGTTAGTAGTATTGTGTCTCATACTATATTTCAGGATCTGCATCTGATATTTCGAATTTATATTAATGATATTATTTTTCATTTCTTTGAATTGAACTTGAAAAACGATCAATTGATCTTCTAAATTAGTCGTGATATGGGTGATACTAAAGGTGTCTTAATTTTTATCAAATAGTAGAGTTTATGGGCTTTAGAAGAAAATAGAAAGATAGAAGAGAGCATCTTCATATCCAAAAAGTCGACCTCATCTCTAAAGACTTTCAAAAATTTCTAAATATTTGAGAAAAAGAGAATAAACAAAGGAAAAAGAGAAAGAAAAATAGAAAATCAATCAAAGAAAAAAAACAAAACAAAAAATAAATATATATTTTTCTCACTTGCTCTCTCTCTCTACCTCAGTCATTTTAAAATAAAATCTCCAAAAAGGAAAGAGATATTATAGCACTCGAGGAGAGATAAAAAGGAGGAAGAGTAAAAAAAGGGTAGGGTTCAGAGTTTCAAATAGAACAAATTGCATAAATGGAGATAATAAATATTTTAATATCGTTTTATACTTCTTCTCTCTTATAAAAAAATCTCATTTATTATATTTGTAAATATTAAGGAGGTATATGTGACGCCCCCAAAATTAGGTATACGTCACCCATCTTGAAGTCGCCACTTATACGTGATATATAAATTCAAATACAACTTATTAATATAAGCTGTAGGTATAATAATCTGATATAAACTATGAGTTTGAATACAAATATTGTCTACTAGATATTATACAAACTCAAAAGGAGTCTCTCCTTACTAACTATTATCACACTATTTCACGAGAATAGTGAGGACTATTAATCTTATCCTCCTGACCATTACTGCGTTCCCCGACTCGTCTCAAATTTATGTTTCTCATTTTTCTGAAGAGAACGGTGAAAAAAAAGAAAGGTGAGCTCAACTAGCCCAAAGAAGAAATATTATGACTAAGATAATGCAGAATAAATTATCATTAGCCTTCAACAAGTGTTAAACCGATAAAATACAATAGACAACCAGGTTTAAGCTGCATTGGAATAAGCAATCCATTAAAAGAGTCAAGTAGAGAATAAAGTCTACTATCTTTTAGGTTTTAAAGGTTTTCATCAATTTTTATCACGAGACTCAAATTTTAATAAATAAACCACCACATCTAATCATCCTCGTACTACGGCCGAGGATTTTCATCAAATTATCAATGGTCACGACTATACCGAATCACCCCTGGTCATAATCATACCAAAAATTATCCATCAACGCATTACACAGCCAATCGAGGACTTTGTCACATCATTTATATCAAGTCATGATTATACCGAATGATGATCGGTCATAATCATACTAAGTTCATCTACGCACGTAAGCCAAAGATAACATAATATAACATACGGGATGATGACAATGACATAATAATTCAATAAAACAAGTTCAAGAATTATTTAATCCATGAATTATTAACGTCCAAATTGTCAACATGATCATCGTTGCAGAGAGTAAAATTCAAGAATGATCGGAAGAATATTTCCATGAAAAGAGACATGGATGAAACGCAAATATCGAGGATATTCTACTAATTTCATGGAGTATAAGTCAAAGTTTTAACCAACTGGGTATAATAAAGAATGGAATAACAAAAGAAATCACCACGCGTAAATGCAGATTGCATGCAGATGAGTTATTCCAACATAATAATAATAACGGAACCAGTCGGTGAAATTCACAAGCGGGATGTGTTCCAAGAATAATAAAGATGGAAACCGATCCGGTGTAAAACACACATGATAGGATATTCCAACGAGAATAATAAAGGCGGAACCGGTCCGGTGTAAAACATGTACATGGATGTTCCGTGAGAATAATAAAGCGGGAACTGAGTCCGGTGTAAAACACATGCATGAGGATGTTCCAGCAGAATAATAGAAGAATGTCACCAAGTATAGGGTAAAGCAGCGTATCTGAGTTATTCCAATGAATAATAAGCAATGGAATAACATAAGGATTTCACCAAGTATAGGGTATGCTGGCATGATACAAAGTTATGTATAGGGTATGCCACTTTTACAAAGTTATTCCAATGTAATAATAGTGAATGGAATAATGAAGTTCTCTTCAAGAAGAAAGAATAACACCACTACCGTGAAAAGAACCGAATATAGAAGTAGTGAAGTATAATACTCTTCTTGCTTCATAATTTTCTCTATAAACTTCTCTCTATAATTTCTCTCTGTAGTTTCAATGAATTCGTAAGAAAATAATAAAGGAATGAAGCTTTCTATTTATAGGAAAATGGAATGCGATAAGAATTTAATCCATGATTAACGGTCAGGATTGATTTCTTTTAATCGACTATCCATATTTAAAAGAAAAATCTTTTAAATAAAATATAATATATTCTATTATATAAAAACATTTTACTACGCAAACACTATGCAATACTACGCAAAACACTACGCAACACTATTTATCGTAATAAAATATAATATATTCTATTTATAGAATAACTTTAATAAAAGTATTCTATTTTATATAAAAGATGTTTCGTTTTATTACGTTAATAATCTGAATAAAACAAAACGTCATTATCGCTATAATAATTCATATTATTAATCGACAATAATGGAATCAAAATGAGTAACTTCTCACATAAAGATCAATAATCAATACCAGTGGCTACTTATGCAACCACACGACATCGTACTTTTACTACTGAGAGTAGTTCAACAAGAACTACGGTAAAACTTCCGCCGTTATTTCAATAAAATATTTTTGTCGTTTTCTCAATCCGACAATAATTACATTTATAGAGGTCCACCAATGATTGAGTAGTTGTATTTAATATTCCCGCTAAACCGAATATTCCCCACCAATCGAATATAATATAACCACTTGCATACTTTTGCAAAATTTATAAATACTACCCACAACTATAATATTATCTCAAATTCACACCACAATATTAAAAAATTATTTCACCAAATTTAAATCTTTATTAATAAAATCTGGGGTCTCACAATCTCCTCCTTATGGAATTTCGCCCTCGAAATTAGAAGGTGCGATCTGGTATGATAAAGAGATGAGAATACCTTGAATACCTTTATCGTTTAAAAATATTAAATTCATCTTTGAAATTTGCCAAAGCTATTCATTAACAATTCATCTTCGCCTTCTGAAATTTAAAGATATACAACCGTAAAACTAATAATGCTAAGACCAGCGACTTAATAGTATCACGACCACGAATTATCCATGCACCAATCGCCAAGGATATTCGTGTTTTCAATCTACTTAGTTATGATTATACCGAACAATCCTCGTCATAATCATACCAAGTCCATCTATGCACGTAAGTTTCGATGACTTTGAACGCATCCATGAATTAATATTTCATTCTTTGAGACTCATTTCAATAATTAATCCACATCATCGAATCATCCCCGCACTACGTGCCAAGGATATTCATTAGTATTACGACCATAAATTATCCATGCACTACTACCAAGATAATTGTGTTTTCAATTACTGGTTATGATTATACCTGGAACAATCCGCAGTCATAATCATACCAAGTCCATCTATGCACGTAAGTTTGCAGATGACTTTGAACACATCCATGAATTAATATTTCATTCTTTGAGACTCAAATTTCAATAATTAATCCACATCATCGAATCATCCCCGCACTCTGTGCCGAGGATATTCATTAAGTATCACGACCACAAATTATCCATGACTACTACCAAAGATAATTGTGTTTTCAATTACTGTTATGATTATGCCAACAATCCTCGGTCATAATCATACCAAGTCCATCTATGCACGTAAGCCATGAGATGACTTTGAACACATCCATGAATTAATATTTCATTCTTGAGACTCATTTCAATAATTAATCCACATCATCGAATCATCCCCGCACTACTGTGTTGAGGATATTCATTAGTATCACGACCACAAATTATCCATGCACTACTACCAAAGATAATTGTGTATTCATTTACTAAGTTATGATTATACCCGAATAATCAGTGGTGGTCATAATCATACCAAGTTCATCTATGCAATCTGATGTGCCATGTATGACTTTCAACATAATATAAACATGGGATAATGATATAAAGAATCAATCAAATGAGATAAAGGATAAATATTAAACATTTATAATATAATTTATCCAGGATTCAAGAATATCCCCATGTTATCAATCATTTAATAATCTCATAATCTAATAACATTAATATTATAACAATATTTTAATCACTTCTTAAATTTATAAACAATTTATCTTAATTGTTTACACTTTTACCATATAATGCATTTAATCATTCAAAATGTCATACTCATAAGATATCATCACCAATTATCAAATCCCTCATCAAAAATATGCATATACTATATATAGGATTCTAGCTATAAAATCCTATTTTCAACTTTGTTATTTCACATAACATATTTAACTCGTATGTTCAGAATTAAACTATTTTCATGAAAAATACCAAATCAGCCCCAAAAATATTTCTTTTCTGGGATTTAGCATAATATAGTCCCATAATGAAAATATATATTTTCTCGAATTTTTAAAATTTATTTACTATTTTTTAAAAATCAATTTCCACTTAATTCCTTAAGAAATTAGCTACCTCAAGTTTAACTCCAAAAATTCCCAAATCTTGGCAGGACCTTACACATGTTAACGTGAGCTTCCAGTTTAAATTTCATGGTCATCGGAGTTATAGAACTCAGGTTATAGCGTTTTTAAATCGGAAAAACCTAAATATTGAAATAGTCATAACTTGCTCATTTTAAGTCAGAATGAGCTCATTTTTGGACAGGAGGTACTTTATACCATATACTTTCATGTCCCAAAAGGCCAGAATTTTTCTCATAATTTAAGTGGCCGAAACAGCCTCTCTAAAATCATGGCAGAAGCTTTTTCGGTTTTGCAGCTTTGCACTCCTTTGCTAAAATCAGTCCACACAAAAATCTACAACACCTTTTCCAGTAATTCCACTAGGATTAGTTAGGTAACTCATAGATCTAACTCTAGGACTTGACCACATTCAAAAATTCAAAATATAATAGGAGATATGGTCAATTTAATTTCATGTTACGTTTTCACTAAAATCTGATTTTCAACTCTTTGTGATTTCTAAGAAACTTTCATGTTTTTTACGTACTAACCAACATAACTCATCATAAAACTTACTAATACTTCATATACCCATGATTTTCATTATTCCAATGCTTTTATTATGACTTTCATCATAAACCACGTAAACCTATTTATTTAGTTGAAGAAATATTTGAGGGTTTAAGAAATGGGTTTTTTCTTTGGGGTCAATACAAAATTCGATTTCACACTCTAGGGTAGGCTAGGAAATCTTCAAGAATACGTCAAGAAATTTATTAATGATAGAAATATCATTCAAAATCACATTTTATCCAAGACTTGGATAAGTACGTCACATTGATACCAATCGTGACTTCTATTCCTTAACCTAGATAGCACCTCACAATGATACCTATAAACTTGCCATCTTCATTCGCTTTCTGAAAGTCCGGCATTTCGGTGCATTCCACACAAGGAAGTCAACAACGAAAGGTTCGGAGCTCTTTTCTTATGGCTTGATATAATGATGATTAACTTTAGGGTTTGGTTACTTTGAATTCAGATAATGGGTTGGTTATTAATATAAAAGCTAACAACCTTACGAAAAGCATGATGATTAGCTAACCAATTGATTCTAAAAATCACATCAAAGGCAAGTATTTTCAAAAAGATAAGATCGACAGTAACGTGAAAATGTTTATTTGAATCAACAAGATTTAAAAATAGTAAGCGGTAACGGCGAAGGCTCCCTACTAACGAAGTTTCAACCAATAAGTCAAAGTTTAACTTCTTGAGTCAAATTTAAACGTTGAACACAACTAGGTGAAATAAAAGAGTGGGTAAAACTTGTATTGAATAAAGTATAGATTTCGCATTAATTTATAATTAACTTACCCGTAATAACTTCGTTCGGTTTCTCGATAAACGCCTCTCTTAAATTACCGAAGTTTGACTTTTTACTATAGGTACATTCCACCCTTAAGTGCTTCTTCACATTCTCGATCCATTATTTGAATCATTATTCTCCGATCCATATCGAATTCGGGTTGACCGCTATGCATGTGGTAATTCCGAATTCGATGTCGGGTTCTCCAATTCTTGTCCAAAAGCAAAGTCCATTTCATCTATTTTGGCTTTATTGGATCGGACGTCTTTTCTACACTATCAACGCGTCAGCAGCTTTTACCCATGCATCGCCTATTCTCCTTCGATTCGGCTTGTTTCTTCTTTTAGGCGATATTTGATTTTTAAATTCTCGATTCCAACTTTAATATCTTACACCTCGCCAAAGCGTGATTTTGTTCGAGCATCACATATCGGGTAACCCAATTTTGAATTGTTGTATCCCTTTGTTCCCTGACCATCGCTTGCCGTTCTTCAACTGCGTTTCTTCTAGCTCACGGACACGATTTTGTAATTCTAAGTTTTGATCATAAATTTCTTCTAACCAATTCTCTCTCTTCTTCTCTTCTTCCTCTTCTTCCTCACTTTCATTTGCTACCTCTGCAACTAAGCTAAAGGGTGCAACAATTAGTTCTTCATTCACTACGTGGATATCTCTAATTTGTTCCTCAAATCGATTAATCGCATTAACTCGATTAGTGATTAAAGGTGTCACAACGGTCACATTCACTCCATTGTGAATATTTTCAAATTTGCCATTTCCAAACACCGCCACACACACGAGGTTAATTAATATATCAAATATTATCCCTATACTTGATCAACCAATTAAATACCAAATAAACTTAGGTAGGTCATACTAGCGAAGGAATTTCCGTCTCTCCCTCCTAGTTCTTATCTCACATCTTAGCCAGGATCATATCCTAAGCTCGATACCAACCGCGACGCCCCCAAAATTAGGTATACGCCACCCATCTTGAAGTCGCCACTTACATGGTACATTAATTCAAATACAACTTACTAATATAAGCTATGCGTGTACAATACGACATAAACTATGAGTTTGAATACAAATATTGTCTACTAGATATTATACAAACTCAAAAGGAGTCCTCATTACAACTATTATCACACTATTTCACGTAATAGTGAGGACTATTAATGCTTATCCTCCGGACCATTACTTGCGTTCCCGACTGTCTCAAATTATGTTCTCATTTCTCAAGAGAAACGGTGAAAGAAAAGGTGAGCTCAACTAGCCCAAGAAGAAATATTATGACTAAGATAATGCAGAATAAATTATCATTAGCCTTCAACAAATGTTAAACCGATAAAATACAATAGACAACCAGGTTTAAGCTGCAATGAATAAGCAATCCATTAAAAGAGTCAGTAGAGAATAAAGTCTACTATCTTTTAGGTTTTAAAAGGTTTTCATCAATTTTTATCGGCCGAGACTCGATTTTAATAAATAAACCACCACATCTAATCATCCCCGTACCACGGCCAAGGATTTTCATCAAATTATCAATGGTCACGACTATATAGAATCACCCCTGGTCATAATCATACCAAAAATTATCCATCATTGCATTACAGCTAATCGGAGGACTTTGTCACATCATTTATATCAAGTCGTGATTATACTTAGAATGATCCGCAGTCATAATCATACTAAGTTCATCTACGCACGTAAAGTAAGCAAAAAGATAACATAATATAACATGAGGATGATGACAAATGACATAATAATTCAATAAAACAAGTTCAAGAATTATTTAATCCATGAATTATTAACGCCCAAATTGTCAACACGATCATTGTTTCAGAGAGTAAAATTCAAGAATGATCGGAAGAATATTTCCATGAAAGAGACTTTGGATGAAAACGCAAATATCGAGGATATTCTACTAATTTCATGGAGTATATAAGTCAAAGTTTTAACCAACTTGGGTATAATAAAGAATGGAATAACAAAAGAAATCACCACGCATGCAGACTTGCATGAGCAAAGTTATTCCAACATAATAATAATAAGCGGAACGGTGTCGTGAAATTCACAATCAACACGGGATGTTCCAACAGAATAATAAAGATGGAACCAGATCCGGTGTAAAAACACACGAGATAGGATATTCCAACAGAATAATAAAGAGGCGGAACCAGTCAGGTGTAAAAACCTGTGCACAGGATGTTCCAACGAGAATAATAAAGAGCGGAACAGGTCCGTAAAACACATGCATGACGAGGATGTTCCAATGAATAATAGAAGAATGTCACCAAGTATAGGTAAACCAGCATTATACAAAGTTATTCCAATGTAATAATAAGAATGGAATAACATAAGGATTTCACCAAGTATAGGGTATCACAGATCTGAGGTTATGTATAAGGTATGCCACTTTTACAAGTTATTCCAAGCGAATAATAGTGAATGGAATAATGTAAGTTTCTCTTCAAGAAAAGAATAACACACCCTCACAGTAAAAAGAATGAATATAGAAGTAGTGAAGTAGCGAATACTCTTCTTCTTTCTATATTTTTCTCTATATTTTCTCTCTATAATTTTCTCTCTAAAGTTTCAATGAATTCGTAAAGAAAATAATAAAGGAATGAAATTTCTATTTATAGGAAAATGGAACGATAAGAATTCTAATCCACAATAACTATTCAGATTGATTTATTTTAATCGATTTCATTCATATTTAAAGAAAAATTTTTAAATAAAATATAATATATTCTATTATATAAAAACATTTTACTTATCTGAAAATACTACGAAAAAAATACTACTGCAACACTACGCATAATAAAATATAATATATTCTATTTATAGTAATAACTTTAATAAAAAGATTCTATTTTATATAAAAGATGTTTCGCATTTTATTACGTTAATGTCTGAATAAAACAAAACGTCATTATCATTATAATAATTCATATTATTAATCGATGATAATGGAATCAAAATGAGTAACTTCTCACATAAAGATGAATAATCAATACCGCGCTGTCTTATATTACGCAACCACACGTATGACATGTCATTTTCTACTAAGAGTAGTTCAACAAGAACTACTTGTAAAACTTCCGCCGTTATTTCAATAAAATATTTTTGTCGTTTTCTCAATCCGACAATAATTTCATTTGTGGGTCCACCAATGATTGGTAGTTGTCAGACGAATATTCCTCGCTAAACCGAATATTCCCTAAATCAATATAATATAATATAACCACTGCATACTTTGCAAAATTTATAAATACTACCCACAACTATAATATTATCTCAAATTCACACCACAATATTAAAAAATTATTTAAACCAAATTTAAATCTTTATTAATAAAATCAGGTCTCACAAGATATTTTTATATTTATTTTAAAATAATAAATTTGTTAATTTTTTATTTGTTGAAAATTATAAATTGTTAGTTTATTAATAATGACTTGATAGAAAAACGACACTTAACAATTTTAAAATCGAAATTGTTATTTTATATTATTGTTAGTAGAACATTATTTTTTATGAAATATAACATTTTCTTGTAATACAATCGAGTGTGGTATAATAATTCAACTTCAACAATGTCTTTTATTTTAAATTAGGTTGTGACATGGTTAAAATATTTTAATATTATTTAATATCGTACTCATTTCATCTAAAATATAATATCTTTGTTAATTTTTTAATAATTAATATAAACTATAAGATATATTAAAATATACAAAAATCTATCAATATCTTGATATAAAGTTTATAAAAATCATTAATTATTTAGTGGAGTCTTTAAAAATAATTTTAAAAATCTTTAAAAATTATTAAAATTCATACTCTACAAAATTCTGTCACTTTAAAAAAATATTTAAATTTTTTATTAAATACACCCTGAAAAAAAGTTTTTAAAATCTTTAAGTCATTAAAACTCTACAAAATTTTGTTGCTTAAAAAAAATCTTTAAAAATTAATTGAGTACGGTCAGTGTCAGAGAGAGCTACCAGCCTACCAGTAGAAGGAACAGGGAAGGGAGATTCCGTTTCTGTGTTTTTGGAGAAAGAGAGATGGGGGAGCAAGATGATCCACAGAAGTTGAAGAAGATAGCAGCTGCGGCGTACGACTATGAAAACGACTCAAGATGGGCGGATTATTGGTCCAACATACTAATCCCACCCCACATGGCATCTCGCCCCGATGTCATCGACCACTTCAAGCGCAAATTTTACCAGCGTTATATCGTTCGTATACTTCTCCTAAACCCCCTTTTCACTTTTTGCTGCCCCTATTTGCTAATTTTTTATTTTTCCTTTTTTGCACTATTACATCCATGTTGTATTGAATCAGAAGCAAAACGACTATACCTTACATGGGTTTTGATGAATTTTTATAATTTAATTCAAACCCTCTAATAGAGATGATTGTCTGGTTGGGTTTCTTTTGTTTCTGTCGGTGTGTGTGTGTCTTTGTTCTTCTCTTTGATCTATCAGATGGGATGGGTTAGTTTTTAAAGTAAAATTAATAAAACTGTTTGATATGAGCTTTTCCTTCTATTCAATTCTACTTTGTAAAATTGATCTAAAAGAACCTCATTAATGTTTTTATGTTTTCTTTTGGGTTCTGATTCCTAGAGACTGTTTAGGTAGCGTTTCTATAATATTTGTGCCCACACCATTGTGAAACTTTTACTCTTTTCTCTATTTTTCTCGTCCTTAAGATCAAGACCTTTACTAGACCTTAACCACGTCTTAACTAATTCTTTCATATCATCTCCAAAAATTGGCCTTTTAATGTAACTGGTAGAATTTTATGCAATCTAGCTAAATAATATTGAATCTTGATTTTTTGTTTTGGTTTTCGGACAGTGCACTTTTAACTTTTCCTGGAATTTGAAATGAGTCAAGCTATTCTCCTTAAAGAATTAGGTATTTTCATTGGAGGTTTAGATGATTAGATCATTGCTAAGATGGTGTTTCGGGGAATTTCTATAGTATACACATTTTTAAGACTTACTTTTTTCTAAACTTATCTATTCTAACTTATCTATTTTTAACTTTTTTTCCTAGTTGTGTTTTGAGCTTTTGTCGCTCTTTTTTTCTTCTTTTTCTTTTGTTCCTTTTCCATTAATTTCAATGCTGTTTGCTAATTAAAGTCTTATTGATATTGTTCTGCTGGGACATCTAATTTGGGACTTGGGGGCAGAGAGAGTAAATGTTTGCACAGGCTTTACGAGTCTCTGGAAATACATATTTTTAATCTTGACAAAGCATCCTGGTGGTTTTTTATTTTATGATATGCAGGATCCTGATTTGTTTGTTGAGGCAATGTCTACAAGCAGTTCTTCTCAGCCAACGAGACCATCAGCACAACCATCATCGTCAACTCCAAATGATCAAACACGGCAGCGTAGCTCAGGTTAGTTATTGCAAAAGAAAACTGACTCATCAGCTACGTAGATTATGTTACTTGTTCACCTTCCGGAGTGCTGTTTCAATTTATTTTGTAGGCTCCAATACTAGAGCATCAGGTACATCTACAGCTCCAGCCTCCACTCCAACTTCTTTGCGCTTGGATCGGCAAACCATACAATTTTCTGTCAATGCTTGGGTACTGAATACTTTTTTTTCTTTCTTTCTAATTATGTGTACAAATTGAAAATTTTCTATTACTTGTAAAAAAAATGGAAATTAAATAAAGCTGTTTTAACACAAACATATATGATGTACATGATTGCACACACAAAAATGTTTGAAACCTGACAAAATACTTATTTCTCTTATTTGAGAAAGATGAATTTCTTTCTAAAAAAAAAATCCTTGTAGTTTAAATTGTTGGTTGAATTCATATTCTCATAGAAAACTCCAAATAATAAACTTAGTTGACCTAGATGTAATTTTATTATCCAGCAGCTTTTGTATAAGAGAGCCATTTCACAATTTGGTCCTCGCAAATTAGAGATGCTGGATGGGTGGATTGGGTCAAAGACTCAAAGAATTCTATCTTTGAGTCTTTGGCATAATATTTTGGTGTAGAAATGAGCTGCATGACAAGAAGTGGTTGTAAAGATTTATTTGTACTCTCCCTCCTTTTTTCTCCTCGCAGGTCTTTGTTGTGGCTGTTCTCGCAGTGTTTCCACTTGTACCTCAAAATCTTTCAAATAGGGCATATCGGCTGTCTTTAGTTGGCACTGCATGTTCTTCTCTGTATTCTTTGTATTCTTTATACGGGGTAATCTCTCAATTATAATTATTTATTGTGTATTGTCTTTAAAGTTGATGATCCTGTGACACTTCATTTACTAACCAGACTTTGTTTGCAGAAACCAAGGGCATGGAATATGCAGGCTGTGCAGGTGTGGTTTCAGTCAGTAATTGCAACCAAGGATTTTATCTACTTCATTTACTGCCTTACTTTTGTCACATCACAACTCAGCCTCAAATGTTAGCATTGCTTGGCTCTCTTTATGCATTTCTTTTCTCATCATGCTTGAATATATAGTAGGCTGTTCTCTTTTATTGAACCTGGTGTGCTGATGTTAATTATTGTTGCAGTTGCTTTGCTTCCTATTTTGTGCCGGACTCTTGAACATGTTGCAAAATTTTTTAGACAAAATTTCAGTCGCTCCTCCTTGTACCGGTAGGCAACTTTTGTTGGGACTGTTCTTATTGAGAACACATTTGTGTCTTTAATTACTATATGTTTACTAGTGATTGTTGAGCGTTACTTTTATAGAACATGCCTTGATTGATATCGAAATTCATTAAATGATGCATTCCCACATGAAAACAGCCCTATTTTGTAGCTTATAAACTTCTTGAGGCATTAATTTCAGTTCTAGTTAGGATTGTCAAATTACTGTCAACTGTGTCCTACTGTAGAAGAATCTCCTCAGCAGGTGATTAGATTTCATTTGAATATTTGAGTGTGGTTTTGTTTAACAAATATTTGAACTTTTAACTCATATCAAATGCTCTAAACTATCATTTAAATAATTTGTATCTCTTGAAATTCTATTTTTTAAGTACTCCCTGTCTCTGAGTTATAGTGTCACTTTTCAATTTTTGGGTGTCTTGAAGAAATACAAAAAAATAAAAATAAAAATTTCCTATTCCTCTTTAATTTTCAATTTTGGGAAGTTTTTAAACAAGATTATGAAGTTTTTTTAAAAGCTGGTGTTGGTTTCCAAAATTTGCCCTTACCTACCAACTATTATGCATTTGGTGCCTTGTTTCTCCTTAAAAAATAATGAATCCCAAAGAGACTTATTATGAGACAATGGAGTATCATTTTTTTTGGTTATTAACCTTTATTTTTGGGGTAAGCGTTGGTCATGAATGATGTTTTGCGGCATAAACTGTTGCATGATTGAGAATAATATCCTTAGGATTTTGCTTTATTAATCTGTTTGGCTGTCTCTATGTTCTACACCTCATTCAGAATGTACATTCATAATTTATGTGGCTGTCTATACTCTACATCTCATTTGGCTATCCTTTGGTTCATTTGGACTACTGTTGTTCCCCAAGTCCTAACGCAAAATGTAGCAGCCTCAATATACTCTTGGATCGGTTTTATTTAGGCCTATGCGTAGGTCTTTTCTTCTATAGTTTTTTGTTTCTCCAGAAATTCGCTTGGGTGATTAACACACGAAATTAATTTTTTGTCTAACCTGTAAAATTGTTGCAAAGGTGTAAAATTTAGCCGTCTCTAGGTCGAGTAATATTGTTTCCCTTTGGAATATGATTTAAAGTCTGTATTCTTATTTCCCTCTTGGTGATGCATTTATTTCAACTCTGCATTAGTTTCTTTTTCTTCTATGGCAATAACATTTTTGGTGATCTTGACAGAAAATACTTGGAAGAAATCTGTGTCTGGGTGGAGTCAAACACAGCTACCCTTAACATGCTGTCTTCACAAGCTGAGATTGGAATTGGATTCCTCCTAATAATCTCCCTTGTCTCGTCAGTAACTAAACATGTGTCCTTTATATTCCCTTCTATGTTCTTGCTGAATCCTTGTATTGTCTTTCTTATTTTCCTCACAATTTATATCCCTTCCACTCTCCCTGGACTTAATAGTTTGCACATGCAGGTGGCAGCGCAACATAATACAAACATTCATGTACTGGCAGGTCTGTTCCTTTCTCGTTTGTTCTTCGATAGTCTTTATCTTAATTAGGGCCCACAATCGTGAGGTTGTGCTCTTGAATCTTAGGCACCCATATTTGCGGGGTTAAACCATAAGTTACTGTACTCGGTTCCACCCTTCTGGTTCCCTCGATTAACCAAGGGCCAGAGTGTGTAATGGCATTTTTGGTTGCCTATTGGAATGTAATCAGTCACAAGCTTTGATTGGGTAGTCAGACCTTTGTTCCTCCTTACTCTTGCACTTGCTATTTCCATCCCTTTCAAAAACTGTTGCTTGGTGTTTGTTAGTTCAAATCATTTTGGTATGGAAGGTGTAATTGACTCATGAGCCTCTAATAGGTCTACGGCACCCGAGTTGGTACGGTAAACCACCTGGCCTATACCGTAACACACTTAGAGAGTCAACCTGAAAATCTTAAATAATATATATGTGCATGTTGCATCTATTAGAATAGATTTCTAGATAGCTGCATCTAGAGGTAGGCATGTAGTAGGTATGATAGCTTGCAGAAGAAAAAAAGAGAGAAAAATAAGATTACAAGATGCCTGTTAGTTGTTCCAGTTTACTGGAGTTTTTTTTTTCAAATTCCTAACCGCAACAATAACCTGCTGATCACTTTTCTGAAATTTTCTCTGGCAGCTATTAAAGCTCATGTATCATGCCCCCGTGACGGCTGGTTACCATCAAAGTGTGTGGACTAAGATTGGCAGGACAGTTAGTCCCCTTGTGCACCGCTACGCCCCATTCATGAACACTCCAATTTCCGCCATACAGAAATGGTGGTTGAGATAAAAGCTTTGGAAGAGTAAAAGCAGAGTTTTAGAGCAGAAGTCAATTCCAGATTACTTTGGGAGTGTTGTAATTGTATTTTAGAGTATAGATGATTTCCAGATACATGGCGAAGCATTCATCTTAATTTGAAATATTAATTGGTCAATTCACTCTCTACTAATAATAGTAATAATCTCCGAGGGGCACATGTTTTGTGTTGAGCTTTTAAAGGAAGGTCCAAGACATAAATAGTTATTTCTGGGTGTTGGTCTGAATTGTTATTTTTTGGATGGGGGTTATGAACTGATATTGTTAAGCCTGCATAATAATTATATGATTATTCCAGAAACTGTGAATCATATGCCGGCGACGGCGTAATAATGCTGAATTAAGCCTTGCAGCAAGGAGAGCAGATATTATGTCCTCAATTTTTTTGTCCCCTTATGTCTCTCTACTTAAATTTTAACACCTAATTTTTTATTTAACACTAATTAATTTTAAAATTAAATAAAAGAACATGTGTTAAAATTTAAGTGGGGGATATGAAAATTGAGGAAAGAGAATCTGCTCTCTGCAGTAAGTCATCTCCAAATAAAAAACTAGGCTTGTGTGATTATAAATTTGGATCTTATATCGGAAAATGTGGCAAATTGTGAGTGGATTATAATTTGTGTGAAGGAGAGTGTAACCTTAATTTTTTTGATTTCAATAAACAAATATGAAACAGATAATGATAAAAAATATAATGTCCATTTTATGAAGTCCTTACGTACGTGTTCCCCCGTATAATATACCCGCAACAATACAAACAGATAACAAAGCAAAAGCATCATCATTCACATTTCACAATAATAATAATAATATCATCATTTACTACTTAATAAATTAATCTTCTATAACAAAGTAAAGGCTTTGGTTCCATTTCCCCCGCCCCCCATGTTAAAAAACAATCGAGATTCCCTTTCTCTGTTCCTTGCATAGTAATAACTATCGGATTACCATCACTCCGATTCAGTTTTCTTCTTCTTCTCCGGATGGCGATTCCTTCGTCGCCGGCGAGTAGTCATAAATTTTCGGACGACATGAATCAAGCCCAAACCTTACTCTCCACGGACTCAACTTACTCCCCCAAGAACCACAAACTGAGGATGAGAACCTCCAGTAAGCGATCGCCGCAGGTGGCTTCGTTCAGCCGCCAACAGTCTCTTAGTCGTGACATTAGTCATGCGGCTGCCGAGACCTTTTTGATGACTCGCCTTGCTTTCAAGCTCCTCGGCTATCTCGGGTACTATTCTTCTTACCGTTTTCTTCTCTCTTTCTTTATTTTTTTTGACTTCATGGACTGTATTTGTTTTGACATCTTTTTAACAACTGTTGGGTGGTTGTTTTTGTTATGATGGGGTCCTGTATGGATCATTTTCAGATAGAAATATCACTGAATTGACATTTATTGAACTATTATTGAGGTATAGGACTTGAATTATGGGCAATTTGACTCGTGTTTTATCAGCATTTATACTAATACTACTCATACTAATTGGGTAAAGAGTTGCATCAAAACCAAGCTACTTAAACTTAATTGAACCTAGAGCAGATGATAGGATTATAGGAGTACAGATGCATTTGCAATAGGGATGAGAGATGAAATGAAAAGCATCTGAATTGGCAATGCTTTATGTCTCGTTGATGAGAGCACGCATACCAAGTAATGGTGATGAGCTTTTATAGTATCCTAAAGAGGTGCATAGAGAGACGAGTTTTAATAAACTAAACTAGAATGAAGGTACTAAATATAGGGTGCAAAAGATGAATAGAAGATGGACGGTGAAACTCGAAAGCAAACGAGACCAATACACATCTCAACTTGAATAGAATTGTAGTTGGCATGCAATTTTTAGGGATATTGTGTAAGATTTAGATTTTCTCAATTTTGCATAAGTGCTTCTAACACCTCTAAGGCATCTTTTGTTATCTGACTATGAACTGAGTGTTTTCAACCTCTCTAGACTTTTCCCTCTCCTGTTGGAAGTATTTTTCTGCCAACTTTGGCATAATCTGGGTTCTGTGCAGGGCTGTGTGTGATTGTTTTGACTATTAAGTTTCCTTAAGCAGTTGAAAGAAAATAGATTATCTTGCTAAGTCAATTAGGTTACCTTGTTTTTGATGTATACTGTGTATTTTTGTTGTGAAATGCTTTCCTAATCATTTGGTTTTATTCAGGGTAGGTTACCGTTGGATCTCAAAACTTCTTGCCCTTGGTTTATATGCCATATTACTTATGCCTGGTTTTCTCCAAGGTGTGTATCTTATAATATGTTACCTTGTATCCTTTACGTTTTCCTTTTCTTCCATAACCTTTTTGATGACTACAATAGGTAAAGACGTGGGAATTACAAGGTGAGTTCATGCAATAAATGCTCATTTTCATACGAGTAATTTGGTTTTTGGCATGCATATGAGAGACTAATTCTTCACTCGATTGACTAGATATGAATGAACCCCAGAAAAAATTATTGATAGATGTAAGCTATCTAGCAAACTGGACTAGGAATTCACATTGGTGAAGTCATGTAAATGAAAAGAAACTAAGAATCCAGAGATACTGCGTCTGTACAATTGTTCTGTGATTAATTGATGATTGGTCACTTGAATGAAGTATGAACATTATGGAGCAAAGAAATTCCTTTGTGTTCAATATGTAACAACATAAACTGCATGTTTTTTTTATGCTAGCAATCAGCTGTGCCTGCAACATTTCCTGGCCCAGTAAATTCAGAAGGCATATGCACATTTTGGGCCCTTTCTCTATTAGCTTTAAGATTTTTGAGCAACTGGTGATCTAACATGGTATAAAGCTCTGGTTTCTCAAGGTTTTGGGTTCATCCCACTTGCGTTTGTTTCCTTATTATGTCAGTGAAATGTGCATGCTGTTTGGTTTGTGCATTATGATGTACCTCGATTTGTAGATCCATGTGCAACAGTGCAAGTGGAATTGCATGTGATGAGGAGTGTTAAAGCATGATGTACATTGTTCAAATCTCTCGAACTTCTTAAGGTTTTGGAACAAATAGTGAGTTAACTACAGAGTTTGGTACATATGTAGTTCTTTCACTAATAAGATGCATGCCTTCTATTTGAACTATCTGCACAACTTCTTGCAATGTATTTACAACATTATATAGTATCTGTGGGTTGAGTTTGTAAATATAATAGTTCCTTTATGTGCTAGCTCCTTCTCTGCATATTACTTGATGATTATTATCTTGGAATTTTTTCAGTTGGTTATTACTATTTCTTCTCAAGCCAAGTCCGGAGGAGTATTGTTTATGGAGATCTGCCTAGAAATAGGTATGTGATTCTGTGATTCAGGTCATATTTCTCCTTGCATCTATTTTTTTCCAATTATATATGACCGTGGGAGGATTTGGCAGGTTGGATCTTTACTTACCCAAAAACATGGATAGCCCAAAGCCAGTCGTTGCATTTGTGACCGGTGGAGCCTGGATTATTGGGTATATAAGCATCTTGCATCTCTTCAAATTACATAGGAACTTGATGTGTTAAATATGATAATTGTTTTTGTTAACACAAGACCCTAGGTCCTACCCCCACAAACATAGCAGAAATTATGCTTTCCCAAAGTGCATAGTCTAACCGTAGTGAGAGATATTGGGCATTTATGAGAACTTTTCTGGTTTCTTTTGTTTCTTTTATAAATTGATTATCCCTGGATATTGTAATTGCAAAGGATGTTTCATTTTTTTAGATACGGTTTTCGACTTCCAGTGCCAGGTGGTTCGAGACACCGAATTGGCAGCATATCTCTTCGATATGGCTGTCTTATAACTAAAAGTCTAAAATCAAGGGGCTATTGGGAGGTAATCCTGTTTTTTGACTTCCCAAATTCTATTGACAAAAATCAATTGAAGATGGTACCAGCTTGCAAATATGCAAGATGACATGCTATGCAAGTTAGTTATGGTTAGCCTTGTGCTTACCGTTCCAAACATGATTCTAGATAGATACACATATATGAAGTATTAAATTTCCTTTTATCTCAAAACAAGAAACCTAAAATGATTTTTTTTTTAAAAACAAAGTGTTATCCTTGTTTTTAGTTAGGAAGTTTTCCTTGGTGCAAGACAAAAACTAATCTGTTTGTTCTGTTAATTTCACAATTTCTAACCATACAAGTATTTGCACCACCTGCCAATTCCTAACATAGATAGGATATGTTTTCCTTTTTCGTTGTAGGTTGTATCAGGTTCTTGGTACTTGTAATATAAAAATATATCTCTTATGAAATTAAAAGACATTTCTATATTTTTCATGAAGATCCCTCCTCTTTCATGATATAGGTACAAAGCATGGGGTTCTCTTTTAGGACAGCAGTTAGCAGAAAGAGATATTATTGTAGCTTGCATCGATTACAGGTATTGTTATTGTTGTATTGCCGATATGCTTTTTCACTCAGTTAATGTTAAAAGACTTGTTATATAGTCGATATGATACTTCTACAAAGTTTTTCTGGTTTATGCACTAAATTTTATTTTATAAACAATTCGTTATTAGTCAGGAATCCCCGAGTTAAAGACAAAATGAAATGCTGCGCAATACTCTAAAATTAGACATGGATAAACACTATGCACATTTAAAAGTAATCAAAGTATAAATCTGTCTTCCATAATTGTTATTAATTGATAAAGCTGTTACTTCACCATATTTAAATTTTAAGGTCAGCATGTGAAAATGCTAAAGGGTAGCTTCTTGCATAATACCTTCACCACAGATTAGGGTCTAGTTACCATCCCTTCAATATATCAACAGTCCCTTCACTGGATAAACATTTTATAGAATTGTGACATTTCTGATGCACAATATTTTTTTGGTAAATTACATTTCACATGTATAATATAAATCAAGATTGCAGAAATTTTCCTCAAGGAACAATCAGTGATATGGTTAAAGATGCTTCTCAAGGGATCTCATTTGTTTGCGACAATATTGTCGACTATGGAGGCGACCCTAGCAGGTAGAGACTGGAGACTGGACCCTTTATTATATTCCTTTGTTTCTTCTGATTGACTGTGTCATGGTCTATTCATTCTTGCTGGTGCAGAATTTATTTAATGGGGCAATCAGCTGGTGCACATATCGCTTCTTGTGCTCTTGTGGAGCAAGCAATCAGAGAATCTAAAGGAGAGAGCATTTCTTGGAGTGTGTCTCAGATAAAAGCTTATTTTGGTTTATCAGGCGGGTAAGGATAATACCTTGAACTACTATCATTATTTAATATTACTATTATTGTGTCTGTTATTGCTGTTGTTAATGGGACAAAGACCTGAATATTTTTTAGAGAAGTAGAGAATGAAAAAGGAAGCAATATTCATGTTCATTCCCCCCTCCAAAAAAAACAACCCAAATAGGTTCCCATATGTATTTTCAAAAGCCAAAGTTATAACTATTCTCCCTCTCTCTTGCTCTTGTTTACTAAAATATATCTTGCACCCTTCAAATTCAAAAAACTCGAAATTAGTAACCCGTTGATTACCCAGGGCTACTGCCAACCTTCGCTCAAAAGTGAGCACCAGAAGGGTGTGTCAAGATCTGCTCTTCCATGTAACACAAGAATGTGAAAAGTAGAGATCTGTTGATGGATAGGTACGGAGAAGGTGCATGATGCTTAGGATAACCTTTATCAAAGATATATAAGGAAAGCTCCCCAAATGTAATTTACCCAAACAAACTGTACCACATAAGATGAGAGGCAACTGAAATGAACTAATGATTTATTCGGAGAAAAGAACAAGCAGACTGATAATGGTGGTGGACATCTTTGACAGGGGAGGTTATGCAGTTCAGGTCTTTCCATTCTTTTGTGCAAGAACCAAAGCCACTAAAATGATTAACATTACAAAGAAATTGAGAAGAACTGGGTGATGGATTTTTGTGGATATTTGTTGATAGATTCCACGACACGCTTGCTTGATATGGTTGTCGCCTGGATCGTTTCTAGCAAAGGTTGAAACGTTCACGACACCTCAACCCTTCGTCTATATGGAGACGAGAACCTTGGTACAATCGCTTGCGCAAGGAAGTTTGTGTTGAATAAACACCAACGACACCTAAACCCCGTAGTTAGAAGAAGCAAGAACCTTAGTACAATCAACGATTGATGCAGTAGAAGACGTCACACACAACTATGGATTGTTGTATGATAAGTCGGGTTTGAACCTCACAGAAAAACTATGAATAGTTCGAGAGTTCTCCAAAAATCAAAAGGAGAATAATCTTCTAGGAATTTTATTAATAATATGAAGTCTAACTATTACATAAGCCATGGATCATATTTATACTAATCACAAGTAACCCTAATCCTTTAAGGAATAAACAATTCAAATTGGAATCCAAATCCTATCTAAAAACATCCTATTACATTAGCATTTGAAAATATGGTTAAAATCCCTAAAAATATGGAAAGAATCTGATAAAATATGTCAAAATTGCGTCCTCGATTTCCATGCACAACTCTAGCGTGAAATTGGCCTGGCAATGGCGCGGCAGCACCATAAGTCCAGAAACTTGTTTTTCGTTTCTGCATTAGGGCGCGGTAGCGCCATGTTTTAGCCTGGGTTACGGCGCAGCAGCGCCAACATTAGTTCTAGCCGCGCCGGTCTGGTATAGTTGCTTCTTTGATCTATTTAAGTCCCGAACATGGCGCTTCCTCCACCAAACTTGAATCCTTGCTTGGACCAAGTTAATGAACTTAGAAATATTTCCCATAACGAACGCCTTGCCATGTAACTTGAATCCTTTTCCTTTGTTCTGTGCAATTCAAACTTGTATTGCCGCATGATAGATTGTAAACCCCTTTGTCATGCTTGGACATCTACATTGTCGCGTGAATGCTAATCCCTTCATGAACTGGAACATATCTTTGTCGAGGATTAGATGGCATGCACGAACATGGGTTTGATGACTCAATTTGCATTGATTTGGTCTTACTAAATATATTGTATCTAGAAATCCTAAATTATATAATCTCTCCTTGAGCTCCATTAGCATCCTTGAACAAATTTCAGCCCAATTACTTGAAATCATTCGATGAACTCCTGAAACATGAGTTGAGTCATTGTAACTTGATGCGATCCTGGTCAAGATTGTATCATTTGCATATCTTGCTTTAACTTGATTGAGGACAAGAGAACAGTTATCAACATGATTCTTCCTCTCATTCCTGCGCCAAAGTAATTTTCAAGGGAGGGACCCCCTATCAAATTAACGTAGATATGCTTTTGAAGATGGAGATTTATTAGCATGTTCCAGTTAGCAGAGTGATTATATACACTGTGAAAAGAATACTGTTTGGTCATGTCATCTTGGAATTCCATCTTACATGGGAAGGCCAAATGTACTTGGGGCTGGCTGGATATTCCCTACTCAAAATCAGTTTTCAAGGGCTTGACTTTTGTGTTGACAAGGATTGAGGTCTGGTACAAACCTTCTGATAACAGATCTAGGGTGTGTGTGTGTTTTTGTGGGGGATGAGGGGGGTTGTGTGTGGTTGATACATCTCCCCTGTTTCTGAATAAGGTCTTTACCTCGAGGATATAAAATAAACTATGTTAGCTGTGCAGCATTATTCTTTTAGTTCCCTGTTTTATATGTTGTTTTAAATTATACCACTGCTACATTCTTCATGCGTTAGGAATACGCATATATTTATATTTTATTGGACCCACATTGTTCTGCATAAAATGATGTTTTCAATTTCGGTGGACAGGTACAATATGACCAACCTAGTTGATCACTTTCATGGTCGAGGATTGTATCGCTCTATATTTCTTAGGTATTTGTTATTGTATTCTTTGTGAAGCAGATATGTCATGCTCACCAATATGGTTAAAAAAAATATTCACTTGTTTCCTCATGATCTGATGTGCTGATATGTCACTACAGTATAATGGAAGGTGAAGAATCCTTGCAACAATTTTCTCCTGAAATTGTGATACAAGATCCAAGCATTAAGGCTGGTGTTTCTATTTTACCCCACATTGTCCTTTTTCATGGAACCGCAGATATTTCCATACCACATGATTCAAGGTTTGTATTTTTTTTGAAATGACACTGGAAAACTCTGATTTCATACAGGAATATATGCTTCCTTTGTAATAATGACAATCTACCATCATACTTGTACAATTAATGCATGTTGTTTATACAATGTGTATCTTTTCATTATTCTTTATTGGAAGTTGATATAGTGAATGTCTCCATGTATAATTATTAATAGGATCATGTATATTCTTTGCTGTGATTCTTTGAATGTAAGTGAAAAGAAAGTTGTTTATATTTACACTCATCTTTTCATTTTCCTTTTTCCTTATGAGAAAATAAATGTCAGCATTAAAGTAGGTTATTGTCAAGATTTACTTGTGTGGATTGAATAGCATAGCAATATCTCCATAAGAAATGTTAAAATTTACAACCTAACCTAGTTAGAAAGCTTGCTCTAGTCGCATCTTCATAGTAGTCTATGATTGTTGTAGTAGCCTGATTTCTTCGAGAGTATACCAATTGTGACTTCCTTAGATGATGTGGCGTTCGTGTTACTCTTGTTTCTATGGCTACTATTATATCATCTCTTTTTATATTACACCTAATTAATGTTTCTGATAAATTATGTTTCTTCACATTTTGCAGCAAAACTTTCGTAGATGCTCTCCGGAGAGTTGGGGCAGAGGCTGAACTAATTTTGTATGATGGTAAAACTCATACAGATTTAATTCTGCAAGTAAGAGATTTGAATTCCTTTTTTCTATTTGTTAGTAGCTCTAATTATTTGATTTTTGGATTGAAGATGAGATTTATGAGCACTTCAAAGAGCAAATTTTGCTGACTTCATCCACCTTTGCGCTTGTTGAAGCTTGTGTCTGAATTGATGTGTTAATCACCATTAACCAGGGTTATTGGGGTCCAAGACTATATTAATCCTACATTGATATCCAAGACTATATCCCAAACCCAACCCGAATTGCTTTTCCCGAGACTATCCTAAACCCAACCTGAATTTCTTTCTAAAAAGCTAGCTATCCAATAAGAGAGGTCCAAGACTCACATATCCCATACTAGCTATACAAGAGGGGAGGTCAAAGCCTATATCAACTCCACATTGGATCGTCATACCAAATGTTACAATCCCTTACTGCTTAATTGGTGTGGGGTCGTCTGCTCTTGATACCAAATGTTACAATATTGGCTCAAACTACTATTTTCTCTCCTAGCTATCCAAGAGGAGGTCTAAGCCTATATCAACCTCACATTCCAAGCCTATATCAACCCCGATGTGGGAGGTCCCCCATATGACAAACTCACATTAGTATCATAACACGGAGGGAGTATATACGTGATAGCAATTTACCTAAAAATCCTTGTTACGTATGTTGCACTTGTAACCTCGTCAAAACAAAAGATTTTAAAAACAAAAGCAAACTAAGACAAAGGGAAACACAAGATTTTAAAGACAAAAGCAAACTAAGACAAAGGGGGAGAAAGAATGAAAAGAAGTTACAGCACACACATAATACTTGACTCCCAAAACATCCATTTTTTGTATCAGTCTGATGTTATATTCATTCCCTGCAAGTTTGTCTTTTTTTAATCTTCACGAGTACGTAATCTATATAGCCTTGTGAAAACTTTGTATACATTCTTGTTGTGCAGGATCCTATGAGAGGTGGTAAAGACGAGCTTTTTGAGTATATCAGTGCCTTCATACACGCGGGTGATGAGGAAGCTCTTGCTCAAGATGCTATGGCACCCCCAAGAAGGCGGCTCGTTCCAGAGTTACTTTTGAAACTGGCTCACATTGTGAGCCCTTTTTAAGCCTTACATATTGTAATTATCGTAATCAGAATTATTTTGTTCTTTACTGATTTGACTTTAAATTAAAATCGAGGATTGTTGTTTGTCATTTTTATCAATGTTCATAATTATTGTGTTTTGAGATCGTGTCTTCTTAGAAACAATTATCTTACTAGCATTTTTTGCTTGGACGATCCTCTTGAACTTGGTTTTAGTAAGTTGAGATGGATTCTGTAACAGATGGGGGATATGATTCGGGATACTAATATTTGTTTGTGGTGATCATAGATAAGCAAAATTGTTGCAGTATAATATTTGTTTAGTAATATTTTTACATATATATTTTTTTTTTTGATATTTTCATATGAAAAGTGTCGCTATAAGACGTGATAATATCAAAAAGTCATGTGGAAATTTGGTTGATCTGCCTCGGTTGTGACATCTGTGATAGGTACAAGCTTTATTGGTGATTTGTTTCTTTCTTTTTATTCTTTTGCTCCAAAAAGTGGAAATCGGAAAATAAGTAAAATAGAGAAATGTAAATAAATATTTTTTATTGCGCATCAAGATTGAAAATATATATAATTTTTTATTCTTTTTATGCTTTTTTAGACGGACATAAAAATTAGATACAAGTGTATTTGAATTTTATCTATTTATATTTTTATTCACTATTAAAATTAAAATATAAATAAATAAAATTCAAATATACTCATATTCAATTTTTATGTCCATATAAATTTTTGTCAAAATAATGTTAGACGCTAAGCCTGTTTTGATAATGACTTAGCAAGTTTGTAGGGTGGAGTAGAATGATTTAACATGGGGACCATACGACACTACGTCCTTCCCAATCCACCACTTATTGTTTTTTTTAAAAAAAGTACACAAGGTAACCCACATGGCCACACTACGGTGACTGGCAATTTATGCAGTTTTATTTTTTAGCGACGCATCGAATTATCGTCATAACATATAAATCGTTTATACGTTTATATGACGACCAAACATGGGTTAAATATAAGTTGTTAAAGATGGTGAGCAGGCATGTAAAATAAAGAAGAAGAGGATCGAATCATCACCTTATCTTACTTTCACGTCAGTTACCTTTTAGCGACAATTCGGCGACGATTTGGTATATATAACCGTCGTTTATACTTTTAGCGACAGACAACATATAACGTCGCTTAAAAAGTATAGACGACGATTGCATGACTCAAACCGTCGTTGTCATTCGTCATTAAAAGGATAATGAAAGACGGATGAATAAGATAAAAGTGTATGCAACGATCCGAACCGAATAAAGAGATATGCAGTATTAACGAATTGTACATATATATACCCAAAAAGAGTCGGGCCGACCAACTTCACTTGAGGAACCTGAAGGAGATCTTTGTCTCATTAATTCTTACTCACTCCTCGCCACTCTCGCGTCCAGTGGTGAAGCCTGATTTTAATTAAGTGGCGTCAAAATGAAGTGATTCTATAAATAATTTAGCGAGAGTTTGGGGTGCAGTTCTCGAATTAATTTTTTTAGATAATTTTGTATTTTTTTGGTCAGTTATATATGTAAAACATGTATTTTATTACAATATTATTAAAATAACAAATAATAACATTATATATATAGGGATTAATCCACAAAGAACCCATTGGTTTGGAAGAACCTATTTTGTCCAAATTCAATTTACGCCACAACCTGCAATCTACTGCTTATCAATTTTTATTTTTTATAATCGCCATAATCTGTATACTAAAATAAAAATGAAGTTCTTTCAACAATAGGATTCTTTGTGGATGGAATCACATATATATATATATATATATATATATATATACCCTTTATTAATCCGTAATGCGCATTTCTAATCATAAATTTATTAATAAATATTTAAATTTCTTATGTTATAAAATAATATAAATTAGATTATTATTTATTTTAAAAATATTAGAGTAAAAGTAATATGAAATTAAGAAAGTTATAAAAAATTTAATTTGACCCTGTACATTAAAAATTATAAATATTCAGTAGGGTCAATTTATTCATTACACTTAAATTTCTTCTAAATTTATTATATATTATAAAATAATTTTTTTTTCCAATGGGATCAATTAATCCTACACCCTTTACTGTGGCCCCTGCTCTCGTCTGTATTATTTATTAAGACTGGAGAATTTTTTGAGAGGTAAACCCTAATTCAATTTCTCTCTTTTTTATTCGTTTGTGCAAAGTTTTTTGAGAGGGATTTCTTGGATTGCACTACTTTGTAGCTTGCTGACAACTGGTATTTACACGCACTTATATATTTTGAAATCAGTTATCTAATACTCGATCCCTCCCTTTATTAATATAGGTCGTTTTAGAGTTGTGCATAAGTATTAAAAAAATGATTATAATTAAAACATTAAATATACTATCAATTATCTATATTACCCTTATATTGGAAAAAGAGAGTATTATTTATTGGTCAAAAAATAGTGAGAGAACTAAAGTTATATTTATTACTTGGGGTAATATTGAAAACTAAGCAATTAATACTTACTTAAAATTCTCAAACGATTTATATTTAAAAATAAAAATATTTCTCTAAAACGACCTATATTATGAAACGAAGATAGTAATATTTGAATACAAAACACAACATGCTGGTTAGTAAGTAAATTGCACCGATACTTATTAGTACTTGAAATCATGTTTTTTTTATTTCTTATAAACTTGTTTAGGAAAAAACAAGCAAATTTAACATAATACTCTCTCTGTCCTTAATTATTTGACATTTTAGAAGTGGACACAAGAATTAAGATAATGATTAGAAAACATTAAATATAGTACTCAATTGTCTATAATACCCTTAAATTTTTTATTGAGATAAGGAAAGTTTTGTTGGGATAAGGAGAGAGTTTAAAGTATCAAAAAAATAGGCAAAGTAATGGGGGATAATTTTAAAAAAATTATTATTAATTCTCCTAAATTTGAATAAACGTTAAATAATTAGAAATAAATAAAATACTCTAAAATATTAAATAATTAGGGAGGGAGGGAGGGAGGGAGGGAGGGAGTATAATAAGTATGTCATGTTAGTTTGTGCTCCATATGTCACTCAGTCACTCAGATAGGGACACAAAAACCACCAACCAAAGTGAGTATGTGACACGTCACTCGACCCTACGATGGATAGTACATTTCGAACTTGCACATGCGCCTCCATTTGTTAATATAGGTCGTTTTAAATACAAGTATTAAGGTAATGATTGTATAGCATTAACTATAATATTAATTATTTATATTGCCCTTGTATTGGAAGAAGAGTTTGTTATTTATTAGACATAAAATAGTGAGAGAACCAAAGTTATATTTTATACTTGGGGTAATATTGGAAACTAAGCAATTAATGCTTATTTGAAATTCTCAAACGACTTATATTAAGGAACAAAAATATTTTTCTAAAACAAATTATATTAAGGACGGAGGGAGTATATAATATATCTCGTTCTCTTTTCCAATGAACAAAAAAATAATTAAATACGAATTGATTATTGAACTGTCATCATAACTATATTGTCAACTTTGTATGCTATAGAGATGAACTATAATCCATTTGTTTTTAATTCAAAGAAGGGGACTATATATATATATATATATATATATAGAGAGAGAGAGAGAGAGAGAGAGAGAGTATAGTTAGAAACATAAACGAGCCTAAGGTGGTAATAGTCTGTATGCACACGATATATGCAGAAATATATAATGGGACAAAAAGACAGCCATGCTGCCAAAAACTTTACCCATGGCAAACCCATCTCCCACCCTAAAAACTATTCACGCTCAAACAAGGGGAGCTAGCTAGAGAGAAGGATTCTCTCCTCCACACTAACTTCTTGTTTAAAGTTACTGAGACTCATTTTTTTTTTTTTTTTTTTTTTTCTTCTTCTTTTTTTTGGTAATGTTAAAAAGGAGCTTGATATACCTCCTTGGCTTAATATATAGAATGCGAGAAATAGGATATCCACCAGGATATCTAGGTAACTGACTTATCTTAAACTCTGTAATTATTAATTAAATTTCTTATTCCAGATATATATGCCTTACAATGTTCATCGATCAATTCCTTCTAAAATTGAACTATTTTCTTTCTTTTTGTGTGTGTTTTCAATGAGGAGTTTCAGATGTACGTGCTGCAAATACATTTATACATTATATTTTTATTATATTTAATATAGCTGGAAATATAACTTGATAGTAATATAAAGAACATTTTAATATATAAATTTGTTTTCAACACGGCTTAAAAACCGTCCCAGAAAAATAATTTAACTTTTGCCTCATGTAGGGACTATTTGCTAAGAAATTTAGATTTTTTGAATCATTAGAGCTAGAATTAATGTTGAGTGTGTGAGTATATATGAGTTGTTCACTTGCCTGTAAATAAATGGATAGAAATTTCAAAAGAATTTCTTCCTATTATTTCTTGAGGAAAGAAAAGGTTATGATCAGTTGAGATAATCTTGAACCCTTATAGTATGTAAAAATAATTATGAGAAAAATTGTTCAAAAGATATTAACTTTTATCAGATGAAATATGTTAATATTATTTACTTGTTAATATTTTCAGATGAAATATGTTAATATTATTTATTTGTTAATCCTTTTGAACAAATTAAATGCAAGAAAATATCTTAACATTTGTTCTCAGACATATTTTAAAATATAAATCATGCATGCATCTCTCGTCTACTGGAAATATTCATAAATAAGCAACTAAAGCACTCTAAATTGTTAGTGATGCTTGAAAGTCATTTGTATGTACTGGGTATTAATTGATTGGTTCGACAATAATATTTTGTTCAGTAGTAGCATTGCTGTTGGAATACCAAATTACATTTTATTGAAGGCTAACAGAAAGCCATGTGCGTGATATATCTTAGCTAGGCAGTTGGAATGAATAGTGTCTGAATGCCCTGCAATTAGTTTTGGTTGATTCTTCTAGCAACATTGTGTTGGATCTATCTAATAATGTCATATATTACTTGGGTCTTTTTTTGTTTAAATAGCTAGCTTAGTCTCCGATCTCGTTCGTCATGCTCTCTCTCTCTTATATCGTTGATTCATTTATAAAAAGAAAGAAAAAAATAAAGTGCTTTCCTATTTTTAAACCTTTTGCCACTAATTTTAGAACCGGCCTTCCCGGATCACAATATTTGCCGAGGAGATAAAGGAGGACGGAGACACAGACTATCCTGAGCTGCATGCCTAAGAAATTAAAACTAGTATTGAAATGCCCCAATCCCAAAAAAATGCAGATGAAAGGTGTTGGACATTCAAGTCTTGATCTGTCCAGAAATCAATCAAACTGCAGATATATTCAACCGCTCGTTAGAACCTTCGAGCAGGTATTATCAAGAGCACAGAGGTTTCCCAGGGATTTCAGAGATGACGGGCCTCCTGGTGTTGACCCGGTAACCAACCCCTCACTATCTAGTTACCCTCCCAGGTATGGTGCATGGTTATGACTCTAGTTACCCTTCCTATACTCAGAGAGAACAATTCTATACCTTGAAGCCCTAGTTTCAAGAGGTCTCTGACAGATGGAGGAAGACGGAGCTCATTGGCACGTGAAACTTCAAACTATGGTGCATATAGTACTTTGTTGAATTCATCTACAGATAGGCTTGCCATCCCCACAGAATTATGGCTCATCCAGTTTGGAAAATGACGACAATGGCCGTGAGAATTAATAACTTCACCCCATATTCTTCATCTCACCATTATGACAAGTGTGACCAGCACAGCACCTCCATATATCATAGCAGGAGGTGAACACCATTCTGTCACCATCAACTGGCAGAATGGATTGTTGTTCAATGATTAAATTAACCCGAGTTTTGGGGAAAAAGCATTAGTCACGTTGCATACTGACTGCGAATTATTCAACGGAATTTGCTTTCTACCAAAGACTCAATTGATGATGTGGCGCCTGGCCTGTTGTTGGATTTATTCTTTTACCAACTGGTTTGGTTTAATGATTGGTGTACTTTTTCTTTACTAAATCCCCTGTTCAAGACTGCTAAACCATGGTCCCTTTGCCAATAATAAGAAGAGGGGAGGGGATACATGCATGCATGCATTGTCTATATCTCATCTGAGTCGTGACGAAGGAATGGGATTCCAATTACTCCACGGAGAAGAAGGGGTCTGCTCAACTTCTATTTAACTACTACTAAAACACAAGGAAGGAAAAAACACAAATACAATGTTCTTCTGAGCCATGGCAAACGATTCTGCCCTTTTTCCCTGATCTACCCTTTTCTTCTGGGCTTAGGGATTCTCAAACATGCATTCTGAAATTATTAGAATGAAAAGGAGTATATATAGAAGGGAACACAATGAAAAAAAATTGGAGACTAAAATCAAGAATACGCAAGTGGCAACAATCATTTTGACAAAGGATGAATCAAGTATAACTGATACAAGAATATTGGGAGGTAAGAACCGAACATGTAACCCAGATCCAGCGATAGACTTTCACTGGTCAAATAACTACATCAAACCTCATCACACTGTATAACAATACGACTCTGACAGCCAATCATACCGTCGCTTGGGGGAAAAAACACTTCAGAAAAAAACAAACAAACTACAGTCAGAATTAGACTTTCGTGATTATAACTACACTTCAAACTAATACTACTACTACACAGCAGAGAGCTCTTAACAGCAAAAAGAAGAGAACTCAGGACAGGCGTGCTTTAGAAGCAGTCGCACCACTTTCCAGCCCCAGACAAAGCTCAGCCAGGATTACAGTCATTAAGTTGTGAGGAATGTCCAAAACTTCTTGCTTATAGAGACTTCACCAGGATGCTCGGCCTCGTCATCGTCGCCATCATCTTCCCCATGGGAGCCACTCCTGTGCTCTTGGTTCTCATACTCCCTGGTTCCTTCTGGTGTCCCGTTTACTTCTTCACTCAACACCATATCAACTAACTGGTTTGCTGTATCACCATCCCCATCCTGACTCACGCCTGCTACTTTAGTCTGACAAGAAAATGGCATCAAGCTATATTTTCAATGACTAAATGCATAAATATTAATGTTTCACAAATTAAAACTGAACTCTGCG
Source organism: Panax quinquefolius (assembly GCA_020205615.1). Classification (NCBI taxonomy): domain Eukaryota; kingdom Viridiplantae; phylum Streptophyta; class Magnoliopsida; order Apiales; family Araliaceae; genus Panax; species Panax quinquefolius. The sequence goes on from CM035156.1 coordinate 25,334,082, forward strand.
TTTTTTTTCCTCTTTAGTTTAATGCAAGTACAAATGGACATATTAAAGAAAGGTTTCACCCTCATCTTTCTAAATTTTAATTTATTTATTTTATTAGGTATATGTCATGTGAACTGCTAGGTACTCTGTTAAAAGTAGACAAAGCACATCTAAGAATCAAATACAACAGAAATAATAGAAACATATTACTATGATAACATTTTTTTTTGGATAAGGTACTACGATAACATAGTTATGATGCACCAATTCATTTTATCTTATTTGGATATTATCCCAAATAGCTGCCTTCTCCTAAAGTTATTCCAAAAAGATCTCCAGAGGTCGAAGAGGACTAAAATACAAACTTCTCGCCCACTAATTTAATGCATCTCAAGTACACAAAACATGCTTAATAGAGACTATACTAATGGCTACCACGAAAGAAAATAATTTGAAACATAATTTAATGATTTAGAGTGATCATTTGACTAAATTAGAAATCCAAAAAATAAAAGATATTCTTACTCATAAGTATAAAGCATCCATTATGCAACTTAGAAATACACAGCTACAAAATAATATGTTGTGTGTGTGTGTGGAGAGAGAGAGAGAGAGAGAGAGAGAGAGAGAGAGAGAGAGTACCCCATGGACCCCAGCTGAAGAGAATTCATTGACATCCTCGATGCTTTTCAACGTCTTCACTTGCATTAAATGTGTGCTTCCATCATCTTCACCAGCAATTTCTCCCCTCCTACCACCACCATCATCAATATCTTTCCCTTTCCCTTTGTTTGGGTCAGGTAAAGCCCCATTTGCAGCTATTGGAGCTGCACTGAAAAACAGAGAGGAACATTAGAAATGGACCCAAAAAAAACCACTAATCAGAAACCAGATTCCCTAAAAAAGTGTAGGTTAGACATGACTTGCATCAACCATATAGTGCTCATCTTTTTTTTTTCAATGTCGAGCCTTGAGAACGTACCAAGTCCAGCACTTTCAAATAGCATACACTAATATTACATACAGTATCTATCATCAAAATAGAAAATGATTCCAAGTTTTTCGTAATTCATTAATCTTTTTGCTACTTAAGTTAACATGTATATAGATTGGAAACCTACGATTTGGGCCTCCGGAGATTATAACGTTTTCCACTAGGGGTTTGTACAGCTGGAACAACTTTTTGTCTCCTCTTCCGGCGTCCCCCAGCTGTCACACTATCAGAATGTCCTTCACTGTAATCAGCATCTATCTCACTTGCTGCACTCCGAGAGGGGCGCAAACGGTTCCGCTTCCTTCCATTTCTTGTCACTCCTTTGTCAACAAGACTGGAATCTCCCCGGCTCTCATTTGTATAAACAGATGGAATACCATTACTGTGCTCATTCTCATCGAGTTCAACAGCATCCCCAAGAATAACCTTGGCATCTGCAACTGCTGCCTTCACAGAGCGTGTTCTATTGACTTTACCCCTGCCTCTTTTTCCAGGTTTACGAGGGCCGGCCCTCAGGTCAGAATGATGTGAATCTTCAATGTCATCAGGAGCCTTGTTGTTTATGTTATTATGTTCATCAACAGATGGATCTAAGCCGGATCCCACCTCTCTAATGCTGTCGTTCGTTTGGATATTCTGGGCATCAAGAGCATCTGCTGCAACACCAAAGCGTAATTTTGATTCCTCTTCGGTGTTCAATAATCGCTTTGGTGATGATTCTACATGAACATGCTTTCTTGGCAGGTTTTGACCAGTGGCAGCAAGCTCATTCTTCTTGCCTGCTGAGAAGATAAATATCTTCGATGTGCATTTTCGAAGCCAGGACATGGATCCACCAGAAGCTGGAGAACCTAAATTAACTGCTCCTGGGGATGTCTCTCTAATTGTCCTGTCAGGAGTACCCTGGAGAGCTTCTTTCAGATAATCCTCAGCTAATCTTGGAAGTGGAGGGGCATTCATATCGTCCAGTTCAGCTAAAGATTGAAGATCCGAGAGAACAATCTCAGATGTTAGCTCCCCACAATTCTTGCAGCTCTTGTGATTCTCAACAAACGTAATAAAACGATCTCTTTCCTTAAAGAACTGTTCACGTTGCCCCTTCAGCTTCCTGGTAAGGCCAACAAGCTCATCAATATCTTTCCGCATTTCAAGCTGCTGCCCATCAAGATGTTTCTGGTTTGTTGATATTTCTTGTTTCTCTTTTTCTATTCTTGATCTTTCCAGTTTCATCTCTTCCATTTCTCTACCGACTACTTCCCTTAAATAATTAATGTTGTTAAGTTCTTTCTCTCTCTCTTCATCAAATAATTTTTCCCTCTCGCGCAGACCATTCTCCATGTCCTCCTTTTCGTTAAGTAATTTAGTTTCCACCTCTCTTTTCCAAAGCTCAAAATCATTAATTATTTGGTTCTTCTCACTTTGAATTTTCTCAGCCATCACTGACTTCTCATGCTCCATGTTAGCGGCAAATGAATCTTTAGCCAGTTTAAGAGCTTCAAGTTCCCTCTGAACATAAGACTGTGTTTCCAACTTCTCATCGTTTAACCTTTCCTCTTCAGAGTGTTTCAACTTGTCCAAATTTTCCTTTTGCACAGTGACATATTCCAATTCTTTCTTAATCTCAGCTCTTTTCTCATCCAGATCTTCCCACTCTTTCTCAAACCTCTCCTTCTCTTGCTTCAAATCCTCTCCTTCCTTTAAAAGCAGTTCCCTCTGAAGTCTGCACTTGCCTATTTCTTGTTTAAGTTCTGACCGCAGGCGTACATGTTCCGACCTCTCTTCTTCTGTTAATTTAAGCCGTTCACTCTCTTCATTTAGTCTCAATCGTTGTTCTTCAATGTCTGCCTTGGTTTTTTCAATCTCAACCTTAAGACTAAGCAGGTCCTCTTTATCTGAGAGTATTTGTTTCCTTTCATGCTCCATCTTTTTCTCCTCAACTCTGACAGACTTCTCCCTATCCTTTAAGTCTTTTAACTTTGATTCAAAATCCTTCTCTTTCTCCTTCAATTTTTCAAGTTTCTTATCCAGTGCCTGTTCCCGTTTTGCAACTTTTGCCTCCATGTGGTTAACTTCAGCTTCCTTCTTCTCAACTTCAGCTACCTTGCTTTTCAATTCATCTTCCAAATCTTTCCTCTTTCGGTCCATTTCCAACTCAAAATCGTGTTTCTTCACCTCCAGGATAGTGTTGTGTTCTTCCAGAAGTTTCTGAATCTCAACCTGTAAATCATTAGAATACATTTCAGAATTTTAAAAGAATTCCATTTTCAAGACGGCAACAATTAAATCAAGAAATACAACTTGTTTATGACTTATCTGAAGGTGATACAAACTCCAATTTACAAATTAAACCTTTAATGTTGTTTTTAACTAGAATTTGTAATATCCCGAATATTTACGACTAGAATAAGAAAATAAATTTTTTTTGAAAAAGACGCGAAAACACTATTCATAAAACGTAAAGTCAACTTTGAAAAGTCAACATTTTTAACTAACCGGATTATTTAGGAAACCTAACTAGAAAGTAAACCAAGTTGGATTAACCAAACTAGGTGGAATTTGGTTAGGTTGTAGAGAGAATGAGGGCATTATGGCCATTTAAGAAAGCTTACATGCATATAGCTTATGTATGTATAGGTTTTTCCTTGATTAATTAGTTGGCAAATGAGACTTTGCTTCCTAAAATGTGTTGTCCAAAATTGTGTGGTGCATATGGGTGACTAGGCTTGGTGACTCACCAAGTGTGATGATGAAGCATGTGACTCACTATGACTAGCCATGGTGGGGTGGCTTAAGGTCCTAAATACCCTAAATCTTAGTTTTCCATAAATAGAAAACTCATTCTTAATAAATCCTCACATATTCACAAGTAATTCAAAAGCAAAAGAGGCTAGAGTAATCATAAGAGAGAGTTATATTGGTAATTGAGAGAAGAAAAGAAAGCTAAAGTCTTGCGTTTTTAAGTATCGAAAAGCTAGCACTTCAAGAGGTATGTTGTTATAAATTTAATTTATGTTCTTATGTTCTCGAGTAGAATTCATGAAATAATACATGTTTAGGTTTATGATTATGTAATACAATGTTATTAAGTCATAAAAGATGAAAACAAGCTAATTAACTCAAGTGGTAACTAATTAGAGAGATTGAAAGTATGAAATGAGAAACTCCTAATCTGAACTGTTATTCTAAAAGTTATATAAAATCATGTTTGGAATTTGGTTATGAAATACAAAGCAAATGTAGATGGGTTAGTTACAAAAACATGGGCGAAAGAATCACTCAAAAATTCATTAATATGAATTAGTTATGAATTAAATAGTGAGCCAAGGCACTGCTGAAAATGTTCTGCTAGTGAATAGTAAAAAGAGGGTTGTCCAGAACATTTTGAGCACGGGAATTTTGGGGTTCGTGCCACTTATATTTCTTAAACCTATGTGCAACTATTTCTAAGATTGTTCATATGTGATAGTTGATATGTGAAAATATATGTATGAAAGCCTTATGTGATTTTAAGTAGGATATAATAATTAAATGTCAAGTGTTTAATGATATGTTATGTCATATATGATTATGTTCTATCATTAAGCATGAGTTAACATGATAACTGAAAGTTATGTCAAGTCAAGCATGTTTAAATTTATATAAAAGCATAAACTGTCTATGTGTTATTAGATAGACTAGTTGAGCCGTCGTGCTCATTCTTGTGAATAAAACTTTATTTGCAGTTAAAGAAGAACGTTAAGAAGATCATGAACGTAAAGAAGAAGCGTAGATTAGGTTTTCATGTTAAGTACTTGTTATTTGTATTAAGTCATAATGACTTAATAATATCATGTTATTATCCTCAGAGTGATATTATGTCTTTAATTTGATATAACTTAGAATTGTTAAAGAGCTATTAATATGAATGAGGGTATTAGTAATATGGACTGATCATGTTATGTCGATACTCTGAACTTCAGATAGATAGTAAAACATTAATACAATGTTGATAAAGAACTATATAGCACCGATGAAGAAACCGAATTCATCGTAAGGTTCCTCTGTTCCAAATACAAGTGTGCTATTAATATTGTGAAATTCAGATAAATAGGAAATATCGATATGAAGAGATATATCTTTAAAGATATATGCTTAAGTGATGGTATTGAATGATATTTGGGAGTTCTGTAAACACTGAGATTACACTAATGAGCGTCGTTAAGATGCCAAAATTACCGGAATGCACCCCTCTGTTGCCAAGAACGATCTTATCATTAATGCTGTGAAACTTGATATATATTGAACTATAGAATGTTTAAATCAAGTTAGATCCATAAATGAAGTTAAGAAAATTTATAATATTCAACCAATATGATTATGGGATCATTAATTAAGTTACAAAAGATGTTAAGTAAACGTCGACCCTTGTTCTGGCGGTCAGCGCTCGAATTCGGAGGCGTTAAAGAATTCTGTTTCTTTTTTTGGATAGGAATTTCGCATATAATTTCTTTAGCAGTGTGGTTCACTACTAGTTTTACATGCTGAGTTCTTTAACAATAGTATTAGATAACCCCGCTCTTTAAGACTTTTAAGAACTAGGTGGAGTTTTTCATTTGTTGGAATCTTGAACTTCTTTCTCCATTTTTATTTTAACAGTGAGGGAGTTCTTGTAGTGGAATTACTCAGAAGACTGGATAAAGGGAGGAATAGACTATACAAAAAAACAAGAATTATTCCGCAAATGGAAGAATAAAATATGACGAAAGAAGCACAATAAACATATGATAGTTGAAAAAATCTATTTCATTCAAATGACAAGCTTAATCAGTACTAATAACCTAGGGGCAGGGTACATACGGTGATTAAAATAGGTACAGAAGGAGCAATTTGGCTGAACAGATCAACTTGGTATGAAAACACTTTCATTAAAAATAGTATTCAGATACTTTGTAGAAAAACACCACCTAAAAGGTGAAATTGAAAAACACGTAATAGAAGCTTCATGTCAATAAGTTTACAGATGCAAATGCATTTCCTCATTTCTGTGAGAAAAAGTAAGAGTGGGTCTGCCATAATGATGATGTATATGGGTCGGCTCATATCCTAATATGAAGAGCAACATATTACACATATAGAAAAGGTGTAAGAACTTACTTGTTCTCTAGCATTAAGCTTTTCCTCTAGTTCAAGTAATTCCTTCTCTTTCATCTCCAGGCTTTTTCTCATAGAATCAGCTTCCTGCACCAGAAGAAATGAATACTGTTAGATTTATAAAATGTGCTCAAAGTCTAGTATATAAAGACATTAAGCTCAATTGGCTGAGAAGAGTTGGCCCGAGCCATTATATACTAGACACATTTTCTCAAGGCATTCAATGTGGAACAAGATATATACTCTTGCAAATACAAACCATTAAAAAATAAATACAGATTTTTCAAGGGAGCAGTTTATTTAATGACAACTTGCCTTCTCTTTAAGACTTAGCTTTTCTACCCTGCTGCTTATATCATCTTCTTTCTTTTTCAAAGATGAGTTAACTAACTCAATCTTTTTTTGTGCGCCTTCGAGATCAATCTGTTTCTGCTGATATATCCTATCATTCTCATTTGCCCTTTCCTCTCTCTGGTTGAGCAATCTTCGAACCTCAGCCAACCTCTCTTCACCCTCTTGTAATTTTCTTTCCCATTCCCGCAAGTCTTCTCTCTGGTTAGATATATTACCTGTGTGCGCTTCTCGTCTAAAAAAAAGAACAGAGACAAACTTTAAAAAAACTGAGCAACTGACAATTAAGCTGATCTTTGCCAAGCCAACTCATAAGAATACTTCAAATCGGCGAATGCGAACAGGAATCAAAATGCAAAATTAATGATAATGATAGAAAATTAGTGGTCCTCATGAGCATACTCTGCATTAAATGATAGCCGTTCCCTTCGAAGCGCATTTTCTCTAACCTCGACCTCATGTGATTTCCTCTCAATCTCTGAACTCTTTCTGCTCACCTCAGCATGCTTCGCATCAGCAGCATGCAACCTTGATTCTACCTCCAAAGATTTCTCCTCAATACTAGTGATCAAAGCATTTGCTTCAGCCAACTTCGAATCAGATGTGAACTTAATTTCTGCATATTCTGAGCGCATCTCACGCAAAGCCTTCTCTAACTGCAGAAATAATTAGACATTCCTTATCATCACTGGTAAATTCAAATAGATTTTTAGGGTAAGTGGATAACTATAGATTTTTTCAATAGTCACTTTGAATCATTACTGGCTATCCAAAATTTCAAACTGTAATTCATAAATCCAGATACTTGAAACAACATTAAACATTAATTTTGATTAATAAAAATTTTATGCTCACAACATAAACCAAAATTAAGTAAAAACTATAATTTGAATACATATAGGGATATATCATAATCATGCAACAGACTCCTGTAATAGAAACTGCTGTCAATATTAAAAAATGGTTCATACAAAAACAGATCTCATAATGGAAGTGCAAGGGAAAGGGAAGATCATACATCAAGAACGCACTGCTTCTCCACGCCCAATGCCTTCCTCAAATTCTCTTCTCGCTTCTCTACCTCAGACATTGCAATTAAATGTGCCGCTTGCTCTCGTTTAAGGGAATCCTTGGTTTCAGTAAATGCTTGCTGTAGTTCTTCATACTTAGAGGTCCACTCCTTTTTCTCAATCAAAAGAAGCCCCATATTGTACTGGTATTCGAAAAGCTGCTCACAAGACCAACTAATCAGATAAAATCTCCCACGCCACATTAAGTTTAACAAACAATGCCTCAATCAAAATCCATACCCAAATATTGAAAACACAAATATACAAAAGAACCAAGAGGGCAAAAGAATAAAAGTAAAAACCTGAAAACCCAAATTCTGAAGAAGCTTTTCACATACCCTAGGAGAGAAGGGGGAAGGGAGCAATAAACAATTTTTATAGAGAGAAAGAGAAACACTAAACAATTTTTACCGGAACAAATTATGAAATGACATAATAAAATACCAAAAAAGTTAGAAATGGGCCATAACATAATTTCACCACTACAATTAGGAGGAGATGAAAAAACGATACATATCAGAAATGAGAATATAAAGGTTGGGGTAGTACCGATTGTCGATTGAGTAGAAGAAGATGTGGAATATCAGTCAAGATTATTTGGTCGTATCCAACATCGGTCTATAAATGGAACGATGGGAAAAGGAGAGTGTATCAGAAGAAGATTTAAGAAGTGGTAGGGTAGGCCACAAAACACTTTGGCTAACTAGTAAAAGGGACTTGAACAAACATAATATAACTAAAAAGATGACCTTTAATAGGAGCGAGTAGGGGAATGCAATCAGGGGAGTGCAATCCACATACCAAGCTCCATGTCAGGTGTCCCACCTTTTTCTCTCTTCCCATCTCCTTTTGTTTTGATTCTATCTCTCTCTTTCCCCCTCCCTTCATTCTTTGTATACATGTATATAGAGAGAGATAAGGGAGTACGTGTCTTAGGCACATAAGCTCCTGTATGTCACTATGTCATGCACCCAATATGCCAAAGCTAGATAAAATAGTAACACGTCAAAATAGCCACTAATGAAAATAGTGAAATTTCAAAACTGTCATTAACAAAAAATTATAGGACACACAGAAACTTAAGTGTTGGACTCATACTCCCTTTTCCTATATATATATATGTGTGTGCGTGTGTGTGTATATATATATATGTATATATATATATGAATTGTACTTATGTTTATATATATGAGTGAGTGCAATTTTTACTTATTTTAAATATTAGCATTTTTTATTTTATTCTTTCCTTGTTACTTTTAGTTGTATCTTTTTACCCTTCTCTTTTTCTACGTTTACACTTACTAGTTGGATTTATTTTTAGCCTACCCCAACTAGTTTGGGATAAAAAACTTTAAAACATTGTTGAGTTGAGTCGAGTATAAAATGATGCGGGTTGATGAGTTGCAGATATTAATAAAATAAAAAGCAAATAAAAAATGAGCCAAGAAGAGCATTTATGAGTTTACTATAGATAACCCATACCAAATACTTTGAGCCTGTAACGTAATCTTGATAGTGTACAACACTACAACTTCGGAACTTGTAATTTACAGTCCAGGCAGAACATTGCAATGATATATAAGATTAGAAAGTCAAAAAAAATAGAGCTGGACCAGGTAGCAGTTTTTTTACTCTTTCCCTGGATGCATGCAGCTAATATTTAAACGATATTGCAATTACATATGATTCTCACAATTGATAACAGCACATGCGTCTCAATTTAAAGGTAGAATAAATCAAGTCAAAAATGAAAAAGCCATGTGGATTGAAAAGATATGTCCTCAAGTTTTTGCCCCACATCAAAACACACAGCAACTACATCCATAAGGTCACTTCACCCCTCTCACTAATGAATAAAGAAGGCACTTTTGAGATTCAATGACAACCGTGCACCAAAATTGGATAGATTATTAATTTTTCAGAAGTCTAGCACTTGTTTTGGGCCAATCCCAGCCCAACAATTAGACAACAGGATTATAGGATTAAATAGTACTCCTCAAATGTATCACTTATGTTACTATTATCTATGTGTTTGTCTAGTATAAAGATATTAGTTTCTTTGCGGATGAGGTTGATCAGGAGCAACCAACAGAAAAGAAGGACCACCTACAACATGATATGAAATTATAAATGAGTAATAGAGGAGCATCAAAACTTGAGCACTTGAATATACGACAAGACATATTTGAAGAAAGAGGGTAAGTTTAATAGTGCAAAATTTAAAAATAAAAGGCCAACATGCTTGGAAGATATTCTAAATGAAGCCAACCCCCCTCCCCCCCCCCTCCCTCCCCCTCCCTCCCTCCCTCCCCTCGCCCAAAGGCGCACGGGTGCTCATGCTCTCCTATAATTCTACAAACACTGTTGACTAAGAAATTACACTCCTATAAAAGATCTCAACTTTCTGATCCAATGTTTTAAAAGGCGCTAGGCGGGAGGCGCAGGGGGGCCTAGTGCCTAGGGGGCCTGGGCGGAATTTTTTATTTTAAGCAAATTTTAATATTTTATCTTACATTTATCCAAACAAAACAATAATATAAAACAAAATAATCTATAATAAAGATAATAAAGGCATTTGCTTAAAATTCAAACACATCCATATTGCTAATGTCAAAATTCAAACACAAACATGCAATTGTTCAAAGTTCAAACATATTTTTAACGTATTAGTTTTATTCATAAATAAGATTGCTATAAAATAATAAAATTTAAAGTTTCAAGAATTTAACTCGTTATTAAAACTTAATAAACTAAATTTAAGAATTATATTGAATTAAACTAAATATTACAAATGTATCATCATTTATATAATTTGAAGTTGGTACAGGTTTAAAACATTACAACTATAATAAAATTATCCATTTTGACTTGATATTGTTCATTTCTTGTTGTGATTTGATATGCTACATGTATTATGAATATGGTAAATTATTAGAAAAATAAATATATCAAGATCTGGTTTGGGTAGTTATTAAAATAAAAAAAAATCTCTCCGCTTATACCCCACCTAGGCCCCACTAATTTTCTAGAGGGATTTTTTTGCCACCTTGATCCTAGGTGAAGCGCCAAGAGGACCTAGCGCCTAGGCGGGGCACCAAGGGGACCTAGCGCCTAAGCGGGGCACCAAGGGGGCCTAGGCAGACCTAGGCGGGGATTTTTAAAACACTGTTCTGCTCTACCACTAATCTTAAGCATGGCGCTAGAGAAGAACAAGGCAACGCCTTAGAGTTCGACCCGCCAAGGCTTACGCCTTTGTAGCTCGCCCAAGTTAAGTGATTGAGTCATTTTGAACCCATGATTCATCATAACTCGTGGACTTGCTATATCGTGTAATTTTTATTATGTATTAAACTTGTAATATGTGATGATTGTTGACTTGGTTGATCCTTTATTCTCAATGTAGTGTTTGTTAACTTGTTCTACTAGTTTTCAATGTCAATTGTTTTATTTTTGAATTTTAATTGTGAAGTATTCGTGTAATTGTGTTTTTTATTGTATTACATAGTGTTAGTTATTATATTTTAAGTTTTAATGTATATAATTTTCTTTGTCAAATATGTTTTTTAAGTAAAACAAATAATATATAAATTATACATTGTTAACGACTTGTCGCCATATGGACGTCATAGCGGCCGCCTTATCGCCTAGGCGTCCTAACGGTAGTCCGTGTCTCGCGGTGGCGCCGTGACAACTATGCTTGTCGCACATTAAGTCCTACAGTTATAAGCAATTTTCTTCAAGGCATTTTGTGGCATCTTGATGTTGAAAGGTTAAAAGGTGTATGTATTAACAAATATATTATACTTCTGTAACCGATATAGTATAATACACCTGAGTCCAGACCACTAAGCACATCGGAAAAGTTTAGCATAACTGCATCAACATCATTCCTAATAGAGAAATAATGACGAAGTGTTTTAAAATGACTACCTACGATAAGGGTGAGTCACTTGGGAAATAAGCACAATAATGCTCTCACAACAGGGTTACCAGCAGCCGAGTTATAGCCAACATTAATTGCTGCATGGCAACATGCAGCCTGACAGACAATAAATTAATAGTAAGGCATATGCTCTAAATGCAAACTCCTATACAAAGCCTCCCAAGAACCTAAATAACTTGCATGAAAGAGAGACATGATAAAATTTCTTGAAATTTGAATAGAACAAAATAGCAAACCAAGATTCATGTACCCGACCTAAAATAGTTTGAACTAGACCGAGTTGAGTCGAGTACCATCAAGTATATGGAAGACATCCTACGAATTCACTAGAAAAAAATAACGGCTACAACCTCTCTGTTAATCAATGAACCTAATAGACGGTCACCAATAGGTCATAACTCTTATATCAAACGTCAGAATGCTTTACATTACCTTTCAATCTCCAGTCAGCTTAAGTTCCCACAACAAAAACATCTGTCAGCTCTCTAACTTGACCTGCTCCCAAGAACTCCTTCCTTCTTTCCAGGAATACATCTATTTCTATGACATATATAGCATTTAAGTTCATAAGTTTAGACTTACCCAAACCTCTATCATTGTTTTCTCCATTGGACTCACCCAAATTATAAAAGTCCAACGTGTTGGTTCTAAAGACTGCCCCTTTCAGCTGGATGTTGGTCAAGCCTACTAAGAGGATCCAGTTCTGGACCCAACCTATATTAGTTACACAAACCATATCAAACAGCTGCTATAATTTTTTCTACATTAAACTAAAAATCTAACTTGATCTTTGAAATCTTGATAAATCTTTTGCCCATTTTCCAATAAAGCAACTCTAATCTTTTTTGCTAAAATAAATGAGCATCATAAAGATCATTCAGAACCACTCATGAACACCAAAATTAAATAAGCAAAATTTAACAGTAAAACCCTGAATATATATATATATATATATATATATATATATATGTCTATCTAACCTCGTTTTCGAGCTTAGACAATTTCTCGGTCAGGTCCATAGTTTCACCGTTATTCTCTAACAAATCCTTCGGATGTGGAGGTGTGGATTCATCAAGAACAATATCTTTGCCTTCTGCCGTAATTACACCATTCAAATTATGGCCCGAGCCAGACCCTGAACCGTTTTTCTGGGCCGGTTCTGTTCTCGGCGTGAGTGACCAACCCGGCCACACCTTCCTCTGTGGCGTAAACATCACAAGAACTCACCGTTGCTGAAACCCGAAATTACAGATCTTATATTCAACTTCATACGACGAACAACAAAAACAGGAGAAGTGGTCACAATAAACCCTCACAATTCAATAATTAGAGCAGCCCGTCCAGACTCTTGTCGACCTAAAAACACTAAATTGAAGAGGGCACAAGGAAGAATAAGCTGAAACCCTAGCCGGACGTGAACAGGGTTCCCAAATTCCGGCGAATAGGAGCGGTGAAATCCGGTAACGTATCTAAACCAACTTCTCTTTCTTTTCTTTTCCTTTCTTCTCCTCTCTCTCTCTCTCTCTCTCTCTCTCTCTTACTTTCTCTCACTTCTCTTTTTCACAGCCACCTTTCGTGCCTTAGCGCGGATCACTCACGTTCCTTCTTTTCTATTTAATGGTCCGACTCCGACAGATAATACCATCGTATTGTTTTACACAATTGCCCTTGTTTTTATTCATTCTATATTCCGTTACACCAGGGTACTTGAGGCAGGCTTTCACTAGAACGTGGGTCATCGGAGGTTTGCTTTTTCATTGACGAAATTGCCCTGGGTAAGTTTATTAACGATGGATTTTTTTTATTATAATAATTATGTTTAGGATTTTTTAATTTTTTATTTCAAATGACATGTTATTAAATAGTTTAATAATAATTTATGTTATTAAATAATTTAATAACAAATTTGAGATTCTTAACATCGTTTTTTATAGTAAGATAGTATAATGGTAACATGTACAATAATATAGATTTGATTCTACTCAACAAAAATTAAGAGGTGTTATAAACTAATAAAGATAAAAAATTTCTATAATATTTTAATTTTTTTTCTACTAAACTTTTCTTCAAGTAATAATTAAATTGTACTACTGATAGTATTATAAATACTAGAAAAATAAAATAAAAATCCGTTGTCTAGTGGGACAGAATTGTAAATAAAATGGGATCTGATGGTGTGTTCGTAAAACGGAGTCTTGGTCGTGCATATTGGGAATATGGTGAATTGAAGTTCCACGGTGTCAATGGGTTGTATGTACTTATAACCTTTGGAAAGAGTGAGTGAGTGAGTAAGTGAAGATAAGTATCAAGTTATGGCTTTATTTTTTTGTCCCATGCGATTCATGGCCCCATCATTACTTGGGGTGCTTCATGGAGTACTTAAACAAATTGTCTCGATTTTCTCTTTCTTTTTCTTGTGAATAATCCCCACTCAATTTGATTTATACTAGCCGTTGTAGTAGTAGACTTTAGATTTATAGGGTGTTAACGCCAAGATCTTCTGTCACGTTCCAATCACGTAAGACGTTCTGATCCTGCACCGTAAACACAATAAACACCACAAGTTTGTGGCCGATTAAGTGGGGAGGATAAATTTCGGCGTGAGAGTCGAGAAATGTGTTTCATGAGTTTATCGAAATGGGAATTTATATCGCGCAAGTGTTGAGAGAGAGAGATAATAATAATTCTCCGTGCCTATGTCATTATGAATGAATGAAGTGTATGAGAACGTCACTCTTTGTGAAGATTTCCTCGCTAAGTTATACTCTCTTTGCTGGATTCATTGTCCACCCACTACTACCGACGACACACCCCTTTTATCTCGATGGGTTCTGCTGATCGCATGTAGTTTATCCAACGCTTTTGGTCCTTTTTTCCATGGCCCGTAGGTTATGATCCCATCCACATTAATGCATGGTGTTCTTCTAGTCAACCGTCATGTTTTTTCATCATTGCAAGTCAAAATAATAGATATTAAAATGTCCAAAGGATCGACTCCTTTGGACCAGAATCCGGTCTTATAAGTCGAGAATGAAAATAATAAGATAATGAGGGCTTAAAGACTTTCATGGTCCAATAAGGAAAGCCCAATAGATTAATTAAAAGAGTAAGCCCAATATATCCAGGCGTGATGGGAGAAAAATATCACGTGACCCAACATTGCCCCCTAGTTTTTTGTTGAACAGAATGTTTAATAGAAAACTAAAAATAGTCCATGATATTTTACTGAAAATTAATAATAAGAAGTAATTTAAATGTACCCGGTTATTTGCTCACGAAATGAGATGAAAGGAGATCAAAGGCCCAAATAAAAAAGGCCCTATCCATTAAACAACTGGACCCGAGACCGGACGTTTCCCATTCAAATTCCAAATTATTACTAACATTTAATGTATCCGCTTTGAACACCGTGTAACCGTCAATATAAAAGGATAACTTTACCAAATTTGACAGTTTTACCTGTTCATTTGAAATTCGAGCGCCTTCTAAACTTTTTGATCTTTCTCTGCAAATCGTCACAAATGGCTTCCCACAACTATGAACAAAGTTCCCCATACTCGTAACACCAATCACAGTGGTTCCACCAAACCCCAACCCTAATGAAGGAACTACAAGCGCGAATCCCAAGACAAAAACTTCAAAAACCCCTACGAGTACTACGGAGAGTGCGGATCGCTTCTCGTGACGCCAACACTCCTTCTATCATGGCGAGGCTAAACTAAAGAGGGTTCGATCTCGGTTCCACATTAGGATACCACGCGATCAGGTACCGATGCGGTGAAAAGATGTACCAACGACCTGAAGGTTGGACGGCCGTCCCGGTGACCTTACTGGAGAAGGGGGTTCGTTTCCCCCTACACATCTTTATAGTGACCCTACTGGGGTTTCTGGGTGTGGGGTTTTCACAGCTGGTGCCAAACTCCTACATTCACATTCTGGCCTTCGTAGCCTTCTGCCATGAATTGGGCGTCGAGCCCTCCCTGGACTTCTTCTTCACTGTCTATAAGATAGTCCAATCCAGGGAGAAGGGGTTCAAAGCCCTTAGCAAACATTCTCCGAAGTCTGGAGAAAAGTTCGATAGACGTTCACTGGTGAACACCCCTTCGAGCAATAGGGGATGGCACGAGAAATGGTTCTTCGTCAAAGGCCCCGAGATTTCTTCTTTACCGAACTGGGTAACTGACGAAAAGATATCTGCTGACTTCGGAGACGTTTCTGAAGAACGGGAAGTGGAAATGATGGAACTATTCGACAACTTCCCGAAGGAAGAGTGGAAATACGGACTCCTCTCGAAGCAGGCATGGTTATATGACCATAAGTGTAAGTACCAGCTCATTTCATATATATATTTTTTGAAAATATTTTATGATATATAATTTTAACATGGAATTGTTTGATTTATGCAGTATCTTTGATCAGACCGAGCTCCTTAGAAATAAAGGAGTTCGAAGATTTTTTGTCCGGGAAGTCTTCGGAAACAATTGAGGCTATACCAATGAAAAGCTACTCCGAAGTCGAATTCAACACCGTAAATTCATACGGATGAATTTCAAGCAAGAAAGAGGTAGAAGAGGTTCTCATACCGGAAGAGACCCTTCATCCTCGAAGGAAGAAGAGAGCTACTGAAAACCCGTGTTGACCCCTCTCTCACCCCTCCGAATCCACACCGAAATAGAACCAACCCCAAAACCATTCCTCGACCAAAGCGGTTTACTTGACGCATACGATCGAAGAAATATACTTCGGACCAAAAAATTAAAGACAAAAATAACCCCTCTAACTGTCGAAGAGCTCAGGATTCCTCAGTCTTCGGTCATCCCACCCTTCGTGCCCCCTGTAGAAATACAGATTGAAGAGGACGGTGACCAGGACGAAGGGATTCCGACGTTATCCAGGAAGAGGAAACGTACTCCTGATAGCCATCCGAGTTCCGCTTCTGCTTCAACACCGAAAGGACCCACCCTCAATAAATCTCCCATAATTGAAACTATACATGCAGACCCTACACCTCCCGAACAGCCCACTCTCTCTCCTGAAAGGCCGAGACCCTCTCCCGAACGACCCGGTCCCTCAGGTCAGAGTTACCATGCCGAGGCTGTGGGATCTCCGACCCTGTGGCCCAGGTTCAACGCCAACTTCCCCTTTGACCTCTTCGGAGCTTTCGTTCGGAATACTGACGACCACCGGTTCAGTGATCACACGGACGGAAATCTTCTCGACGAGGGGATGAGTTATTTGGCTAAGGTAAATAACAATCTCTTCTTCCTCTATATCTCTGTTTTCCTTTGAATATTTGGACATTTGACTTGAATATTTTGAAAATATGCAGGCTAATGCTGTCTTCGGACGACTGCGTCCGAGACACATAAATGGAGAGGCCGAGGAAGATTTCATGCGACAAGAGATAAATATGCTGAAATCGACCTTGGACCGAGAAAGAGCCGGTCGTGAAGATGCTTTTCATACCATCAACGGTCTTCAAACAGAATTAGATCGGGCTAGGATGGATTTGAAGACATCTGATGACGAATTAAGGGCCACGAGGGACGGGTTGGCAGCGTCCGAAGCCAGCCAACAAACTCTGATTGACCTGAACGCTGGTCTAGTTGAAGAAAACTTACTCCTGAAGGCAAAAAATGAGGAGTTTTCTTCAGCCAACCGAAGCTTGGTCATACAACTTGGTGAGGTGAGGACGAAGGCTCAAGGCAAGCACGAAGGCATAAGGCCAAACGTCACAAGCTCCGCCACAAAATAAAGGATCTTGAGGGACGGGGCCCTCCTCCGATCAAGAGCTCGGAAGCGATTCGAGACGGACTACTGGGGACTCGGGACGAACTTAATGTTTGAGATCGTGAAGGTATATTCGGAGGGTATGAGGATCACGAGAAGCGAGGAAAAGAAAAGCTATCAACCGCTTTCAAATTTGGACCCGGCATTGCTCAACTCCGATGATGAAGGCGGTGCTTGAATATCTATCATGTTTTTGTTCTATGTAATAATTTAACTACTTTAAGCTTTTTATGTTCATGTAATTAATTTATGATTGACTTGAATGAATGAGCGTTTTATATTATTGATAAATCTTTAACTTTCTTGATTATGACTTTTGTTTTGATCAATTTCTTGTCAATAATTTAGTATCGAAAAATTTGAACCCAACTAGTGAATTAGATATGGCATATAACAGTTAACTTATAAAATGAAATGAATTGAATTTTACTGGATGAGATTCAACTTAAATCGAATCGAATGAACTGAACTCAACACTTAAACAAAATAAAGTAATGTATACTCATCGGTACCGAAGAGTGAGATCAGTCATGTGTGAGGTAAATTTGGCTGACAATTATATAAGGACCAAGATATAAGGATCAATAGTGATCATTGACTTACCACCCTGATAAGATCAATATAGGATCAAAAGGACATTGGGCTACCATCGAATGGCCAGCGAGTCCTACCATACCTCCTTACACCATAGTGACCTTCGGACAAATAGGACCAGGACCAATAGTGACCATTGACTTACCACCCTGATAAGATCAATATAGGATCAAAAGGACCTTGGGCTACCATCGAATGGCCAATGAGTCCTACCATACCTCCTTACACCATAAAGTGACCTTGAATGAAATAGGACCCGGGACCCGATAGTAACCATTGACTTACCACCACGATAAGATCAATATAGGATCAAAAGGACCTTGGGCTACCATCGAATGGCCAACGAGTCCTACCATACCTCTTACACACCATAGTGACCTTCGGACAAATAGGACCCGGGACTAATAGTGACCATTGACTTACCACCACGATAAGATCGATATAGGATCAAAAGGACCTTGGGCTACCATCGAATGGCGGTGAGTCCTATCATACCTCCTTACACCATAGTGACCTTCGGACAAATAGGACTGGGACCAATTATGAAAAAGTAACCTTTTATTAATAACGAACAATCGTATGTATGACTTAGAGTGGCCCGACTTAATCTTTATTGAAAATATTTAGAAGCGCCAAAGATGCCAAGTATTCTTGATCTCGGAACCATCGAGTGCCTTTAACCGATAAGTACGGCTTTGGTACTTGATCACTTCATATGGCCCTTCCCAATTCGGCGTTAGCTTTTCCTGTGTTTTGAGGCGTAGAAGCTTTGGCTTCTCAAGGACGAAGTCTCCTTGCCGAATCTCTGAAGTTTGACCCCTTTGTTGTAATGTTTGGCCACCCTTCGTTGATAAGCGACCAATTTGATCAAAGCTTCTCTCGACTTCGTCTAGCGAGTCCGAGTTAACTTTCGATCCTTCATCGTTGTAAATTTCTTTAAATTGACTTACCAGAAGACTTGGAGATCCGATTTTGTTGGGACTAAGGCATCGATTACCATAAGCCAATCGGAAGGGGCGAATCCCGTAGTAGTCCTTGGTGTAGTTCGGTATGCCCACAGCACGCTCAGCAATTCTTCTCGCCATCTTCCCTTAGCTTCATCCAATCTACACTTGATTAGTTTAATGTCGTCCTGTTGGTCACCTCGACTTGCCCATTCGACTGTGGATGAGCCACAGAAGTCTTCTTGTGCTGAATCCCCAAATCATTCAAAAATTCTTCAAATTTTGAACCCACGAACTGGCGTCCGTTGTCCGATATCAATATCTTAGGGATCCCGAAGCGAAACACCACAGACTCCTTTATAAACTTTAGGCATTCCTGTTCCGTTATTGACCGAAGTGGTTTTGCCTCTACCCACTTAGTCATGTAATCAATAGCAACTATGACGAAGCTAACCTGACCTTTAGCTTTAGGTAACGGTCCCAATATATCTACCCCCCAGACAACGAAGGGTATAGGAGATAGAATCGAGTATAACTCTTCCGGTGGCTGATGTGGGACCGGACTATTGAGCTGACATTTTTCGCATTTCTTGACGTACTCTGTAGCTTCTTTGAAAATTGTAGGCCAATAGTATCCTTGTCGAAGTACTTTATGAGCCAAAGACTTAAACCATATGATCACCGTAAATTCCTTCATGAACCTCCAAGAAGAGCATACTCGGATTGGACGGAACCAAACATTTCAACAACGGTGAGGAAAATGCCAATCGATAGAGATCCCCATCAATAAGACTAAAATTAGTACTCTTGTATTTAATCTTCTTTTTGCGACATTTGATCAGAAGGAAGGACGCCATCCGCCAAATACTCGATGTAGGGGTCATCCAACGCAGTTAGTTTCGCTCGATACACATTCTTCGCTTCGTCTTTGAACACTGTCACCAAAATTTCCAAATATCTGCGATCCGTGAAAAACATCGCATCTGTAGTGGCCAAACTTTGACAATGCATCGGCGGTTGAATTGTCATTACGCTCTATACTCTGAAACTCATCTGAAGCGAAAAATTGAAGTTGGTCTCTTAATTCCGCGGATATTTGATCATTCGGGTTCCACGAGCTTTATAATCTCCGACAATTGTTTAACGACCAACCGAGAATCACTATAGATAATCAAATTGTTGGACTTTGAGACTCTTTGCCAATCGGACACCTACTAACACCGCTTTACTCGACTTCGTTGTTTCGTTGCTTTAAACCCGAATCGATGGCTCTTTGGACCTTGAATCCCTCTGGACTTATTAAAATAATTCTGCTCCACTACTTGATCGTCGTAGAGGATCCATCTGCATATAAGCGTCCACGCTTCCCGACTCTATTTGAAGAACGGCCCACGGCCGTCGGAAGATTGACCACTCAGCGACTCGCATCTGCCGGTGAGCGAGCATTCTACCATAAAGTTAGCGGGGCTTGGCCTTTGATGGCGATTCGGGGATGATACTCGATAAAAATTGGGATAACTCCATAGTCCACGCTGCTAGTCCGCCCGAGACCTCCGGCTTGCCCATCACCTTCTTGATGGTCGATCCGTGTGAGCGACGAGAGTCGACCTTGAAAATCTTCTTAGAAGCTTTCTTGGCAATTATTAAAGCAAAGGCAAATTTCTCAATGTTTGGATACGGTTTGACATCTCGTGGGGCGTGGTGACATAATAGGCCGGATGTTGCTTCCCACCGATCTCCGAACCAACACCTTTGCTCCAGCTGCTAAGGAACTTACTTGTGAAGGTACAAATATAAAGTCTCTTTGAGGTGAGGCTTTACCAATAAAGGAGCCAAGAAAGCGGTATCGTCTTTATACCTTGAAAGCGTCTTCACACTCAGAAGTCCACTGGAGCGTCTTCGCATTCTTGGTCCCTTGAATGTGTCAAAGAAAGGAAGGCATCTCTCTCCATGATTTGGCGTGAAACCTCCTCAAGCGTGAATCCTACCGGTCGATGATGAACGTCCTTGAATGACCGAGAGTCTTCATGTCGAGGATGGCACGGATTGTAAGATCCAAAATTTTTTAAATAAAAGGAATTTCCTTTATTTATTATTTTGAAATAGTAAGGGTTGATTTGATTAATGTGGATAGTTAAGGGTTAAATCATAAATATTTCAAAATAAGCAAGTGGTTATAAAATATTCATTGTTGTCGGGGAATATTCGTTTGGTCGTGGAATATTAAATGCGGTCGGGAATATTAAATGCGACCCGGTAGCGACCATGTGTGGGCCCATAGCTGAAAAGCGATTGGATGAAGAAAGCGACAAATATAAGTTGTTTTTAAATAATGGCGTAGTTATTCACAATTATCTGTTGTTGGAATACCCTTGGTTAAAACACACTGTCTGGCGTTGTTGAGCGATGGCTGCACGCGGTATTGCACCAATTATTGATTCTTACGTGAAGGCCTTTACTCGATAATGGTTACGATAATTCTTATTCGATATTTTATTGAATTAATAATTCTTTGCGTTGATATTTTATATTCTTTGTTGTTTCAATAATTGTCATTCACAGTATTTTTCATTATCGAAACAATAATTCATATTATCTGAATAATATTATTAAATAACATTATTGGCAATGTCTAGAAAGTTTACATACAGGAGAGGTTTGGTCACTAATTCTTGTGCCAAGAAGAAGAAATTCTTATTGGAAAGCCCTCTTCTGAGGCGCACGGTTGTCGATATTGTGATTTCGTAATATTATTTATGAATAATTAATTATTGATTCATATGATGAGAAAAATATTAATTTTATGTGGATATAGATGGAGAAAAATTTTAATGTGACAATTGTTAAAAATTGAAATTTTATCTTTTTACGATAAAATAATTTATTTAAATATATTATTATATTTTAATAATATAATAATGGTGATATTTTTATAACGAATGTGGGATATATGAGTATACAAGGAGGAAGAGTATTTTTGTTGCAATAAATGTTTAAAACATGTTAAACATGTCTCATTGGACCTCATTTATTGGTTGAAATTTGATTATACTTTGTAAAATCGACCGTTTGTGGATTTGGTCAATTTCTATTTGGAATTTGGAAAAACTTTCTTACGCAAAGTTGTAGAGAATTGAATTTCCTATAAAAACTCATGAGATTCAAATTTTTCTGATAAAAGGGCTATTTATTATGAATTATTGAAGTTCAGATTAATTGATTATCATTTTTTTGGAGTGTTAAGTAACTTTTGCATGAAAAACGTTTTTTGTCACTTATGGGACATGTGTTAGTGGTTGATTTCAAATTTGATGGTGTGCGTAGGAAGATGTGGAAAAATAATATTATTAATATATTAAATTTTACGCTTTTGGTGTTCAAGCAATTTCTATAAATAGGGTCTTTAGGTTAGAATTGAAAATATTTTGGCTGAAGTTTTCTCTCTATATTATTGGCGTATTCTTGTGAGTATTTTGAGTATACTTTGAGTATTGCTAGGCACGGTTGCAAGTTTCCTTGACACTTATACCCGGTATTCTAGCTAGAAATCGATCTTTCGAGGTAAGGAATATTATTTTTTTCAGTAATGATATTATTTCTTCAATATCATTATAATTGAAATGTTGATCTGAAGTTTTTATCAAATTTGGAACTTTTTCATGTGGGGTTACTATTCATGGGTTCTTATTCACGAGTTCTTATTCATGAGTTCTTATTCACGAGTTCTTATTCACGAAAGTCTTATTCATGAAGCGTGAAGATGTTTTTTGGAATTTCTATCTTTTGGTGTTTGAGATTCTTATTCACGATACGGCACTATTCACGATATCTGGTATTATTCACCAAAAATAAAATTTCTTCTTTTCGTCTAAAAAACATCTATTACGGATACTACTTCTGATTGTATCCGTGTTTTGATCATTCTTGAATTTTACACCACTATGATTATTTTTGAGGTATTTTTGGGCGTGGATAAAACCAAAATCGAATCCTTAATCCTTAATCCTTGTCATTTTGTTTCTTTGGATTCGTTTCTTTAAAAAAAAAATATTTTTCATCATCCTCGGTCTTAAATGATGATATTATGGAATATCTTTGGCCGTAGTGCAAAGATGAATGATTTCTTAAGAATATCTTTGGCACGTAGTAAAAAAGATGAATGATTTGAAGAATATCTTTGGCGTAGTCAAAGATGAGCAGTGTTTAAATGAACATGACAGTGATGAATATCTTTGGCTTGTAGTGCAAAAGATGAATATTTGATTCAGATGTATATTGATTGATGTTACGAGGATAAAAGATGAGCGATGAACTTTTAAATTCATACATAGAAGATAGTAGTTTGCATTCTCTACTTAACTCTTCTAATGAATTATTATTTCATTTGCGAATATTGATTTAAAATTTGTTGTCTATTGTATTCTATTATATTTTTCCTGTTGAAGACTAACGATAATTTGTTGTATATTATCTTAGTCATAATATTCTTTCTTGAGCTAGTTGAGCTCACCCTTTTTCTTTTGTTCCATTTTTCTCGGGAGGCGAGAATATAAGCGATGTAGAGTCGGGGGTATGGAATGAAGGTTTTAGAAAGGATTGTTTAGTAGTCCTCACCATTTTGTAAAATAATATATCAATAAATGTGATGAGGATTTATTTGAGTATAGATATTATGCAGAAGATAATATTTGTATTCAAACTCACAGATTTCTTGTTGTAATAATAAAGTTGTAGTTGTTTGATTACCGTGTATTGACAACTCCGAATAGAGTGATGTATACCTATTTTTGGGGCGTCATGATTGGTATCGAGCTTTAGTGTAAGACCTAGAAATTTTTAAATAAAAAGGAATTTCCTTTATTTATTATTTTGA
The DNA here is from genome assembly GCA_020205615.1 of Panax quinquefolius. Taxonomy (NCBI): domain Eukaryota; kingdom Viridiplantae; phylum Streptophyta; class Magnoliopsida; order Apiales; family Araliaceae; genus Panax; species Panax quinquefolius. The sequence goes on from CM035156.1 coordinate 25,357,750, forward strand.
AATAGTAAGGGTTGATTTGATTAATGTGGATAGTTAAGGGTTAAATCATAAATATTTCAAAATAAAGAAGTGGTTATAAAATATTCATTATCGTCGGGAATATTCGTTTGGTCGTGGAATATTAAATCTTGTGGGGATATATTAAATGCTGACAATATGACCATGTGTGAGCCCATGTGAAAGCGATTGGATGAAGAAAGCGACAAATATAAGTTGTTTTTAAATAACAGCGTAGTTATTACTGAATTAATCTTGTTGGAATACCGGTGGTTAAAACACACTAATCTGGCGTTGTTGAATAATAGAAGCTGCGGTATTGCACCAATTATTGATTCTTACGTGAAAGGCTTTACTCGATAATGGTTACTGATAATTCTTATTCGATATTTTATTGAGTTAATAATTTCTTTGCGTTGATATTTTATATTCTTTGTTGTTGATAATTGTCATTACACGGTATTTTTCATTATCGAAGCAATAATTCATATTATCTGAATAATATTATTAGATAACATTATTGGCAATGTCTAGAAAGTTACATCTAAGGAGAGGTTTGGTCACCTAATTCTTGCGCCAGCAGAAGAAGAAATTCTTATTGGAAAGCCCCTCTTTCACAGGAAGCTGCACGGTTGTCGATATTGTGATTACGTAATATTATTTGTGAATAATTAATTATTGATTTATATGATGAGAGAAAATATTGATTTTATGTGGATATAGATGGAGAAAATTTTTAAAATGACAATTGTTGAAAATTAATATTTTATCTTTTTACGATAAAATAATTCATTTAAATATATTATTTTAATAATATATTAACGGTGATATTTTACAACGAATGTGGGATATATGAGTATCTGAGGAGGAAGAGTATTTTGTTGCAATAAATGTTTAAAACATGTTAAACATGTAAATTGGACCCCATTTATTGATTTGAAATTTGATTATAGCACGTAAAATCGCTTGGTTTGTGGATTTCGATCAATTTCTATTTGGAATTTGGAAAAACTTTCTTCTGCAAAGTTGTAGAGAATTGAAATTCCTATAAAAACTCATGAGATTCGAATTTTCTGATGAAAGGGCTATTTATTATGAATTATTGAAGTTCAAGTCTCAAATAATTGATTTTGGGAGTTTAAAATATTTTTGTAAGAAAAACGTTTTTTTGTTGTAATTGAGTGGCTCACATGTGTTATAAATGATCTGAAATCAGATTTCTAAGGTGGGCTTGAATATTTTTAAGAAATATTATTATTTTATTAATTTTTTTGCTTTTGGTGTTAAAGATTTTCCTATAAATAGGGTCTTGGGTTAGAATTGAAAATCACACCGTGAGCTGAAGTTTCTCTCTCTATATCGAGCGTATTCTTGTGAGTATTTTGAGTATACTTTGAGTATTGCTAGGCGGTCAAGTTCCCTTCTTGACTATACCCTATTATTCTACAATTAGAAATCTTGATCTTTCGAGGTAAGGGATATTATTTTTTTTCAGAATGATATTATTTCTTCAATATCATTATCTTTGAAATGTTGATCTGAAGTTTTTATCAAATTTAGAACTTTTTCATGTCGGGGGTTCTTATTCATGGGTTCTTATTCATGAGTTCTTATTCACGAGTTCTTATTCAAAGATTCTTATTCAAAGTCTTATTAAATGAAGCGTGAAGATGTTTTTGTGGAATTTCTATCTTTTGGTGTCGAGATTCTTATTCACGTATCTGGGACTATTCACGTATCCAAGACTTATTCACGATATCTGACTATTTCGATATACTGGTGATTATTCATATAGAAAATAAAATTTCTTCTTTTTTCGTCTAAAACATCTATTACGGATACTAACTACGATTGTATCCATGTTTTGATTATTCTTGAATTTTACACCACTATGATTATTTTTGAGGTATTTTTGACGTGGATAAAACCAAGTACGAATCCTTAATCCTTAATACTTGTCATTTTGTTTCCTTTGGATTCGTTTCTTAAAAAAAAAATATTTTCATCATCCTCGGTCTTAAATGATGATATTATGGAATATCTTTGGCTTTTGTAGTGCAAAAATGAATGATTTCTTAAGAATATCTTTGGCACCATGTAGTGCAAAGATGAATGATTTCTGAAGAATATCTTTGGCGTAGTGCAAAGATGAGCAGGTGTTTAAATGAACATGACGGTGATGAATATCTTTGGCTGTAGTGCAAAGATGAATATTTGATTCCAGATGTATATTGATTGATGTTCTGGGGATAAAAGATGAGCGATGAACTTTTAAATTCATACATAGAAGATAGTAGTTTGCATTCTCTACTTAACTCTTCTAATGAATTATTATTTCATTGCGAATATTGATTTAAAATTTGTTGTCTATTGTATTCTATTATATTTTTCCTGTTGAAGACTAACGATAATTTGTTGTATATTATCTTAGTCATAATATTCTTTTCTTGAGCTAGTTGAGCTCACCCTTTTCCTTTTGTTCAATTTTTCTCGGGAGGCGAGAATATAGCGAGCATTAGCTCGGGTATGGAATGAAGGTTTTAGAAAGGATTGTTTAGTAGTACTCACCATTTTTGTAAAATAATGTATCAATAAATGTGATGAGGATTTATTTGAGTATAGATATTATGCAGAAGATAATATTTGTATTCAAACTCACATTTCTTTGTTGTAATAATAAAGTTGTAGTTGTTTACGTACCATGTATTGACAACTCGAATAGGTGATGTATACCTATTTTGGGGTCGCGTCGTATCATTAGGGATATGATCTCTGGCGGAGATCGGGGAATAGAACTAGGAGGGAGAGGAGTAAATCCTTCGCTAGTGTGTCTACCTAAGCTTATTTGATAGTTGAGTCAATATATAGGGATATTATGTGATATATTGATTTCCTTAATTAACCCTTGTTTTATGGCGAGATTTGAGAATGTCGTGAGAATATTAACACATGGAAATGAGACCGTGGAGGCCTTTGTACTCACCAAGCGAGGAGAAGCGTGCAGCAGGTGGCAATGTTCCTCCTGTGAACAACACCATTGAAGCGAGATGATGAGCGAGGGATGTTTAGAAGTTTTTGCAGTTCATGCAAAATCGAGCGAGGAAACTCGTGTTCAAAATCTGAGGAGGAAATGATAGCAATTCACGGGTTGTCACAACCAAGCGATTCAAAGAGTTGGGACCACACGAATTTAAGGGAAAGCGGATCCGATCATGGCGGAAACATTGGTCAAACAAATTACCAAGATATTCGATGTCTTGGGATGCGGAGAACAGAAGGTTCCATTCGCCACCTTTATGTTCCAAAGTGAAAGGCGGATTCTTGGTGGAGAGTAGTCATGTAAGCGTACCCATCCCGGCGCCTTTCGGCATGTCTTGGGAGGCGTTTCAGAAAGCTATTTAATGACAAATACTTTCACGAAAGTGTTTGTCATATGAAAGAAGTGGAGTTCATCGATTTGAACAAAACAACATGGCGGTGTCTCGATGACGAGGCAAAGTTTGCGAGTTATCGAGTTTGCACCTCATTTGGTGGAGAATAAAAAGAACGTATATGGCGGATGTTTCTTAGAGGTTTGAAACGATACGTCAATATCTCATTTCTCATAAATTTTCTCTTTATTCGGATGTTGTAAGCAGGGGCTCAATTATTAGGCGAGATAATGAGTACGGTGTTGAGGACCACAACGAGGATCGTGTCGAGAGATAGCGATCAGCAGAATAATGATAACTGCGGAGAAAAGCGCAGACGGACAAAATGGTTACCACTCGGTGGTAATCATAGCCGTGAAAATAGAAGAAGCGAGTCGGGAGGAGATTTTAAAAGAGGAGATTTAACAACGACCGTATGAAGAAGGCGAGCGGTCGGCGACAAGAATCGGTTCTAAGGGAGGAGAACGACCACCCGTTATATGCTACAAATGCGGAAAAGAGGGACATATCGGTCAAAGCGCCACAACAGTTCAAGGTATGCTATAATTGTGGAAAGGAAGGACATATCGCTCGAGATTAGACGAAGAGCGAAACCTATTTCAATGGGGACGGTGACTCAAAGATCGTCGAGAAAAGTCAAAGTCAGCGATTCCGGAAGAAGCGTTTGTTGTGGTGGTCATAATCGAGGAACCTAAGCGAGGTGATCACGGGTAAGCTATTTATAAATTCTTGCGAAGTTTATACCTTACTTGATACGGTCTTTACCCATTCATTTATCTCTCCTGCATGTGCTCAGCGTTTAAACTTGACTCAGGAGAAATTAGACTTTGACCTATCTGTGGAAACTCAGTTAGGAGAAACTTTCATCACATCCTTTGTTTATAAATCTTGTTTGATCTAAGTTGGCACCATTACCTTACGTTGACCTTATCTCTTTAAAGATACTTGCTTTTGATGTGATTTTAGGGATTGATTGGTTAACTACTCATCATGCCAAAATTGATTGTTTTCGTAAGGTTGTTAGTCTTCATATTCTAACCAACTTTGTTGTATGCAATTCAAGCAACTAAACCATTAAAATCGATCTTCGTCATATCTAATCATAAAGCTATTCGTTTATTAAAAAGCGGATGTCAAGCTTTCTTAGCCCATGTTATGGATTTGAATAAAGACACGTCAAATTTGAATAATATTCTGTTGTTATTGACTTTCGACGACGTATTTCGAAGAACTTCCGGTCTACCCCCGGCGTGAAGTTGAATTCTTTATTGATCTTGAACACAGTACAAAGCCTATTTCTAAAACCCCATATCGAATGGCTCTATTGAACTTCGGGAGTTAAAGGTCCAACTTCTGAGAATTGTTGGACATCGGTTTCATTAAATCTAAGTACATCTCCTTGGGGGTGCTCTGTTTTTATTTGTAAAGAAGAAAGGCGGGAGTATGCGACTTTGTATTGACTATCGGAATTGAACCATGTCACCATCAAGAATAGGTATCCTCTACCTCGTATTGATGACTTGTTTGACCGATTGCAAAGGGGCACGATTCTTTTCAAAATCGATCTTCGATTCGGATATCATCAATTTGAAGATTAGGCGAGGATATTCAAAGCGCCTTGAGAACTTCGGTATGGGCATTATGAATTCTTAGTCATGTCTTTCGGACTAACTAATGCTCCTGCGACTTTCATGGATATGATGAACCGTGTATTCAAGGAATATTTGGATCAATTCGTTGTTGTCTTTATTGATGACATCCTCATATATTCCAAAAGTAGTGAAGATCATGAGCACCATTTGAAAGTTTGGTACTCCAAAGGCTTCGTGAAAACCAACTATATGCCAAATTGAAGAAATGCGAGTTACGGCGAGGTAGTAGCATTCCTTGGGCACGTGGTGTCGAAACATGGAGTATCTGTTGATCCGTGAAGATTGAAGCAATACAAAGTTAGAGCAAACCGAAGTCGGTGGCCAAGAAATCGTAGCTTTTGGGCTTAAATGGTGGTTATTATCGGAGATTTGTGGAAGGGTTTTCTCGAATCGCTACTCCATTAACTCGGATAACTCGGAAGGATACAAAATTCGTTTGGAGCGAAGAATGCGAGAAAAGTTTCCAAGAGCTTAAGAGGAGACTTATTTGATTTTGTTAACAATACCATCTGGTTCGGATGGATTTGTTATCTCAAATGATGCTTGTGCAAAGGGTTAGGATGTGTTCTCATGCAACGTGGAAAAGTCATAGCCTTTATGCCTCATGACAACTTAAAAGAGTATGAGAGGAATTATCCTACTCATGATCTAGAGTTAGCGGTGATCGTTTCAGCGCTTAAAGATATGGAGGCACTATCTATATGGGGAGAAAGTGGAGATATATTCGGACCATAAAAGCCTTAAATATTTCTTCACTCAAAAAGAACTCAACATGCGGCAGCGTGACGTTGGCTCGAGCTATTGAAAGACTACGACCACACTACTCAATACCATCCGGAAAAGCGAATGTGGTAGGCGACGCGTTGAGTAGAAGATCATATCGAGAGCGAGTGCGATGATGTCAAGTATCGATAGAACCAACTTTAATAGAAAAAGTTAAGGTTCTTTCAAGCCAGCAGGCCGAATCGATGCGTATGAAGAAGAAAGTACAAGAAGGAGCTATTCCTAAGCGAGAATTGATGAAGAAGGAATACTTGAGTCCACTCTAGACTTTGTGTTCCTAACGACTTTGATTTGAAGTACAAGATTATGATGGAGGCACACAATACACCATTTGCAATCCATCTTGGAAGTACTAAAATGTATCGTGATCTTGACATACATTTTGGTGGAACAATATGAAAGAGAGAGATTGCAAAGTTTATCTCGATGTGTTTAACTTGCCAACTTGTAAAGGCGGAGCATCTTGTACCTAAGGGTCCGTTGCAACCACTTGAGATTTAGGAATGGAAGTGGGAACACATTCTTATGGATTTCGTTACGGGTCTTCCTACGGTTTCTCAAGGCATCAATGCTATTTGGGTTATTGTTGATAGATTAACCAAGTCTGCTCATTTCTTCCGACACGGGAGACTTATTCCTTGAGCGTCTTGCTAGTATGTGCGTGAATGAGATTGTGAGGTTGCGTGGCATGCTGTATCCATAGTTTTGGATCGTGACCCAAGATTCACTTCAAGATTTTGGGTTAGCTTGCAAAAGCTATGGCACGGAGTTTGCGATTTAGTTCTAGCGCATACCATCCCCAAAGCGGACGGACAATCGAGAGGACTATTCAAACTCTTGAAGATCTATTAAGACTACGTGTCCTGAACTTCAAGGGTAGTTGGGATAAGTATTTACCATTGGTGGAATTCTCCTACAACAAGAGTTATCGTCGCAAGTATAGGTGTGGCTCCATTGAAGCATTATATGGGACGAAAATGTCGTTCTCAATATGTTGGGATGAGGTGGGTGAAGCAACATTGTTGGGACCCGAGTTAAATGCGATATATCACTAGAAAAGATCCAAATGATTCGACAACGTATACAAAGCGGCACAAGATCGATAAAAGAGTTATGCGGATCTTCATCGAAAGGACGTGGAATTTAATGTAGGGGATCGTATATTGTTGCGAGTTGCTCCATGGAAGGAGTTACAAGATTTGGGAAGAGAGGAAAGCTCGATCCACGATTTATTGGTCCATTTCAAATTCTTGGACCGAGTAGGAAATGTAGCTTTATAGACTTGCGTTACCTCAAAGTATGTCTCGTGTTCATAATGTGTTTCACATATCGTACTTCAGTAAATATGTGAAAGACCCGAACCACGTTATTGAGTTAAAGCGGACGAGATAGTGAAGACTTAACGTATGAGGAGGTACATCAAGATCTTGGATAGGAAGGAGCATGCCCTACTGCAAGAAAGGTCATACCACAAGTTAAAGTTTTGTGGAGGAATCATCTTATAGAGGAAATGACACGGGAATTGGAAGCGGAAATGAAAGCGAGGTATCCTCACCTTTTGAAACACAGTCGTCACGTCAATTTCGAGGACGAAATTTCATAAGGAGGGAGGTTGTAAGATCCCGAAATTTTTTAAATAAAAAGGAATTTCCTTTATTTATTATTTTGAAATAGTAAGGGTTGATTTGATTAATGTGGATAGTTAAGGGTTAAATCATAAATATTTCAAAATAAGCAAGTGGTTATAAAATATTCATTGTTGTCGGGAATATTCGTTTGGTCGTGGAATATTAAATGCTTGTCGGGAATATTAAATGCAATGACGGCCTTGACCGTGTGTGGGCCCCATGTGGAAAGCGATTGGATGAAGAAAAGCGATAAATATAAGTTGTTTTTAAATAATCTGGCGTAGTTATTACAGTTAATTAATCTTGTTGGAATACCCGGTGGTTAAAACACACTAATGCTGGCGTTGTTGAACAAAGAAAGATACGGTATTGCACCAATTATTGATTCTTACGTAAGAAGGCACTTACTCAATAATGGTTATAGTAATTCTTTATTCGATATTTTATTGAATTAATAATTCTTTTGCGTTGATATTTTATATTCTTCATTGTTTGATAATTGTCATTACACGGTATTTTTCATTATCGAAGCAATAATTCATATTATCTGAATAATATTATTAGATAACATTATTGGCAATGTCTAGAAAGTTTACATCAAGGAGAGGTTTGGTCACCTAATTGCGGCGCCCGGTAGTAAGAAGAAATTCTTATTGGAAAGCCTCTTTCTGAACCGCACGGTTGTCGATATTGTGATTACGTAATATTATTTGTGAATAATTAATTATTGATTCATATGATGAGAAAATATTGATTTTATGTGGATATAGATGGAGAAAAATTTTAATGTGACAATTGTTAAAATTGAAATTTTATCTTTTACGATAAAATAATTTATTTAAATATATTATTATATTTTAATAATATAATAATGGTGATATTTTTATAACGAATGTGGGATATATGAGTATCTGAGGAGGAGGAAGAGTATTTTTGTTGCAATAAATGTTTAAAACATGTTAAACATGTCATTGGACCTCATTTATCGATTTGAAATTTGATTATAGCTTGTAAAATCAATCGTTTGTGGATTTGGTCAATTTTTATTTGGAATTTGGAAAAAATTTCTTCGCAAAGTTGTAGAGAATTGAATTTCCTATAAAACTCGCGAGATTCGAATTTTCTAATGAAAGGGCTATTTATTATGAATTATTGAAGTTCAGATTAATTGATTATCATTTTTTGGAGTGTTAAGTAACTTTTGCATGAAAAACGTTTTTGTCACTTATGGGACATGTGTTAGTGGTTGATTTCAGCTGATGGTGTGCGTAGGAAGATGTGGAAAAATAATATTATTAATATATTAAATTTTCTTTTTGTTCTAAGCATTTTTCTATAAATAAGGTCTTGGGTTAGAATTGAAAATGACATTTAAACCCAAGTTTTCTCTCTATATTATCGAAAGGCGTATTCTTGTGAGTATTTTGAGTATACTTTGAGTATTGCTAGAGCGGTGCAAGTTTCCTTCAAAGACTATATCGGGTAGATTCTAGCTAGAAATCTTGATCTTTCGAGGTAAGGAATATTATTTTTTCAGTAATGATATTATTTCTTCAATATCATTATCTTTGAAATGTTGATCTGAAGTTTTATCAAATTTGGAACTTTTTCATGTCGGGTTACTATTCATGGGTTCTTATTCATGAGTTACTATTCACGAGTTATTATTCATGAGTTCTTATTCACGAGTTACTATTCACAGTACTATTCATTTAAGCGTGAAGATGTTTTTGTGGAATTTCTATCTTTTGGTGTCTGAGAGTTACTATTCACGATATCTACGGCCTTATTCACGATACAAAGACTTTATTCACGATACTGGTCTTATTCACCGAAAAATAAAATTTCTTCTTTTTCGTCAAAACATCTATATACGGATACTAACTCGATTGTATCCATGTTTTGATCATTCTTGAATTTTACACCACTATGATTATTTTTGAGGTATTTTTGGACGTGGATAAAACCAAGTACGAATCCTTAATCCTTAATCCTTGTCATTTTGTTTCCTTTGGATTCGTTTCTTTAAAAAAAATATTTTCATCATCCTCGGTCTTAAATGATGATATTATGGAATATCTTTGGCTGTAGTGCAAAAAATGAATGATTTCTTAAGAATATCTTTGGCCAGTAGTAGTGCAAAGATGAATGATTTCTGAAGAATATCTTTGCCCGTAGTGCAAAGATGAGCAGTGTTTAAATGAACATGACCCGGTGATGAATATCTTTGGCTGTAGTGCAAAGATGAATATTTGATTCGGATGTATATTGATTGATGTTACGAGGATAAAAGATGAGCGATGAACTTTTAAATTCATACATAGAAGATAGTAGTTTGCATTCTCTACTTAACTCTTCTAATGAATTATTATTTCATTGCGAATATTGATTTAAAATTTGTTGTCTATTGTATTCTATTATATTTTTCCCTGTTGAAGACTAACGATAATTTGTTGTATATTATCTTAGTCATAATATTCTTTCTTGAGCTAGTTGAGCTCACCCTTTTTCTTTTTGTTCCATTTTTTTCGGGAGGCGAGAATATAGCGAGCAAGTTTAGTCGGGGGGTATGGAATGAAGGTTTTAGAAAGGATTGTTTAGTAGTCCTCACCATTTTTGTAAAATAATATATCGATAAATGTGATGAGGATTTATTTGAGTATAGATATTGTCAGAAGATAATATTTGTATTCAAACTCACAGGTTTACTGTTGTAATAATAAAGTTGTAGTTGTTTCTGTACCATGTATTGACAACTCAGAATAGGTGATGTATACCTATTTTGGGGGCGTCACATGGATCTTCTCCGGATTGGCCTCGATGCCCCTATGACTGACCAGATAACCCAGAAACTTTCCGGCACCAAGGCCGAAAGTACATTTGGCCGGGTTAAGTCTCAGTTGACGATAACGAATAGTTTGAAAGCACTCCTCCAGGTCGTCCAAATGCTTCTGAATTTGCATACTCTTCACGATCATGTCATCTACATAAACCTCCATGTTCCTCCCCAGCTGCCTATCGAAGATGAAGTTCATCATCCTTTGGTAGGTAGCTCCAGCATTTATGAGACCAAAAGTCATTTTTTGTACGATACAACCGAGCGGTGTGTAATGAACATTGTCTTTGGAATGTCTTTTTTACATGGATATTTGATGATAACCTGAAAAGCATCCATAAAACTTAGTAATCATACCAAGTGGCATCGATGAGTCGATCGATATGGGGTAGAGGATAAAAGTCCTTCTGACAAGCTTTGTTGAGATCGGTGTAGTCGATGCAAAACGCCACTTTCCATTATGCTTCCGCACCAACACTACATTTGTTATCCATTCGGTAATCAATCTCGTAGATGAAGTCGGCAAGACTAGCAATTTTGCAACCTCTTCATCGATGATCTTCGACGCCCGAGCAAATATCCGCCTCTCTTTAACCGGCTTCTTGAAGGATCTATCTCCGATTTATGCTCAGCAACCTTTCGGCTAACTCCAGGCATGTCTTGTGGCTCCCATGCAAAAATATCAACATAACATCGTAAGAGTTCCATAAGATTTGTCAGAAAGAAGTTCGGTAGACTGAACCAATCCTCACTGTCTTGTCCGGCTTTCCGATGACCAACTCAATCTCCTCCGTCCCTCCAGCGGGGATTACCAAGGGTTCTGAGCTGCTCTCGGTGAAGGGTTCGATCTCAATTGCCATCGTCTTTTTCTGTTTACTAACCCCCATTCCGGATGAAATAATGAAGATTTAGATAACATCGGCGGCCAGTCTAAATCACCCATCACCTCTCCTCTCCATGCAGCTGGGAATTTGATTTTGAAATGTGGATGGAAGTCACGACTTGAAGATTTGTCAACGTAGGTCTTCCTGAATGGCGTTGTAGGTAGAATCCACATGCACTGACATAAAATTTCTGTGTTATCTCTACCGCCGAAGGGCCGTAAAATAGAAGATAACCGGAGTTCAATAGTGCTTCGCCACTTTGGTGGTCGTTCTTGAAACCATATAGAGGAGCCTCTGTCCAACCTCCATTTTGTGCCCATCGAGATGCATCCTCCGAAAAGCATGGGCATAAAGAATGTCCATCAAGATCCATTATCTATCATCATGCGTTTCACATCCACCGGAGCCTACTTGTATTTGTGATCACCAATGCCCCTTCACGCTTGGTTCGATGGGCTCCAAGGATAATCCGCATCCGTAAATGATATAACGGTTCTGGAAAAAGGCTCATCAATCTTGGTGTATCATCTGCCACCGATATGACCGAATCAAGATAAGACCTCCTCTTCTTCCCTACTAACTTCCCAAATGACTCCACCGGTTATTACATCAACGACTTGCCTTGGCGGTGGTATTGGAGCATTTGAATGGGTGGTACTTGAACCGTTTGAATGGTACGACGATTGATAACTCTTGACCTCAGTGGTCCTTCTCACCCACATATCAATCAATGCAAGCCGCTTTTAATCTTGCTCTCCACAAAATCCTTTAGATTACAACACTCATTAGTGTATACGACGGTGACTTGATGATAACCACAGATTTGCGAGGGTTCACGTGTCCCGTTCAGTAATTATCACGAGGTGGCTCAAAGAAAGGTTGGTTTCGATCCGATCCAAAATTATCGACCTTCCGTATTCAATTGGGTGTAGACCTTATTAACCTTCGAGGTAGAAACAGTGTACGATCGTCGCTTGCGCCACGCCGAGTTCTTTGTACTTCTTGAACTACCTTCCCTTAGGTTGTACCCTCCCACTCTTCTCCGATCAACATCGGTCTTGGGAACCTCTACCTCATTTAATTGGCTCAAAGAAGGATTCTTGACTATTCATAGCCTCTTCTACAACAATATAGCCCTCTGTCTTGTCGAAGGCTTCACAGAGGCTTTTTGGATGGTGAAACATCAACTTCTTTACCAATTTCTCCGATTTAACCAGATCTAGCCCATTCGAACAAACCAACGACTGAGATCATTAAGATCGGATACGACCGACCGCTTCCTAAACCTCTTTACATATTGGCTAAAGATTTATTGGTGAAGCACGGACTGTCTTTAAAGAGCCTGAAGCTTTCCCTTCTTCTATTGCTTCCAAACGCGTCATGGAACTTATCACAAAGTTGGTCCACGAGGAAATCGAATCCGATGGTAAAGTCCCCATCCATCGCATCTTTGCGTCTTTTCTCAACGTCGTGACAAAAGTGTGACACTTGGCAAAGATCGGTGAAGTCATAGTAATCCATTAGCCCGGCCAAACGCTCGACTATGGTCAAGGATCTCCGGACCCATCATAGCTTTCCATATGAGGCAACTTTTGGTAATATCGCCTTCTCCTCGAGAATATCGGAGGAAAAAAGGGAACGCTTTCTTTCCAGAGTGTCCTTCACCTGTTGGACCTCTAACTGCTTTCGGAGTTCTTTCAACTCCCTTACTGTAAAATCAACACCTTCGGGTTGTGATGAGATCTCCTCTCTGAAAGCGACGTTAGGGCTTGGAATGGATCGACCTTTCCCCGCCGATCCCACGCCGCTTGGGACTTCTTGATTTATTAGGCGTATAATCTCATCCTCATGATGAGAAGCGGTTGTGTTTGCACTCTCCCTTCCCGGTTTTCGCACGCGATTTCTCTCGACCGCTTCTTCGTCTTTCATCGTCGCGATGAATTGATCCAACGACTATCGATTGCCTTCTTCGAGGCAAGGCGTTCTGCTCTTCGATCTCCTCCCATCGTGAGAACGATCCACGGACACACGCATAGAATGTTCCGGCTCCTTACCCTTCCGACGGGTATCTCCTTATGCCTACTCCGCCTCGGAATGAACATACGACTAGATGCTTCGTCCCTCAACTCATCCACCAAGCATTTGTTCTGGCTTATATCTTCCCTTTGTTTTAACAAGAACCTCCAAAGCCTTATCTCGCCGATTCGCCATCCCGCTTGACTTGGCGTACTGCCTTCTTGACCACTTTGCGATGAGTCCGGTGGCGAACCTTCTACCCGTTCGATCGGGATCACGCCCCTTATCGGCGTTGAAAACCAACTTCCGTCTGGCTCCACCATGGATCTTCTGGACGAAGTTCTCTGAGAGTTAGTGTTTAGAAGCCGTGCTTTTACGAAAGCACTTTTAGAAGGACCAGACGGTCCTTTATTGAAATCGAGGCGTTGATGAACTAATGACCATCGCCTTTGCCCTTCCCTGTGTACCATCTCTACTCCTCATCATCTTAGAAAGTAAGTTAAACAATTGTGATTGAAAAAAGCCCCTCCTTCTAGCGCCAATGTTAACGCTTAAGATCTTCTCGCCACGCCCCAATCCGTGAAGACGTCCCGATCCCGCTTGCAGTAAACACAATAAACACCACAAGCTCGATGACGGCCGGTTCCGTCGGGGATAGCTCAGCGTGAGAGTCGATGAAATGTGTTCACAAGGTTTATCGAAATGGAGGCTATATCGCTTTAGTGTATTGAGAGAGATAATAATAATTCTCCGTGCCTATATGCATTTATGAATGAAGAAGTGTATGAGAACGCACTCTTTGCAAAGACTTCTTGCTAAGTTATACTTTCTTTTCGGATTATCGTGCTACCCACTACTACCCGACACACACCCTTTTATCGATGGGTTCTTGATCGCATGTAGTTTATCCAATGCTTTTGGTCATTGTTTTCCACCGCCACGTAGGTTATGATCCCATCCACATTAATGCATGGCGAGGTTTCTCTAATCAACCGTCATGCTTTTTCATCATCAGTAAGTCAAAATAATAGATATTAAAATGTCTAAAAGGATCGACTCCAATGGACCCAATTCCTGCCTTATAAGTCGAATGAAAATAATAAGATAACAAAACTTTAAAAGACTTTTGCCATCCAATAAGAAAAGCCCAATAGATTAATTAAAAGAGTAAGGCCAATATATTCTAAGTAACGATGAGAAAAAATATCGCTTGGCCCAACATAGTAAAAAAAGGTAATTGATAATATTAAAATAATAATTATATTGAAAGTTTAAAGTGACATTAAAATAAATATAAATATAATAACGTTAACTATAACAATAACTATTGTTAACAATGACATTATTAATTACCATTAAAAAAAAAAGAAAAGTAAACACTTATTTCTTAAAACTCGAGTGACATATACAGAAATTCAATTTTTTCTCCTAACCAAAATTTTACATTAAAAAACACATAATATTAAATGATAATAGCCAAACAAACTTATTAAAAAACATAGTATTTTACATTATAGTGCTATAGTAATAAAATTGTATTAAAAATAATTGTACTACAATTTGTTAACACCCTAAATTTGTAACCTTATTTCTCTAGAATTAAAAATAGTTAACAAAAGATTCACAAAAAACTAATTAAAAGAGGGCCGCCCGCCTTCTTCGTCCGTAAGTAAAACATTTTGCGGTTTCCCAGAAAAAACATACATGTGTCCCATTTAGCTTCTACCGCTATTCACTAACAAGAAGAAGAAACTACACTACAATGGCTGCCGAAACCTCAAGATCAAGGCTCGCCGCTGATTTCTATATTGGAAGCCTGATCAGTATAATTTCCAAGTCCGAAATTCGATAAGAAGGCATCGCCTTAAAAAATGGTGGTAACTCCTAATTTCTCTGTTTTTTCTCTCTTTTGTAGGAGTATCTTTTATGGGGATTTCAATTTGGATGTTCTATTTAGCATGCATGCAAGTTTCCGTGGTTCGAAGAATTTGGCTACGGGAATTTCGCTTTGATGTGGGATTTTTGTTATTTGGTGTCTGCATGCTTCTTTATATGAGTCCGATCACACACAGAATTAAGTAGTAATTGAACCTGCATTGGCATATATTAATTGTCTATGCATACAGAGATGAGTAAATTATACACAC
Organism: Panax quinquefolius; assembly: GCA_020205615.1. Classification (NCBI taxonomy): domain Eukaryota; kingdom Viridiplantae; phylum Streptophyta; class Magnoliopsida; order Apiales; family Araliaceae; genus Panax; species Panax quinquefolius. Next base: position 25,373,124 of record CM035156.1, read on the forward strand.
ATGGGAATATGCTTTGTGAGCTGTTGAATTTTTAAACTTGCACTTGCTATATAACTCTGTTGGGAATTGGGATGGTTGGTGATTTGCATCAAGGTGTTCATTTGTTTTTCAATGAGGCATGTAAGCACAATTAGAGTGAGGTAGCATAGTTATACTAGCAGAGACTAATAATTTTATACGGTGGCATTAAATGTTGTAATTTAAGAGAGGAGCCCTCTTTAATTGAGCCTTTCCATATTTTGGAAGTTTCAAAGAGTAATTAATACCTCTACATTTACTCCAATTTAAAGTTTTATCAACCCAACAATTTTACCTAAACAAGAATTTTGTTTGGGGATTATTACTGCAATTCCAATATTTATGGGCCCCATAATTAACCATTAATTTGAAATGCAAACTTTTAAGCATTATTTAAATTACACATTCCTTAAACTATTTGACAACGTGTTCAAATCAATAAAAGAGGGACGGAGATATCTGGGAATGACGTTTAAGGTTGTAATTGTAAGGAGTGAATCCAAAAATAGAAATGACTAAGCATGAAAAAGTATATCTTTTTTTTATTTATGAGAATTGTATAAGCGCAAGACAGGAAGCAAGCCACTATGGAAAGTGAGTATCTGCTGTTTCAGATGAAATGAATGTTGTGGACCAAATGTGAGGTTGCGAATGAGGGATCTCTTGTCCCTCCTTGATGAAAGGAGACTGTCAAAAAAGCATCACCGCAAGGAAAAGAAGTTGACGTTGTCTAATGAATCAACAAGCTTAAAAAGCCATTATTGAGTTGCTTTCAGATGAACTTTTGCTACACAACTGTTGGAACCTTTAAAATTTTGTATGTTATAGTGAACTACTAATTTATGTTTTGGCATACACGTAGAAAGGCATTAAGGCAGAAGGATTGCACGATGCGTATTGAGCTACTGTGTGTGTGTGTGTGTGTATATATATATATATATATATTGCTATTATGATTTGGGGGATACACCAATCTTAAAAGGTTTATTCTGGACGTGTTTTAGGTAAATTTTCTATGTATTGTTATTTGTTAATCAAATCAAAGTTTAAACTTTTTATTTTACCATCCCCCACATGAAGTAGGTTGTTGATTAAGTATGATATTATAGCTCTCCTGAGATTAAAATTGTAAACAAAATAGTTATCAACCTTTACATGTCCTTACAAGTGTTCGCCTATGTTGCTGTTCTCATCCCCCTACCCCTACCCCTACCCCTACCCCTACCCCTAACCTTGTTTCCTAAATAGTAATTTAAAATGACTCTTTATATATTATTTAAAAGTGAAATTCCTAAATTTGAAAACTTGGTGCAATATAATTTGTAGATGCGGCATGCAATTTTGCTTGTCTTCAATATTCATCCCTGTAGCAACCAAATGAAAAATATTCTGTATTGAAGTGGATTGTGTCTATATTTACAAGCAGTTGTTCTGTATCAGGTACTCATTAGGACCAAGTCATAGTTATTTTTGCAGGTCCTATGAAGCTAGAGTGTAGCCTATGCAGCCAACTAATATGTTATTTGTGACGCCCCCAAAATTAGGTATACATCACCCATCTTGGGTAGTCAGATACATGGTACAGAATTTAAATACAACTTACTAATATAACTGTAGTGTACAATACGACATAAACTGTGAGTTTGAATACAAATATTGTCTACTAGATATTATACAAACTCAAAAGGAGTCCTCATTACAATTATTATCACACTATTTCACGTAATAGTGAGGACTACTAATGCTATCCTCGGACCATTACTCCGCTCCCCACTCGCCCCGTCCTATATATTCTCATTTCACGAAGAGAAGCGGTGAAAGAAAGGGTGAGCTCAACTAGCTCAAGAAGAAATATTATGACTAAGATAATGAGAATAAATTATCATTAGCTTCACAACAAATTGTTAAAGCGATAAGATATAATGAACATCAAGTTTAACTACTGGTGAACCAACAATCCATTAAAAGAGTCAAGTAGAAAATAAAATCTACTATCTTTTATGATTTTAAAAGGTTTTTCATCATTTGTTATAAATTTGAGACTCAAACTTTAATAAATATTCCACATCATCGAATCACCCCGCACTACTGCCAAGGATATTCTTTAGTATCACGACCACAATTATTCATGCACTACGGGCAAGAATAGTTGTGTATTCATTAATGGTCGTGATCATGCCAACAATCGTCCATTAATGCACTACAGACCGAGGATTTTATCACATCATTTGTAACATTACGGTCGTGATTACTTAGAATAGTCTCGGTCATAATCATACCAAGTCCATCTATGCACTCTGAGCCACGGATGACTTTCATCACATCATTTGTAACATTACTACCGTGATTACACCGAATAGTCTCCGGTCATAATCATACCAAGTCCATCTACGCACCACAGCCATGTAGATGACTTTCAACATAATATAAACGTGAGGATGATGACAATGATATAAGAATTCAATAAAACAAGTTCAAGAATTATTTTATTCGGGAATTATTAACGCCCAAATTGTCAACACGACATCAATCTTGTTTTGTAGAGTAAAATTCAAGAATGATCGGAAGAATATTTCCATGAAAAGATCTTTGGATGAAACGCAAATATCGAGGATATTCTACTAATTTCATGGAGTATAAGTCAAAGTTTTAACCAACTGGGTATAATAAAGAATGGAATAACAAAAGAAATCACCACGCATGTGATAGATCAAGACAAAGCAAAAGTTATTCCAACAGAATAATAATAACGGAACCAAAGTCGGTGAAATTCACAATCGGCAGGATGTTCCAACAAAATAATAAATGCGGAATAATAAATGATGGAACCAGATTTACAGATAAGATGCATGTGATATTCCGGCGAGAATAATAAAGACGGAATAATAAAATGGAACTGTGTCCGTGTAAAACACACGCATGTGATATTCCAAAGAATAATAATAAAAAAGCGGAACCAGTCCGGTGTAAAACACATGTATGAGGATGTTCCAACAGAATAATATGAAGAATATCACCAAGTATAGGGTGGCATCAGCGTATACAAAGTTATTCCAGCAGAATAATAAAAATGGAATAACAACAGTTCTCTTCATGAATAAGAAAGAATAACACCCCTTACGAAGTACAACAAATAATATTCCCTACCTTAGAAGAGCTGAATATGGAAAAGTGAAGTAGGAGAATACTTTTCTTCTTTCTCTCTATATTTCTTCTTTTCAGAGTTTCAATGAATTCGTAAGAAATAATGAAGGAATGAGCTTTATTTATAGAAAAGCGAGGGTGGCTCTCGGTCTTAATGAAGGGTCAAAATGACTCTTGGTAATATCAAGAGACAACTACTATTTCATGAAGGGGTAATTAACCTTTGGAACAAGAAGAGGTTAAGTAATATTAGTTAACTCTTGGTAATATGAAGGGACAACTACTATTTGCGAAGGGGTAATTACTATCGACGAAGATAATTACTATCGATTAAGGTAAATACTATCAAGAAGGTAATTACTATTGACGAAGGTAATTACTATTCACAAAGGTAATTACTTATCGATTGAAGAGACTCTTAGATGATGACATATGGGCCCCCCATAAAATAATCAAACTTACCACAAACGTCTCATAATGTGAGACTTTATATACATCAAGGATTGAATAAATATTACCACAAATCATTTTATTTTTAATCAACACATTTTTAATCTTTCAACAATTATTAATCATTTATAACTTGTCGTCTCAATTAATAATATAACATATTATATGTATGATGATCTTGACAATAATTGAATCAATAATATAAGAGATATGATGCAGAATTATCAGAAGTAATAATTGAGTATATAAGTGATTTCTCACGTAAAGATCAATAATCAATACCGTAGTAGGCTCTTATACGAACTAATGCCAGACATCGTACTTTTTACCACCGGGTAGTTCAACAGCTTTTAACGGTAACACCTCCGCCGTTATTTTTATAGAAAGATAATTTTGTCGTTTTTTAACTACGACAATACTCCGTTAATGAGGTCCACTAATGATTGAGCCGCCGTCACTAATATTCCCCAAACAAAAGAATATTCTCCCACCAAACGAATATTTTATAACAACTTGCTTTACTTGCAAAATTTATAAATATTACCCACAACTATAACATTATATCAAATTTATTCCATAATATTCAAAAATAATATTTATAGAAAATTCATCTTTATTTATAAAAAGTGAGGGTCTTATAACCTCCCTTAACATGAAATTTCGCCCTCGAAATTAGGGTACGACACGGTATGTCGAAGAGGTAAGGATACCTTGATTTCATTTGATTCTAACTCCCAAGTCATTTCCTCAACATCGTGGTTCCTCCACAAAACTTTGACTTGAGGTATAACCTCGAGCGTAGAATATGTTCCTTCTTATCCAAAATTTGAATAGAACCTCTTCATACGTCAAATCTTCCGCTATTTCGTCGTCCGGTTCTAACTCAATAATATGGTTCGGGTCTTTCATATTTACGTAATATGGATATGTGAAAAACGTTAGAACACGTAGACATATTTGGCAGAAAGTTTGAGTCTATAGCCACGGTTCCTACTCGATCGAGGATTAAGTTTTCCTCTCTTCCAAATCTTGTAACTCCTTTCCATGGAGTAACTCTTAACAACACATGATCTCCTATATCGAATTCCACGTCCTTTCGATGAAGATCAAGATAACTCTTTTGTCGATTTTGTGAGGTTTTATACGTTGTCGAATCGTTTCAATCTTTCCGTAGTCATACGTACTCAACTCCGGTCCCAACAACGTTGCTTCACCACCTCATCCCAAAGATAATCTTTCGAGAACGACACTTTCTTCCATACAACAACGCTCGAATGGAGCCATGCCAATACTTGCTTGATAAGCTGTTGTTGTAGGAAAACTCCACCAATGGTAAGAACTTGTCCCAACTCCCTGAAATCAAGGACACGAGTCTTAATAGATCTTCAAGAGTTTGAATAGTCCTCTCTCCATCGTCCGTCCGTCCTCGAGGATGATATGCCGAAGCTAAATCGTAAGTCTGTGCCCATAGCTTTTTGCAAACTAACCCAAAATCGTGAAGTGAATCTTGGGTCTCGATCGAAACTATGGATACCGGCAGATACCATGCGATCTTACAATCTCGTTTATGTATATCTGAGCAAAGGCGTTCAAGTGTATAAGTTTCAGATCGGTAAGAAATGAGCAGACTTGGTCAATCTATCAACAATGACCCAAATCGCATCAACGCCGAGAAACCTTAGGAAGACCCAGAATCTAAATCCATGGTAATGTGCTCCCACTTCCATTCGGAATTTCAAGTGGTCAGAATGGACCTTTTGGTACTTGATGCTCCGCTTTAACTCGTTGACAAGTTAAACACCTTGAGATAAACAATGCTATCTCTCTCTTCATATTGCTTCCACCAAAATGTATTTATTTAATATCACGATACATTTGGTACTCCCGAGATGGATTGCAAATGGTGTGTCATGCGCCTCCATCACGATATTATACTTTAAATCGTGGTCGTTAGAACACAAAGTCCGGAGTCGACTCAAGTATTCCTTCTTCATCGATTCTTGCTTAAGATAAGCGCGCCTCTCAGCACTTTCTTCCTCATACGCATCGGCTCCGTGTCCGTAGCTCGAGCAACTTTAACTTTATCGATTAAAGTCGGTTCTACTCGTATACTTCGCTTATCATCACACGCGTCCTCGAGTCTTTAACTCTATCTCCATCCTTTGCAAGTCACACAAATGGGCTCTCATTGACAATAACGCACTCAGATTGCATATGATCTTCTACTCAACGCGTCACCTACCACGTCGCTTTTTTCGGGATGGTATTGGATGGTATGATCATAATCTTCAATGATTCAAGCCAACGTCGTTGTCGCGTGTTGAGTTCCTTTTGAGTGAAGAAATATTTGAGGCTTTTTATGATCCGTAAAGATCTCCACTTTCTCCCCATACAAGTAATGCCTCCAAATTTTAAGTCTGAAGATAACATCCGCCAACTCTAGATCGTAGTAGGATAATTCCTCTCATATTCTTTGAGTTGTCATGAGGCATAAAGCTATAACTTTTCCATGTCGCATGAGAACACATCCCAACCCTTCGCCTCAAGCATCACCGTAGATGACAAATCCTCCGAGGCAGATGGTATCATCGAGCAAAGTGCAAAATAAGTCTCTCTCGAGTTCTTGAAAACTCTTCTCACATTCTTCGCTCCAACCGAACTTTCAGATCTTTTCGAGTCACCGAGTCGATGGAGTAGCGATTCGAGAAAATCCTTTCACGAATCTCCGATAATAACCCATTAAACAAAGAGAAAGCTACGTTCCGGTCATCGATTTAGGTTGTTCCGACTTTGAATAGCTTCAATCTTTCTTTGGGTCAACAGATATTCCATGACTTGATACCACGTGCCCGAGGAATGCTACTTCTTGAGCGTAACTCGCATTTCTTCAACTTGGCATAAAACTTATATTCACGAAGCTTTTGGAGTGTCGACCTCAAGTGTTGCTTTCATGATCTTCACGGCTTTTGGAATAAATAAGGATGTCATCAATAAAGACGACCACAAAGTGATCTAAATATTCCTTGAATACTCGGTTCATCATATCCGTGAAGCGCAAGAGGAGCATTAGTCAATCAAAGGACACGATTAGAATTCATAATGCCCGCATGGAAGTTCGAAAAGCCGTCTTTGGAATGTCGGTGATTCTAATCTTCAATTGGTGATATCCGGAACGAAGATCAATCTTTGAAAAGAATTTGGCTCCTCAGAATCGGGTCAAACAGTCATCAATACGTGGCAATGGATACTATTTTTGATGGTGACATGATTCAACTCCCGATAATCAATACAAAGTCGCGATACTCCCATCTTTCTTCTTCACGAATAGTAACAGAGCACCCCAAGGAGAAGTACTAGGACGAATAAAGCCAATGTCTAACAATTCCTGCGGTTGGGTCTTTAACTCAAGTTCAATAGAGTCATTCGATATGGGGCTTTGGAAATAGGTTTTTATCGGGTTCAAGGTCGATACAAAATTCAATTTCACGCCTGGGGTAGGCGGGGAAGTTCTTGAGAATACGCCAGAAATTTATTAACAATAGAAATATCGTTCAAAACCGACGTATTTTTGTTTAAATCGTGACATGAAGCTAAGAAAGCTTGACATCCGTTTTTCAATAAACGAATAGCTTTATGGCTTGAGACGACCGTGATTGATTTTAATGGTTTGGTCGTTTGAATTCGCATAATAAGTTGATTAGGAATATGAAAGCTAACAACCTTACTTAAAACAATCAATTTTGCATGATAAGTAGTTAACCAATCAATCCCAGAATCACGCTAAATGCAAGTATTTTTAATGAAATAAGATCGACAGTAATGTGAGGGTACCGATTTGAACCAAACAAGACTTATAAGCGATTGGATGTAATGAAGGTTTCTCCCAACGGAGTTTCCACAGATAAGTCAAAATCTAATTTCTCCGAGTCAAATTTAATCGATGGCGCAGTAGGGAAAATAAAAGAATGGGTAGAACCCAGTATCAAATAAAGTATAGACTTCATTAGAGTTTATGATAAGCTTACCCGTGATGACCTCATTCGGGTTCTCGCTCTCTGGGAGGTCACAACAAACTTCTCCTCAGACTAACGGTTTTGACTTTTCCGAACGGCCTTTGGTGCCTCCATCCTAGGTGAATTTGTCTTGAACGACAAAATCGAGCTAAGTGACCTTCTCTTCCACAATTATAACACGCTTTGATGGCACGGGCGCAGATTCGGACCGATGTGTCCCTCTCTCCGCATTTCAAGCATATGATAAGTGGTCTTTCTCCTTCCTTAAACAACTGGTCTTTGGTCCGACGTCTTTCCATCATTGTTGAATCTCCTTTTCTTGAAATGTCCATTCTTATTGTTTTGGTACGATTACCACCGAAGTGGTTACCATATCCGCCCATTGATTTCTCTCTCGCTTGTTGTCACCGCTTCGATGACTACTCGCATTGGTATTATAATTTTGCTTACCGCTCTCTTTTAGTTGCGTTGACTCGTTATCGCGCTTCACTAATCGAGCCCTATTTACAACATCCGAATACAAACACGGTTTATGAAAAATAAGATGTCGACGTATCTCCGACTTCAAACCTCTTAAAAACATTCCGCCATTCTCTCTTCATTATCCACCAAGTGGGACGAAACCGTGATAACTCCGCAAATTTTGCCTCGTATTGCGACAGCTATTATATTGTTTTGTTCCAACTCGATAAACTCCACCTCCTTCATGTGGCGAATACTTTCGGGAAAGTATTTGTCGTTGAAACGACTCCCGAACTTCTCCCAAGATATCTTCAAGACAAAGAAGTTGAGTACGCTTTTACCGATTCCCACCAAGAATCCTCTCGCGCAACATAAAGCGTGAAAGGAACCTTTTACTCCTCGGAGCATCCCAAGACATCAAATATCTTGTAATCTGCTTTATCCATGCTTCCGCTGGAAGTGGTTTTGCTCTTCCTTAAACTCCGGTGGTCCCAAACTCTTTGAATTGTTTAAGCAGTATCACCGAGAGTTTTCCGTGTTTCCACCCTACGTTTTGGGACAGAGTCGCTTCTTTTCTTTTGTTGCATAAATTGCATAAAGCCTCCGAAAATTTGATCATTCATCATTTGGTCGTTGTTGTTTGCATGAGGATTGTCGCCTTCGATGTGCACATTATCCCGATTATTGATATGTGGTGAATCAACGATCGCTTTGTGCTCCATTGCTATATTCTCAACATTCTCATTTTCGACATCGCCACAAAACAAAAGGTTAATTGACATGTAACAATTTATCTCTATATTCGACCGACCAATAAAATAGCACATAACTTAGTAGGTCATACTAACAAGGTATTCCCTGCTCTCCCTCCTAAGACTATTCTCACATCTTAGCTGAGGATCATATCCCTAAGCTTTGATATTAATCATGACGCCCCCAAAATTAGGTATACATTACCCATCTTGGGTAGTCAAATACATGGTACAAAATTTAAATACAACTTACTAATATAACTGCCGTAGTATACAATACGATATAAATCGTGAGTTTGAATACAAATATTGTCTACTAGATATTATACAAACTCAAAAGGAGTCCTCATTACAATTATTATCACACTATTTCACGGAATAGTGAGGACTACTAATGCTATCCTCCTCTGGACCATTACTCCGCTTCCCGACTCTTCCCAGCCTATATTCTCATTTCAAGAGAAATGTTGAAAGAAAGGGTGAGCTCAACTAGCTCAAGAAGAAATATTATGACTAAGATAATACTGTAATAAATTATCATTAGCTTTACAACAAATTGTTAAACCGATAAGATATAATGAACATCAAGTTTAACTACAATGGAACCAAAGAATCCATTAAAAGAGTCAAGTAGAAAATAAAATCTACTATCTTTTATGATTTTAAAAGGTTTTTCATCATCTTTATTATAATTTGAGACTCACTTTAATAAATATTCCACATCATCGAATCACCCCACACTACGGCCGAGGATATTTTTTAGTATCACGACCACAATTATTCATGCACTACTACGCGGCGAGAATAGTTGTGTATTCATTAATGGTCGTGATCACGCCAACAACTATCCATCAACGCACTACTACCAATCGAGGATTTTTATCACATCATTTGTAACATTACGGCCATGATTAATCGAATAGTCTCTGGTCATAATCATACCAAGTCCATCTACGCACTACATGAGCCATGTAGATGACTTTCATCACATCATTTGTAACATTACTACCATGATTACACCGAATAGTCTCTCGGTCATAATCATACCAAGTCCATCTACGCACTACTGTGCCACGGATGACTTTCAACATAATATAAACATGAGGATGATGACAATGATATAAGAATTCAATAAAACAAGTTCAAGAATTATTTTATCCAGGAATTATTAACGCCCAAATTGTCAACATATTGTTTTGTAGAGAGTAAAATTCAAGAATGATCGGAAGAATATTTCCATGAAAAAATATCTTTGGATGAAACGCAAATATCGATGATATTCTACTAATTTCATGGAGTATAAGTCAAAGTTTTAACCAATTGGGTATAATAAAGAATGGAATAACAAAAGAAATCACCACGCACGCGATAGATCGCACACGCAGTTATTCCAACAGAATAATAACGGAACCGTGTCGGTGAAATTACACCGACGAGGATGTTCCAATGTAATAATAAATGATGGAACCAGTCCGGCGTATAAGATGCATGGATATTCCGGCGAGAATAATAAAGACGGAATAATAAAAATGGAACCAGTGCGGTGTAAAACACACATGCATGTGGATATTCCAATGTAATAATAATAAAGAGCGGAACCAGTCGGTGTAAAAACACATGCAGGATGTTCCAATGTAATAATAGAAGAATATCACCAAGTATAGGGTGAATCAGCGTATACAAAAGTTATTCCAATGTAATAATAAAGAAATGGAATAACAACAGTTCTCTTCATGAATAAGAAAGAATAACACCCTTTACAGATGTACAACAAATAATATTCCTACCTTAGAAGAATGAATATTGGAAAAGTGAAGTAGCAGAATACTTTTCTTCTTTTCTCTATAGTTTTCTCTCTGAAGTTTCAATGAATTCGTAAGAAATAATGAAGGAATGAACTTTCTATTTATAAAAAGCGAGGGTGGCTCTTGAGTCTTAACGAAGGGTCAAAATGACTCTTCGTAATATTCAAGAGACAACTACTATTCATGCGAAGGGTAATTAACCTTTGGAACAATCAAGAAGGCGATTAACTCTTGGTAATATGAAGGGACAACTACTATTTGCGAAGGGGTAAATACTATCGATTGAAGGTAATTACTATTCACAAAGGTAATTACTATCGACGAAGAGACTCTTAGATGATGACATATGGGCCCCCATAAAATAATCAAACTTACCACAAACGCCTCATAATGACTCTTTATATACATCAAGGATTGAATAAATATTACCACAAATCATTTTATTTTTAATCAACACATTTTTAATCTTTCAACAATTATTAATCATTTATAACTTGTCGTCTCAATTAATAATATATCATATTATACGATGATAATCTTTGTGACAATAATTGAATCAATAATATAAGAGATATGATGCAAAGAATTATCAGAAGAATAATCGAGTATAGCTAAGTGACTTCTCACGTAAGCATCAATAATCAATACCGCAGTGCTACTATGCAACCACACGTATTCATCGTATTTTTACCACCGGGTAGTTCAACAGTTTTAACGGTAACACCTCCACCAAGTTATTTTTATAGAAAGATAATTTTGTCGCTTTTTAACTACGACAATACTTCCGTTAGGGGTCCACTAATGATTGAGCCGTCGTCATTTAATATTCCCCGACAAAAGAATATTTCCTACCAAACGAATATTTTATAACAACTTGCTTACCTTGCAAAATTTATAAATATTACCCACAACTATAACATTGTATCAAATTTATTCCATAATATTCAAAAATAATATTTATAGAAAATTCATTTTTATTTATAAAAGCTGGGGTCTTACATTATTGTTTCAGCTGATTGATTTGCTTGTGTTCAGGGGTACTGCAAAATTGATGCATTGGAAAATTAAAAAATGAACATGATCACTATCATGAAACAAGGCTGCTGATGCCCTGTTCTGTTTTATGGAGGTTACATGAAAAATAAATAAATGTGTACACACACTATTTGCAAAAACAATTACACGTACTTCTCATGACACTGGAAACCTATGTTAGAAATCTCCAGCAGTGGCGAGTTTGCTAGTGAGCATGAGTCAAAAATCCTTGTACTCGTTTTCAAAATCTGACAGTTAAGTTACAAGCTTGGCAAATCACTTGTTTCATATAAGCTGGTGAAAAAATCTTTGAGATGTGGTAGCCAGTAGGTTATGGAAAAGTGTATGCTATTTCTGTTTCTGCTGTTCTCTTGTGCTTAAGAGTGATTTTTTTTCCTGCCCTTGTAACTTTTACTTTCGGTATTTCATTTTTGAAGACTTTATGCATGAGTTCTTTAGTTATGATGTCCCGAGTCCCTGACATATCTTCAAAAGAAACAATCATGGTGGGTGATAGATTCTCTTCTGGATGATGAAGCTGCAGTGCTTTGTTACTGTTGCATTCCAAAGGCAGATGTAATATATTGTAAATCTTATTCAAAGAAGTCACTAAACACTTGTTCTTTTGTTGCAACATCTTGACATATCTATGAAAGAAAAAGTTACACCATATACTCACTTATCAGAAAGATTAAAAGAATATGACACTAGAGTTCTATTTTAGTGATTCATTATTATCTCATTATTTATTGTTCAATTGTGTCAATGAGATAGATAAAATTTTCATTTGTTCATTATCTTTATCTTTTTATTTTGTAGTTCGATCATTTGGAACTGAGGGGCGTAAATTGGATAGTGTACAATTTCCTCCAAGTGACAAAGTTTATGAATACATTTTGTTTCGTGGAAGTCACAAAAAGGTATTATCAAATATTCACCTGGATTTTTTAATTTATCTGGGATCTTCTTTTTGTCGTTATTGGTCTTCTTGCTTTTGGAGATATATCGCCATTAATTATTAGTTGCCTCTTTTGATTTTTTTTCATTTTGATTTCTGGATTTTTCAGAAACCCAATCCTCCCTAAAACCCCTTCTTATCATACAAGGGAGTAGGGATATGTGACTATAAGAAATTTACTTCTTCATTTGGCACAATAAGAAAATTCCATGAAATAGTACTCTCTTAATATGTTTCTGTATTGCATGTAATAGATAACAACCTGAAGGGAATTATGTCTTCATATTATAAATTTGGTTCACCATCGCATATGATGTTAATAAAGCTCAAGTTGTTCAAAACCAGATGGTAAGAAGATAGTGCATGGGTTTGCAGAAAGTATTATTGCTAACCTTATGAATCTGATTATATTGTTACTGTTATCTTCTTTTCTCAGTATTCAAATTTTGGAGTGAATAAGATATGACAACACAAAGCCTCCTCCTATACCTGAACTTAGTTAGACATACAACTCCCTCCCCCACCCCCCCCACCCCCACCCCAAAAAAAACTCCTTCTCTCTCTCTCTCCCTCTCCCTCCTGTGTATGATGAAGGTAGTTTGTTTTTCTTGTTTGTCTTTTATCAGAGGTTTAAAAATAATGTAATCTTAAGTCAGTTTTGTAATAACTAGTTTCTTCATTTCAATGTGTTGAAATCAAGAATGCCACTGCATAGTGAAATGGAATGTGGAAGGGAAACAAACTTAGGTATTCACCATGTCATGTTCTTTTTTTCAAATAGCAAATCTATTATTGTAGATTGTGCAGTATGTACTCACTAGATATTAAGAATTAGTAGTGTTTGTCTTTTTTATCATCATTATATACTATGAAATTTATGTGATTTTTTTAATTATTATTATTATTACTCTTATTAATATTATTATGTGATTGATTCACTTAACATATATTTATGTGCATTTTGTTCCCAATATTTACAGGTCAAATATTCACCACCTATTCAGACTACAACACCTATATACAATGATCCTACTATCATGCAGGTAAAACATTTATCTTAATAGTTTCTATATGGACCATTCTGCAATATAAGAATATATGGGCTTAATTTGTCCCTTACATTTATAATCAATGTATGACAGTGTAATCTTGAAATAAGGTTTCCATCAACTTTGCAATATATGTAATCTGATGAAATTGAGGATCAACTTGAGTTTGATTCCATTTTACTAATTTGTTAAGATACTTAATAATCTACTTTCCTGGATTGCTTTTATGAATTTTCTGTTAGGTGTTGCTTAATCAGTTAAACTTCACTAACAGTAACTTAATATGTCTGCAGTCTCACTATCCACAAGAAGCAGCAACATCTACGAGCTTGCCTTTTACTGAAACTAGATCTCAACGAGATCTTAGTACCTACATTGCACAGGTTGGACCCCCTATGTTGGCACCGCAAAGTAGTGTGCCCTTATATCAACCCAGTGGGAGTTCAGGGTCATGGGTTTCATTGCATCCTTCTCCAGCCACAAATAACAGTAGTTTGCCTTTGCCAATGTATTTGCAAGGATTTTATGCGGCCTCAGATAGGCTTCAAATCCAGCAGCAATCTTCACTCCAACCACCTCCTGGATTGTTGATGCCCCCTTCCATGCATCAATCAATGCAATATCCTTCCATGAGTGCATCTCTGCCTTGCAGGGCTTTCAACTTGCCTGCTTCACCTTTCTTAGACACCCCACCTCCTTTGCTGCCATCTTTTAGTACTAGCAGCCTGAATATGCATTCATCTTTGCTTCCTGCAGAGTCTTCTGCAGTACCTTCAAACTCATCAACAACTTTGATGTCTAATAAGGCTCCTATTCAAGCTCCTGCTGCATTGAATACCAGTCTGCCATTGGTAACTCTGACGACCACTGTTTTGGATAAGAATGCCTTTGCTACAACTGGTGCTGTCCAACCTAAAATTGCTGATTCAATGATGTCATATGGTAGTGTCTTGGAATCTGAACATCCTGTTGCTGGTACATCAATTCCTTTTCTGAACAAGGGTTTGGCACGGTCTTTGGTAACACCAAATCAGTTTTTGCTGCCTGGGCCATCCTTAATATCTTCATCCCAGTCTTCACAGTCAGTTCAGAAGGATGTTGAGGTGGTTCAGGTATCATCAACTGAAAGTCACTACAAACCTTGCCCAAAGCTCAGGCACCATTATTGCCTCTACCCACACCATTGGATTACAAGGTAATGAAGGTATAGTTGCTCCTTTATTGCTTTTAAAGCGCAAATAGTTTTAGAATTCTGTACATTGGTCTTTAAATCCAGTCCAACTACTTATGGGCAGTTTATTCCAAATGACCTAGGTTCTTTAAGTTTCTAGTCTGTCTAGAATATATTAGAAGTTTGCTAACTATTGTATCTTTAAGGGGCTTGTTAACTTGTGTAATATGGTCTTCTTCCTTTCTTTTGGTTATTACTATGGTTCTCATTTCAATTAGGCTTATGTAACATGACACTGCAGTGGCCTACACGTAGATATATTCATATGCACTAGATCCAAATTGTTTTAATATAGACTTGTCCTTTTCCTTTCAGCTAGAAGGTCTACCTAAGAGTAGATTTAAAAGGTGTAATGTTATGGTAAACAATCAATTAAATCTATGAATATTTTCTATTCGTAGACTTGTATCATTTACAATATCTGAGGCAATTACTGCATTGCTGATCCAAATGAATGAGATTTGATGTAGTTGATTGCATTATCTTAGAGAAAACTCTCCCTACTTTTATATTCATCATTCTGTCATATATATGCAACCAAGAAGTCTGTTTTTTCAACCGCCCTGTAATTTAGACTTTGTAATAACCCACAGAAATTTGTAAAATATCTGTTCATGCTGTCTCCATTCTCAACTTTGGAGTAGATTATTGCTTTGGGATGAACTTAAGTGGTGTAGTCAACGTGTTCTTTTTTATCTTATTGAATGTCTTTCCGTTACTTCTAGGTACGTGGAGATCATTCACATACTCATCACAATAATAGAGGAGGACATTGAAGAGCCAGGGGACACTGGGTAAGTGTGTTGCTTTATCCTTGCATGGTCAGGTTATTCTAGAGTGATACTTGAACATTAAATTACTCAGACTTTACATGTGCTTATTGTTATTGAATTTTTGGTTTTATTGATTTCATGGTCAAATTGAAGACTTTTCTTTGCTTTCACCTTTCACCTTTCACCTTTCACATGCATGAGCTTGGAGAGATAAAATTATGAATATATATTTGAATCAGGACATGCGGAAGAGTAGGATAGGTGATTGAGAGAGTCCAATGAGTGTCGATGTCTGATGCATGTCTGGCTTGGGTATGGCTAATCTGAACTCTGAAATGTTCAGTTTTCTTAGGTAATGGATTTGATGGAGGTACAAGGCCCTAAATGAATCCCCCACCCCTAACTTTTACCCTTTTTTCTGGCTGTCCCTTTCACTCTATAGATTCTCAAGCTAGTGATAACTGATAACCCTACATGGAATGCTCAAATTATTAATTTCCAACACTGAATAGTCAGCCTATTTTAATTGTTAAACCTTGTGTTTAATATTTATTTTATTTCTCTTTTTTATGTTTTCCCAGTAATGCCCTGTTTGGAAGTGGAATACAATCTTATAAGATGTTGCTCTGTTATATATGAAATTCTCATATATATATATATATATATTGAATTTAGAGAATTTTTTAAAAATTGTAATAGATAAGAGTTTTTTGTCAAGAGGTTTTAGATGATGATGGGTCCTTAGGACCATGACCTCCAATCCTAGAATATCAACACATCCTCCAACTTATAATCTAAAGTAACAAATACTAGCCTTTATAAGTAAAGTTAAATTGAATTAGAATGCATCATTTAGAAAAATTAAAAATCAAAATGATGAAAAATACCCGAGAAGAATGCATTCTAACACGGACATTCCAAACTGGGCCTAAGAGGTCTGGAAATAGATTTATTAGGCGTGTAACAGTTATATGACACCTTTGCATGTATGAAGGTAGAAATTTGTGAAGTTTCCTAATTTTTAACATCCTATAAGTAACACGTAGAGCTATTAAAATTCCAGAATGCACCTTAGAAAACAAGATTTATTGCTATTAAGGCCATAACTATTTGTTAAGAAATTGTCTACCACGTATACACCATAAGAGGATGTTCCCGTGAACGTGAGAGACAAAGCCACGCCATACACATGAACTTAAGAACACACACTGGAGGATGGAGGATGAACTTAACATATGGTTTGTTTGCCCGGATAAAAATCAACTAAGATTTGTGTAAAATGTAAATAAACTTGAGTTCAGCTATTCTATGTTTTTTTTCCTTTTCTATATTAAGTCTTTATTTTGGTTAAAGAATTGATTTTATTTACTTCTTAAGTTGCATAGAGACAATCAACAGTCATTCAAGGAGGACATTTTATTCCGTTCTACATCCAGCACCACTCGCCTATTCTGTGTTTGAGGAGCTATGCACTTTAACTTCTAATTGTCACAAATTGACCTATTTTTTGACAATGCTTTAAATTAACCTTGAAGGCATCACAAAATGTCACAAGCTTCACAGAGGACTTTGATTTTGTCGCAATGAATGAAAAGTTTAACAAGGATGAATTATGGGGTCATCTTGGTAAAACGGATACAGCTCTAGAGGATGGATATTCTCAAGACGAAGATGATGCTGGAACTTCAAAATTTTGAGACTAAGGTATTATTATCTTTCAATCTTAGTTTTTAATCTGACAAAGGATATGCGACCACTTCATGCCAGCCTTATTAAACTTTTATAATCTTCACTTTTGAGTTTTTTTTGAACTTTTACAAGAAACATCACATGTTTCTGTAAACTGTGTGTGTATGTTTTGTCCAGTGAATTTGCACATTTAGCTTCTACTATGTACACACTCTTATATGTATGATTTCTTTAGAAAAATGCATGCTCTTTTTTTGACTGATGTCATTCCTATCCGACAGCCTGTTTATGTTAAGGATGACTTGTTTGATTCACTATCTTCCAATGCTTCTGGTGGATCACGTAATGGGAGAACCAGGTTCTCTGAACAAATGAAACTAGATACAGAGGTAAAGTTCCAGTTTTCTTGCTGCAATTTCTGTATTGGCTTAGCTTTCGTTTTGCTTTATTTTCTTGAACAGTTCTTATCCCTATATCTTGTGGTATGTAACAATGTTCTTATTTGACTCCTCACTTTCGGTATTATGTTTTACAAGGGATGGTTTCCATCTGCATTAATTTTGTTCCCACCTATGATACGAAGAAATGAAAATAAGTGTATAATAAGAACTTCACCTATTTTGGGAAAATTTGGTCGCAGAATTTTTTGTCCCATCCTTGTAAGTTTGTCACTGAAGATCAATTAGAAATTCTCATGAAGAATATATATCTATCTTTAATTGCAGACATTTGGTAATTTTGTGCGGCATTGAGGTGGTCATGGTGGCCGTGTATTTGGTCGCGGTGGACATGGATTTGATATCAGTGGTCGTGGATCTGATCGTGTTGTCTATGGTTATGGTCGTGGATTTGGACGTGGTGTACAGTCACGTGGTTAGGGGTGGCTGGGGGCATCATGTCCTAGCTGCACTTGGTTTTTTTGGTATGCTAATGTAGTTTGTGGTTTGGAGCATCACGCCTCACCTGGTTGCACTTGGATTTTTCCTATGCTAATCTTGGTTGAACCTAAATGCCATTAGTTGTTGGCCTGTTAAATTAGTAAAAAGTTGGTTCACTTGCAATTTTAGAGCCTCAAGACCGAAGAAGACCTTTTTGATCCTTAAATAATAATAATAATAATAATCTGTATACCATTTTCTGGTACTATTAGTAATTATAAGTAACTTGTTTGGGTTGTTTATTTTTGATTCTTTATTTAATTTCTCCGAATATGATGACTGTGACAGTCACTTTTAGTGTTTTATTATTGAGAATATGCGATTTCATATGGACAATCATTCGGTAATTTTACTTGACAATAATGTATTTGGTTTAGTGGTACAAGGATTTCATTTTCCCAACAGCATTATTTCCAAGCCATATACAATCAGTTAGTGTTTCAATTGTTTATGCAGAGAGAATTAACAGGATGGAAAGGATAAAAATGGAATTAAAGTAAAGCTTCTCCAACACCAAAAAGTGTTTACTTTTTTCTCTCGATTCATAATATAGGTTGATAGATACATAATACTAGGGGCCTTTAGAATGAAATAAATTAGTTTTTGGCATATATTATATAATTATAATAATTGTATTAATAAAAATTAAATAAATTTATTTCAATTTAAAATTTAATATCTCGTTACTTCACCTCAAAAATCAAACTATACATCTAATTTTACACTAGCAAGTTTGAATCCAGTATTAAGAGATTTTGTTGTGAATTTGTCACATGATGCAAGTGAAAGGGATTGTGGAAAAATGAAATGAAGTTGGATTTATATAATCTCTCAAAACCCTATTAGGAGTAATTAAGAAACTTATTAAGGAAGTTTCATCCTGTCGTTGTAGTATAGTGGTAAGTATTCCCGCCTGTCACGCGGGTGACCCGGGTTCGATCCCCGGCAACGGCGTTTTTTTAATTTATTTTTTTTAGGCTTTTATTATATTCGGACGACTTCCGAGAAATATACAACTATCCTGAAAATACCTTTCTTTATACTTAAAAGAATTATTTTTGTTTCTCTACAGAGCTGATGATGGCGGCACCGGTGGTGAGATTTCCGATCATATTTGTGGTACGGTTAGTCGGAATAACAGTGGCAGCTCTGGTTCTGACGTGGACTTTGCATTACAGAGGTGGGCTGGCTCTCATCTCTGATAACAAAGATCTTATCTTTAATGTAAGCCTCTTCCTTTTATACTAGTATTTCCCTTCTGTCAAATTTCCATTTTCATAAATTAAAATGTTTTTTTTTTCAATTTTTTTATTTTAAATTAGGCAACTTCATTCGGATTTTGATTGTTTGACTTTCTTTGATGGATGCCATCATTTCAATGCGATTAACTTGAAATTTTTGTAATCTATCATCGAAGCTGTGAGGCCCTATTCTTTCTCCTTTGACTTTTATTTATCTAAATTATGTGCTATTGGAGAAAAGTATTAATCATCTGATGATTAAGAACGAGAATTTTTGCTCGAGATTAGCATTTTGTGTGTTTTTTATCATCTAGAAAAGGGAAAACTGAAGTTAGTTTTGTAGTTGGTATTCATTTCTTTGTATCTCAACACATACTGACATACTTAAATTTACTAGTGCGGATTTTGAATTGTTGATTTAGTTGTTGATGTTTCTGCAGATCCATCCTGTTTTAATGGTGGTTAGCCTCGTACTCTTAAATGGTGAAGGTACTATGCTTTGAAGCACACTCCTTAGGTTTGTTAAGTTTTTAATCACTTGGAAATTTTTACCCACTGTTTAAGAACTGAAAAGACTTCTTCTGTTGTCGGTTATGCTGTGTAGAATAAACATCCTAATGGTAGGTTTAATTTAAATCCACCAATGTTAAGCACAAATGTCACTCTTAGTATATGTTCTTGTTTACGGAAATTATTCGAAAGTAATGAAGTATGTTTTGAATATAATTTCATTTTATGCTAATGGATGTAGTGGATCGAGTGTATTACATTATGCTAATGAATAGACTGAAGGGAGTTAAGTAGCAATATTCTCTTATGTTTTTTCTTTTTTCAATTCTGGTCATACACGGTGAATTCAATAGAATTCATCACTTTGCTTTCTAACATATGATTATGAAAAATGGCTAGCTTGTCTAGCAGAAATTGATTCAAACTATAGCTTTTAAAAATTGAGGATATCACACTGTGTGAGACGCATATAATAACTAGTAATGCTTGGCCTAATTTGTTCCGCTATTAAAGCTCTTTACACAATGCATAAAATTGTACGCAAAAGCCTATTCTCTATGAAACAGATTCTAGAATCAAGAGGAACCCACTTTTCAGTGTCTGGATATATGTATGTGCATAAATATGAGATTACTCAAACCTTTATTGGGTTTGGTTTTCTTGAAAGATGAGGCTTAAAAGTTTTCGAACATTAGGTTATCAATTAACTCTCCTTTCAAATTATCTATCTCTGAAGGTTATGAAACTTACTAAAATTTAATAAGCATACTAGTACATGTTTTCAGCTAGGTTCACTTTTGTTAAAAGTTAGTACTAAATGCCTTATTTATTTTTAAAATTTGATGCATATTTTCATCATTATTTCTTTGATATCAGAATATGATAGTTGTTCTGTTGAACTTAATTTTGATGTGAATATGATTGCCACATGGAATAATAAAAGTTAGTAAACTTTCATTAAACATACAGACTAAGCTCACTTTTAAGGGCAATTGCATGGTCCAACTGTAAATGTTTGAGGCTACCGAGCAGGAAAGTGTAACTTTCATTACACCACCATGTAGTTTTGTTTCCCGTCTAGCCTTCCCAGCCATGCTTTTCTGAAGTTTATAATACTTTTTGTATTCTGATCCTTCAATTTGACTCCAAGTCATCTCTTTTACCATGTTGTTGGTTTTAATGCAGCCATGCTAGCATACAAGACTGTTTCGGGAACAAAAAGCTTCAAAAAACTAGTTCATCTTACGTTACAATTCTTGGCTTTCTTTTTGAGCTTGATCGGTGTATGGGCTGCTCTTAAGTTTCACAATGATAAGGGTATTGATAATTTCTACAGCCTGCACTCATGGTTGGGTCTAGCTTGCCTTTTCTTATTTAGCTTACAGGTCTTTTCTTAAATCCTCACCCTTTCCTTCCTTATCCTTTACTGTATATTGCTCTCTTTTTTCTTCTGCTTTGCTCTCTGGAGTTTGAAAGTTTCTGAATTTGCATTATCTGATCTTTTGCACAGTGGGCTGCTGGATTTGCAACCTTCTGGTACCCAGGTGGTTCAAGAAACAGCAGGGCCACCCTTCTTCCATGGCATATATTCTTTGGAATTTACACCTATGCCCTGGCTGTTGCTACTTGCACTACTGGAATACTAGAGAAAGCCACATTTCTTCAAACCAACAAGGTTATCTCACGTTACTCTGCTGAGGCATTACTAGTGAATTCTTTGGGTGTCTTGATTATTGTTCTCAGTGGTTTTGTTATTCTCGCTGTTATTTCTCCTGGAAATGGCAAAGGAGAAATTCCTAGAGGATCAATAGAATAGGCTGAGGCATGAGTTGTAACTGATTAAATTCAACTGTGACAAAGAGGTGTATCTTACTGTAAGCATCGAGAAGAGAAATTGAATAAACTTAGTCGGCTGTTTGATTGCTTGGCGGGTTAATAAGAAAACAGATGGTAATTTGGGGGGTGGCTGTCATTAGATTTGATCTTTTATTTCCTCTTTTAGAAGCTAAACATAAGGTTAATTCTTCCTCCCATACAAAAATTTCTCCTTTATTTTCAGCTTTTGCATTTCATTGAGAAGTTGGAATCTGTCTTGGAAATTGAAATGGTTTATTCCTTTAGCTATCGACAGAATTGTTTCCAGGCATCAAAAGAAATGGTTCCGCATCACCCCGTTGTTTTTACCAATTCATCAATGGCATTGCTTCACTCCAGTGTTTTAAGAGCTACTAGCATCAACGTTTTATTGTGGATGGTGATATATGCATGCATGTCCTAGATTACTAGTTGCACTTGCACGCCCAAATATACACAAGGGACTAATTTACCTTATAAATAAGATCTCAATTCACGTATTTACCTTCTACTTTTCCCACTTATCATATTACACATAATAATATGATAATAACTATAACACAAAGCACAACATAAAAAAAATACAACAATTATATATAGAAGATGGAATTAAACACTACATGATGCTTATAAAAAAAACTCATAATTGTTTCCCTAGAAATATAAAATGTTCACGTGTTATAAGAAATTGAACAAAAAAAGAAGGAAAAAATAGTAAATAATTGAACTTCTTAAAGAGACAATTATGAGATTAAGTTTGTGTTTATATTTTATAAACATTATGTATTGCCTAACCATCTTATAAGATGAATTATTTAAATTCTTTTTCATTTTATAGTTCTTGTGTGTAATAGAATAAAGGACAAAATTGAAAAAAATGATAAATAAGTAAATTGGGTCTTATTTATTAAGAATAAATTAGTCGCTTACTTACATTTAGGGTGCGTTTGATTACATGTGATTAGCTCTTAATAGATATGCCTCTGATTTGGTTAGAGGCAAAACTTGTTTGGTAAAAAAAAATTCCCTCTTAATCGGTTAGACACAAATTATAATCATGTCTGGACCAGTTTTTCTTTTTTTGAACAAAAATAACCTTCTCAATATTACAAATTCTCTTTTGTATCCGTCTCCCTCTTCGGGCCAAATTGATCATAATCTTTTTTCCATCATCAAATGCGATGTTCTTAAGAAATAAGCAGCAGGCCAAGATGATCTTGTTTCAATCATAATATTACCCATTTCCAAGCTAATATTGATCAAGGAATCCATAAAAGATTTGAAGTCATTCATCTCATAGATCTATGGTGGATCTGATTGATCCCACATTCTCCCTCCTCCTCTTCTTCCTCTTCACATTCTAAATTGGTCTCTCCTTCTGGGTTTACTAAATTTTCTTCAACACCACCATCGATCGGTGGTGATGGATAGATCTGACAAAATATGATTATAGGTTGGTTTTGATTTATAAAATATATTTATGATTCTATATTAACTATTTTTAATATGGATTGTGTGTCCGAACCCTATAATTATGGTTTAAATATAGGTTTATTATAATTCAATTAAATAAATTACATATATACATAAAAACTAAATATTTTTTTTAGAGTGGAGAGTGGGGGTGGAGAGACGGGCTGTATACATAATCAATTAAGAAATAAATATTTTATTTCTTTTGGACCTTAGCGAGGCGGAATTGGGATTCAGAGGCCCAATAATCAACCCGGTTTTTCTTTTCTTTTCTTGTTCACAAAGTCTTGTTCTATATTTTTGGTAATTCGTCCATCGCATCATAAACTAACAGTTGCCATTCTCAAATACGAGTAAGAATCAGAGAGGAGAGAGTGAAAGAGAGTGAATAATGGAAGCTCCAAAGACAATAGAACAAGAAATCGGAGGCCTTAAGAACGATGCACTTCGTTTTGGACTTCAGGGAGTTAAGAGCGAGATCGTCGGATCTCATCCCCTCGAATCTGCTTATCATTCTGTAATCTCCCCCCGTTTCTCTCTCTATTTACTGCATTTATGTATGTATTTATGTGTTTACAATAGAATTATTTGCATTTAAATATTTCAATGTCTAATTTGATCAGGCAAGTATAAGACAGGAGGAGATGAAGAGAAAAATCCTTGCAAATACTTATGGCTCGGCTTTCCCGTTGAAGATGGAGCTTGATCGCAAGCTTCTTTCCAGGTTTGATTTTTTTTCTTGGTTTCAATATATAAACATTAGTGATGACATTGAAGCACACTTGCTAGGGTTATGGGTTTGTCATTTGGGATTATATTTTGTCTTATTTTTATTGCAAACTTATGCCACTAAAAGATTAGGATGAGTATTTAATTTGGTTGCTGAGGAAAGTGAAGGGAAGATTTTAGATGAACTTGAAAGGTTTGAAAGTATAATAATTTTTTTGAGATGTTATGTTTTTTATAAAGAAAACAAAGGGATCAGTGCTACAGAGTTGAGAATTGGGAGTGGCTTATTATCCATTTAAGTCAATGTCATTTAATCAGATTAGAGCGGGTGAAGTAGGGATGGCTATAATCAATTTAAATGGTTTGACCTACGATTTCCTGATTTATTACTTTACATGTTGAGTAACTTGGGATGGAAGTGAAATATGTGAGGTTAACTACGTTTTTAACTTTCTTTCCATTGTATTACTGAGTTAGTGGCTGTGTGGTCCCTATTACTATACCACTAAATGCAAGATGGAGATGTCATGTCTAATATCAATCTTTAGTATTCCATGTTTCAATTGTTGCGAGTTGTTAAATTACTTTTCTTGTAGTCAGGCACTCTGGTGCTTATGAGGTGTGTTGTGTAAACTATTTTTGTAGAATCAGTTATTTTGTATTTGTACAATATCACAATAGCTTGTAAATTGTTTATTAGAATCATTTATTGTTTAGGGGTTAGATTATTTTGGCCTTGGTGAATGTAGTACTCTCCAGGCTGGGCTGAAGAAAAGAATGTAATAGGAGATAATTATCATTCTTTGAAGTGGTTCTTACCATTAGTTTGCTTATGGTGATGCTTCAATAGCTGTGCTTCTTGGTATTAGCTGTACATATGGAAACATGAGACGTCTTTCGAAGTTGAATTCAATGTGGAATTGATGGAACTTATTTGTCTATTCAACTTTCAAATACAAACTTCTTACTTTGGTTTAGCTAGTTCAACAACCAAGTGTACCTCGGTGAAATTTTTCTTAGTTCACCATTTATAACATGTTTACTTTACAATTTCGATCACACTCAATTTTTTTAAGACACACACGTGGTCAATGGTCATGTAAAAGAATCACTCTTATGTAGACAATTGTGAAGTGAGTAACTTACCTAAGAATCACTCATCCATCCTTTCAATGATTAAATATTCTGCTATTTTCTGGATTTATCATCACATATTCACGTTTCCTTTTTGTCTTAGTCTGTGCTTTCTATTCATCTTATTTTGTCCGTTGTGTATAAAATCTCTTTATAGGTATTCGTTGATCAAGCCGAGGTAAAAGATAATAATGAAGCAGAAACTTCTTTGAAAATAAATGAAGTTTTTTCTTTTTCTATTGGATTTTTTATCCAAACAATATAAATTTTGAGCTTATTGAAGAAGGAAACTTGAATATTAGCTCATTAAGTTTCTTTGCGTCTGTTGGTCAGTTTTCTCACTTTTCTGAGAAGAAAAGGAGTTAAAAGGTTATAATAAATGGAATTTGAGGGCCAACTTTTTTTTTTGTGTTTTATTTCAAGCTAATAAGTAATCTTAGATTCAGCAGATATGAGAGCTGTTGGCCGATAATTCATGAACATTGTGAACATCAAATCAAGCACAATAAAGAAACAGGGAAAGAATGTTCTTAACTTCTTTAGACTGCAATATTCTTTTTCTTTAAAACATGAAGCTTTTGGTTACTCGGATGTCACCTTTGGAAATGTGGAATCACTATTGAATACATTGTGTTAGGCTTCTTCTTATGTGTTAAGAGTGCCAGTCCTATTACCAGTTATGCATGTGTTTGTCTATATGGTGTTCTATATTTGCACGTGCGAAAGGTAGTCTTATTGATGAGTTTGAGTATAAGAAGTGTGAGCTCACATACAAATTAGGGTTCACATATGACCTAAAGAATTAAATGACGAACAGAAAAGTCGGAATAAATATGCGAGACCCGAGAGAAGTCTCCACGTGTCCCGAGGCAGAAGACTCGTGGAGGCGACTCATTTTGGGAATTGATTGAGGATTGGATTGGTGGCTGTAAGAAGGCGTGACTATCTGGGCATTACTCTAACGACTAAGGGTAAATTTAGAATTTTTCGTAAGTCATGTGCTCTAGCACACATGACCACTCTCCGAAAAACCCTATAAATACCCCTTCCACTCCATTGGGAAGGGACCTCTTCGTATTATAAGACTTGGACTCTTGGAAGATCGAAGGACCTGAGCATTCTCTCTCAACACTCACGAAGACTCTTGGAATCCCAATAACCCTAACAAGGTTTCCGGATTCTAGGAGTGGAAGGACTCAAGAAGAAGGCCTTGGAATCCCTGCTACCCTAACACGGTTCCCAGATTCTAGGAGTTCTGCCACGCGTCGTTGGGGTAATCGCCCACCTGTTCTTCTCCCCTCTTCAATCAATCAATCAATTCCGTACTTTTTCGTGGATTTCTCTCCTCCTCAGCCAACACAAAACCCTAACCCTAGCAAGGTACGATTTCCTTGCCCACATTCCTTTGGCGACTCTGCTGGGGAGGTGGAGAATTCGTGAAGTGTATGCCCACAACTCGAAGTGGGAGAACTACAGGAAGAGCTGCTTCACCAACAAATAGTATTACCTCACCAAATTCAGTTCCAAGGCAAATAACTCAAGCTTTCCAAGGCGCAAATCTGGATTTTGACCGACCACTTATTGAAGACGCTTCGGAAGGAAGTTCAACATCACTATACATAGCCAATCAATAGCAAACCAATGCAGGAAGGCAAGGCGAGGATGCAAGCGGAGAGCAGACGAATGTTGTGCAACTGGAGATGCTCAAGGCATTAAAGGAAGCACGAGAAGGACAAGGGATGATGATGGCCATGATGCTGGAGATGCGGAGGAAGCAAGAGGAGATGGGGAACTTCCGCCAGTAGTTGATGCAGATCCCTACCTTCAAGGCCATGTTCCCAGGCAGTTCAAAGGGAGAACAAGCAGGAGTGGAGGACAACAACAATGGCAGCAACAACAAAGAGAACCAGATTGTACCTCCATTGACGGAAAGTCAATCGGTTCCAATAATTAACTTGGAGCCCCAGAACAGTGATGACATGCCACAACCTAGGTTGGAAGCATGCCAACCTCAGACAAACATCATCCGGCCAACTGCTCTCCTTGTATTTTCACAGGTGCAGATGCCAACCGTCCCAATCCATGTCCAAATGTAGTGAGAGCAACAAGCGCCACCGGTGCAACTTTACCACGACGATGCAAGTGTGCATCAACCATACACACCGCCGCAGACAACAAAGATATCACAACACCCTCAGAGAGTTCATGCCACGAGCCAAGATGCGCGCGAAGGATGATATGATCGATGTGATCAATTAACCCAGCAGCGGACATCCCGAACCCTGGAGTTAGACTTTACAACACCTTTACCCAAGACACACATTCGGGGCGCTTTTTACCCGAGGGGTATATTGAGCATCCCCCACAATTTCCAAAATACAACGGGGAGAAAGGAAATGCCAGGAAACATATTGTCAGGTTCGTAGAGTCGATGTCTCCATGGCTAGGATATGATAAAGTGAACAACCACAACTTGTTGATGCGGGAATTTAACAAGACTTTGACGGATAGTGCCTTCAGTTGGTACTACAATTTGGAGAAGGGATTAGTCCATGATTGGGATGATCTAAAATTGCAATTTTTTAAGAAATTTTTCTATGTGCAGAAACAGGTAACCATCGTAGAGCTCATGTGATTCAAGCAGAAGCCAAACGAGGAGCTGTCAGATTACGTTGACAGGTTCAAGGCCCAAGCACATAAGTGTGCAGAGCCAATTGAAGAAAAGAACTTGGTTAGCATATGCAACAATGGTGCTTTAGACGCCTTCAAGCCCCACCTCATTATCAAAGCTTGTGATTCATTTGCGACCCTCATCTTTTGCACAAGACTTGGGAGGAATCGTGATATTTCCCACCAGCCATGCGATGGTTACATGGAAGGGCAAGAGGACAACAACTGTGGCTTTGGCGGATTCTCAGTTAAAACCACAAGGGGGCAAGAGGGAAAAGAATGAGAAATTTGAGCGAAGCAGAGAAAAGCATGGGGACAAGTATACTAGGATGCCAGTTCTGGAGGCTATTGCATGTAGCGAGAAAGCATTCAGGAGCCTGTATGAACAATGGGTTGAGCATGGAGTGGTGAGGCCTCCAAGGCCCCGGTTGGTTGTAACGGAAGAGATGAAAAGAAGACCGGACTTCTGTGTATACCACCAATACGCAGGACATTCCACTATGGTATTACGATCTGCGGAGGATATACCCATGAGTCAAGTAATTTGGGGAGATTGAACTAGAGAAGAAAGCGTGCAACACTATCACCCGTGGTGCGATCAGGAAGTCAAGAACCCAAATACTGGCTCTACCATCGAAAAACTCTAAACTACAGATGAATTAAAAATCCACCCAAGATGGTGGTCCACTAAAAATGGTGGTTTAAGTCCTCAGGAGTATCCCTTGCCAAGTAATTGGATGACCAAGGGAGGAGGCACAAGAATTGACGAATTAAAAAAAAATTCCACCCAAGATGGTGGTCCATCTAAATGGTGGTCAAGTCCTCGTAGACCGCACTTGCCAAGAAATTGGACGACCCAAGTGACGAGGCACCCGATTTCAAGTCCTCGTAGACTGCACTTGCCAAGAAATTGGACGACTCAAGTGACGAGGCACCCGAGTGTTACACTATCACTAAAAAGTGAATGAGGCACCTGACTATAAGTCTTCAGACCCGAAAAGTTGTACTTTCAACTTTAAAAGTAATCGAGGCACCTGACTATAAGTCCTCGAGCCAGACAAGTTATACTTTCAACTTCAAAAGTAATCGAGGATTTATTATTTGAAACGTTATGCTTTTCGTTAAAAGCAATTTTATTATCAATAAATTGTCAAACTTCCACTTATGCTTGAATATTTTTTCTAATCTCTTTTTTTAAAAAAAGAAGTATGGATTCAAGTGTTAGTTTGCATAAAAAAACATGTTTTTTCTTGAAAAGATTCATGTTTGCTGTTTTATGAGGCCTATTGTTGTCTTGGAGTTTTAATTCGAACAACTTAAGATTCAATGTTAAATATTGAGTTTTAAAGAATCGTTCAAATTAAAGGCAATCAATAAAGATAAAAGAAACTAAAATTTGATAAATGAAATATATGTACATGAATTTTCTGATACAGGAAATGAAAAAAAAACTATGAAAGTTCATGATCTAAAGGCCATGACCTGTCAAACTAAAGAGAGGGGAATAGCTAAAGCCTTCAAGTCGACAATGGTCGACTGGTGTGGTACCCTGAGCCTTCGTATTGGAGGCTATCGAGCCTTCAAGGTCTTGGGCAGCTGACTCAATTTCCCAAAAGCTTGGTCTTCAATTTTCCAAAAGCTTGGCCTAGCACATGACCACTCTCTAGAAAACCCTATAAATACCCCTTCCACTCCATTGGGAAGGGGACCTCTATCCAGACACAAGACTTGGACTTCGAAGGACCTGAGCATTCTCTCTCAACACTCACGAAGACTCTTGGAATCCCAATAACCCTAACAAGGTTTCCGGATTCTAGGAGTGGAAGGACTTAAGAAGAAGGCTCTTGGAATCCTTGCTACCCTAACACGGTTCCCGGATTCTAGGAGTTCTGCCACGCGTCGTTGGAGTAATCGCCCACCTGTTCTTCTTCCCTCTTCAATCAATCAATCAATTCCGTACTTTTTCGTGGATTTTTCTCCTCCTCAGCCAACACAAAATCCTAACCCTAACAAAGTACGATTTCCTTGCCCACAAGAAGTTTATTTTTCATTGGGTTAATTTTGTTAGATGATCTATATTCTTTGATGTTCCTGAGCACAATATTTGTGGAATACATTTGCACGCAATCGGCATTATGTATTTGCTTGTACAATTATTGTTTTAAAATGAAGTAGATGCCTCGTTGCCTTGTAGTTTTTAGTGTTTATACCGAAAAAATCTGAGGGCCTGTTTGATATTCTTTTTGAATAGACAAAACATGGCTTCTTTTTATTTCTATAACTTATAGAAACCATGTTTTAAAATGCGGAAGAGTTGGATTATAGCCAACCGGGTCTGGGTTCATGAGTACTTTAATAAATATTGGGAAGCTTCTTTTAACAGGACATCTATAATTAGAAACTTTTGATTTTACTGCAAGCATGTGAAGCATTCTTTATACATGTCATTATAACAATTAACGCATTTGATACAGTTTGTGTCCCGGGTTCTCTCCATTCTTTGAATTATAGAAAAACTTATTTGATATACTTCCTAGTTTATTTTAAGTGGATGTATAATTTGCAGATAAATGTACAGCACCTCTTAAATGTGATTGTGAAATGCTACTAATAATTGGATTTCCCCACACTTTGTAAAAACAGTCGCGTTTTTTGTTTGTAAGGTGTTACCGTAGTAGTCTATAATGTTGAAAACCTTTTTTTCTTGCTTAATTTTGCATGAATAGAGGGAAGACCCACATTGATGTTGAATATTTCCTCCTAAAATTTTGTAGGTTTCAGAGGCCTCCAGGGGCAATACCATCTTCCGTTCTGGGGTTGGAATCAATGACAGGGGCCTTGGAGAACTTTGGTGTTGAAGATTACCTCAATGGTATATTATACTGATTAAAATTTATTTGTTGGTAGATGATGGAGTGGAATCTTCTTTTGTCTCAAATTATTTTTCAACGAGATGGTTGTTCTGTTGTGCAGAGTTGGTAATGGTTTTCTTTCCAATTTGTTGTTATATGCTTTTGGCAGACTCAGAGACATTACGCCCTGCTGACATGCATCATGGACTGGAAGTTCGTCTTGGGCTCTCTAGGGGACCAGTCTGCCCCAGTTTCATGTGAAGCATTTGAGAAAGGACGTATTTGTTTTTCACCAGTGCTACCTACTGTAATGATACTGAAAATATTTGATGTCTGAGAAGCTCATTGTGCAATATTTTTAAGTCTTAATATTAACTTGTGTGCTTAATGGATGAATACGTATTTCTGAAATAAAGAGCTCGAAACACTTTGGCAAATAAACATAGTATCAAGCTACAACACATTTTTATTTATTATTGTCTAAACATGTCTCCACTAATTAAAATTAAGTAAATTTCTCCATTCGTTTTAGTTTTATTTTTGTTTGTCGGTCAATATTACAATTTGTAAAGTAAAGGCTGCTTGATAAAATTGAATAAAAGTTTTAAATGTATAAGAAAATTTGAATGATTTAAAATGAAGTAAAACATCATAATACAAAATAAAATGATAACATGTGAATACATGTATTATTCATCTTATTTTAACTTTTGGGTTGTTATTAACTAATTTGTTAAATAGTTACAAATAAATAATGTTATCTAAGAAAAATTAAATATAGACTTTTGAACAATGAATTATACTATTAAAATATACTATAATTTTAGGAATAAAATATTAAAAATATTAATAACATAGTACATAAAATCAAAATAAAAAACTACAACATTCATTAAATTGGTTATCCAATTTTTGTTAAACAAAAATCAAAAACAATTTGTACATAACAAAATTTGTTTATAAACAATTTGTAAACAAGATAGATATTGAATGTAAATCTTAATTGTGTATGAGAATATAAATAAAAATATCATTGAACACTACTTATTACACATTCAGTCACAAATTTTTAGATGAGTCGTTTAGACACATTCAGAGTTTAAAAATTGTTAAACAAACAGTCTGTATAACTTATTTGTTCAAACTTAAATTTATTCAAACACATTCAGAAGTAAACAAATAGCTTCTAAGTTTTCTTTTTTAAAATAGTGGGCATTCATGTATCCTTATAATTCTAAATTTTATTTTTTTGGAAAAGTACTTTATTGATTTATTGTTATAATTCTTTTTTTTTTGGAAATGTATCTATTGATTTTCTTGTTAAGAGGGTTGATACATTCTAAAATAAAGATTATATAATTGTCAAAATGTGAGGTAGAGTACATAATATTCAACAATTTTAATTTTTAATATATTAGATAAATTTTATTAAAAACTGCTGTGTTACTACTACTTTTGATTGAATTGTCAAAGAATGTGCAACGTATTAAATTTTAAAATTTTGTGATTAATAATTTTTATTATATACTATACGATTATAATTATTTATCAATTAAAGTTAAATAAATTTATATTAACTTAAAGTTTAATATGCGGTGTCGTTTAATTTTGAAGGGGGAGGGTATACTATTTTTGAACAAAATATTGTTGACTGCTTACATTACTAAAATTATCACTTGAAATGAAAAATGAAAAATGAAAAATGAAAAAGAAAAAGAAACTAGTACGTACTCCGTTAGGAAAATACTCTTCTCTTTTATCTCCTCTCTTATCACACTTACCAGTCGCTGCTTGCTACTCCTGTTTTTACTACACGACCAGCAGCTTCCTCCAATTCCATTCTCTGTTATTGCTGAATATTAAAAAAAAAAAAACCTGGATTTTCTTAATTACTCTGTCTATACACTTCAATTAACCCTAATATTTTCTCCATCCAAAAAGATTTTCTCTTTATTTCTAGCTGACTCTCTCCTATGGATCCTCGCCGAGCATCCCGCACTGTGATCGACCCAAAGGTCCGTCAGGTGGGGTTCTTCGCTCCTGGAGCCCCACCCGACCGTAGCCAATCGAGTCCTCCCGGCATCTCCTCTTCGCCGCCTCTTGTTTCTGACCTTTCTCCCTCCGGCAATTCCCTCTCTCCGGTCATGATTCCACCTCCAAGACACCTCTCCGACATTCCTCGCCCCATTAACTTCCCTCAGGTTCCCCGGTCTCCCCTGCGCCGCCCATCCGGCGAGTCCATTCCCGTCGGCAGCTACAACCCTTCGGAGTTCGCGTCTCCGACTACAGATTTCTCGGAGTCCATTCACAAGGGTCCTAATTCTGGTAAAGTTGTTGCATCCTCATTGCCATCCGGATTTGACATGTCAGCAAAGCATAAGAACTTCCCGGCCAGTAGTTTGACTACTGTGTCCATGGTCAATATGCCTCCTAATTTAACAGGTAAACTATATATATCTCTCCCTTGGTATTTTGTATTGAATTATATTTATATGTATTTATATGTCTGCTATGAAAAATGGAAATTCATGTTTGTTGAAATTAGAATGAGAAAATATGACATATTTATCAAAAATAAATTGAGCAAAATGACATGCAATGTGAAAGTGTGAATGTTGGATTGAAGGAAAGAATAAAGGTCTTCCCTTTTTGAAGAGATTGAAAACTTTAACTAAGTTTCCAGTAATTGATTGAAAATGGTACCTAGCCTTATTTGGCACCTATTAGTTTTAGCTTGAAATCTACACCTTAGGATTTTCATAATCTCAACTGATTTTTAATATGAGGAGAGTGGATCCAAGCTTTGTTTCCCTGTGTTGATGATTGGGTGGGGTGGGAGACACTTAAGGAATTTCCATTGCTGATATGCCCTTCTGGCTGTGTATACATGCATCTTAAAGCTCAAGGGAAGGAATGATTTTGAAACTTTTGACAAATTAGGTATCAACGTAAAAGTATATAGTTAGTAAAGTCAACTCAACTAATCATTCTATTCCGAACTAGATGAGATAGGCTAAATAGAGTTAGTATTTTTAGTGGGGCAATAGCTCTGAAAAGAAAGATTTCCTATCCTTTCTTTCATCTTGGGAGAAATCCGACCGACAGGAGCTAATTCAAAACCCTCCGGTAAAATAAGAACAACCGCTACATTCAAAACCCCCTTTTTACTTGGAATTTGGATAATTGCTGTTAGCCAAAGGCGCAAGAAAATTTATGCCTAAACGTGATTTTTCTGATTTTAGATGGGTTGATTACATTTGTTGTTCGTGTTTCCAAGCACCTTGTATAACCTTTTTGTATAGTATAAATGCGTACTTAATCTTTTAGCATAAATAAAGCTTTCTTTGGCATAAGATTAATTAATATTATTTGCAGAAAAAGGTGGAGGACTTTCTGGTGATGCTCAAATTGAACGTTCTGCAAGTTCAAAGCCTTTGAAAGAGAAAAGTTCAAAAGCTGAAAGGCGTGCTCTTCAGGAGGCTCAACGAGCAGCAAAAGCTGCTACAAAAGGTGCACACTTTCTTTTTCATTTGTTTGAAAAAAGAATGATGAAATTCAGTGATATTTTAGTTTTTTTAAATTTAATTGGCTTGGAGAGTTTGAAGCCGCATAGATTATTTGTCATTTGTCATGTATTTGCTTTTACACTTTCAGTCTCTTGGTTGAGCGCTAGGGATATATTAAGCTGGAATTTAGCGTATATGGAATTGGCAGAGGCCTTGAGGAATAACCTCAGGATAGCTGGTTTCAATCCCCACATTTGGGGCCAACCTTGTCTATTCCAAAAAAAGTACGTGGTTTGTACGTATGCGTGGATTGTTTCTTTTTTTTTTTGTGTGTGTGTGTGTGTGTGTGTGTGTGAGAGAGAGAGAGAGAGAGAGAGAAAGAGAGAGAGGTAGTGTTTGTATCTGTAATTGTAGTTGTAGTGTTAAAGACTATTTTACATGGACTCTAAATGGGTTGAGCTATCAGTATCCTCGATACTTGGACAAGATATCAGACACAAGGTATGGCGTATGTGTCTCACATCCGTGTCTAAAATTGGACACCCTGTCCTCTAGGTGTAATGATGGAAAAGAAACTAAAACTTGTATTCAACTAATGCTTACTTGTTGAATGTAGTATAAGATTGTATGAAATGACTTGATATTTGAGGTTATAGAGCACATATGTTGTCATCACTTCTTCTGAAAGTGATTCTCAATTCCTACCATCAAAAAATTTACTTCACTATCCTAGTTCTTTAATTCAAGGATGATATTTTTTTTTGTCTGCTGTAGCGTTGTTTACAATTTATCTGCAATTTGCCATATTTATTAGCATATGTGGAACTTTTGCTATCAGACTTTTCTTCTAGACTGCATTTCGTTCTCGTTTTCCACTGTTATAACGTTTTGATTATTTAACCAGCTGAAGGAAGTAAGGCACCTGCTGCTTCTGGAGTTGTGGCTACAGGAAATGTGAAAGCTGCAAAAGCAGTAAAAGCTGCTTCACAAAAGAAGGATAGCTCTTCGGTTGCAGTTTCTGAGAAAAGGGGAGGTGATCGTCCACTAGACAAAGATAGGAAGAAAGAAGTCCCTCATCCACGCTTGCAGTTTGATGATAAGAGTAGAGTGGAGAAGGCTAAAAAGCGGGCAGTGGTAAAACAAACTGAGGCTAGGAACAGAGTTGAGCTGTTTCGGCATCTACCTCAATATGAACATGGAACACGACTTCCTGATCTTGAGTCAAAGTTCTTCCACCTTGATCCAGTTCACGCTGCTGTTTATAAGGTAACTCCATAGTTACTCTATTGCAATTTCAACCATTGATGCTCTCTAAAGTTTATGCTTACATTGAAAACTCTACTCAAACATCATCTTTGTACTCCAAATAGTTGGGTAGTCTGAAAGGAATCTATGTAGGAGTAAAAGAAGAAAAGATGGAGAAAAGATAAAGTAAAGAAAAATGAGAAAATAATTAAATAGATAGAAATAAAAACACATCCACATAAAGAAGCATATATATATATATATATATATATATATATATATATATATATTAAAAAGGGGCAAAATGAAAAAGTTAAAAGGAAGGGGAAAGAGGGAGACATAAAACAAATGCAAAAGGGGAAAAGTAAAAGTAAAATAACTCAACTCGGGCAAATCCTTTATATTGCAAACCAGTTGAGTAGGCAGAAAATCCCATATAAAAACTTAAAGCAGAAAGACAAGAGAAAGGAAGAAGTTACAACAAACAAATTAGAAAAGGATAACCGGATAAACTAAGATTAAACTAAAAGAATGGAAGAGAAAGTTTTTAACAGAATAAAAACATCTCCGGAGACCTATAGAAAAATTTATACGCAGACACACACACACACACACACACACACACACACACACACACACACACATATATATATATATATATAGAGAGAGAGAGAGAGAGAGAGAGAGAGAGAAAATATGAAAGAAAGAAAACTAAAAAGAAAACAAAGAAGAAAAGCTGGAACACCTACTTGGCCTCCGATATGAAGATTGCACTCCTCCACTCACTCCTAACAACATAGGCCATGTCTTCCTCAATAGACCAAAGTAGATAGAACTAGCTCATACTCGCCTCAATAGACATAAAACAAATGCAAAAGGGGAAAAGTAAAAGTAAAATAACTCAACTCGGGCAAATCCTTTATATTGCAAACCAGTTGAGTAGGCAGAAAATCCCATATAAAAACTTAAAGCAGAATGACAAGAGAAAGGAAGAAGTTACAACAAACAAATTAGAAAAGGATAACCGGATAAACTAAGATTAAACTAAAAGAATGGAAGAGAAAGTTTTTAACAGAATAAAAACATCTCCGGAGACCTATAGAAAAATTTATACACAGACACACACACACACACACACACACACACACACACACATATATATATATATATATATATATATATATAGAGAGAGAGAGAGAGAGAGAGAGAGAGAGAGAAAATATGAAAGAAAGAAAACTAAAAAGAAAACAAAGAAGAAAAGCTGGAACACCCTACTTGGCCTCCGATATGAAGATTGCACTCCTCCACTCACTCCTAACAACATAGGCCATGTCTTCCTCAATAGACCAAAGTAGATAGAACTAGCTCATACTCGCCTCTCTCCCCCCCCCCCCCCCCCCCCTTCTACTATGATACTTCTACCCGTCTCTTTCTTTTTCACATGATTTTTCTATTTACTCTTCTAAATTTGTTATCAGGTTGGGTTAAGGTATTTAGCTGGAGATATATCTGGTGGAAATGCTCGTTGTATTGCAATGCTTCAAGCATTCCAAGAGTCAATAAAGGACTACTCAACACCAGCTGAGAAAACTCTTAATAGAGACTTAACTGCAAAAATAAATTGTTATGTATCGTTTCTGATTGAATGCAGACCCCTTTCAATCAGCATGGGGAATGCAATTAAGTATATTAAAACTCGAATTGCCAACTTACCTTTGACCCTTTCTGAGACAGAAGCAAAAGCAACTCTTCTGTCAGATATTGATTGTTTTATAAATGAGAAAATAATAGTAGCTGATAAGTTGATAGTAAGTCATGCTGTAACAAAAGTCAGGGATGGGGATGTTCTTCTCACATATGGGTCATCATCTGCTGTGGAATTGATTCTCTTGCATGCACATGAGCTTGGCAAGCGATTTCGTGTTGTAGTGGTGGATTCACGTCCAAAGCTTGAAGGGCGACTGTTACTTCGTAGGTTGGTAGGGAAGGGTCTTAACTGTACGTATACTCATATAAATGCTGTTTCCTACATAATGCATGAAGTTACTCGAGTATTTTTGGGGGCTTCATCGGTGTTATCTAATGGAACAGTTTACTCAAGGGTTGGAACTGCATGTGTTGCTATGGTTGCTCATGCATTCCGTGTTCCAGTCTTGGTATGTTGTGAAGCATATAAATTTCATGAAAGGGTGCAGTTGGATTCCATTTGCTCTAATGAACTAGGTACGTATATCTAATTGTCGATTGATCTAAAACTGTTCTTCTCTTGTTACACGTGGCCTTACACACTCCTATCATCTTGATTGTTCTGCTATCTATTCTGTATCTTGAAGGTGATCCAGATGCCATTTCAAATGTTTATGGTAGAGAAGAAATCAATTATTTGGAGGATTGGACCAACAGTGAAAACCTACAACTTCTGAATCTCATGTAAGATTTATTTTGGTATTTTACTTTACCTTCTAGGGTCGACTGTTATGTACATATAATATTTTTTATTTTATTTTTGTAATCTTTAAATATCTGTTATTCATTTCAACAGCTATGATGCAACACCTTCAGATTATGTTTCAATGATTATAACAGATTATGGCATGGTAAGTCAGGTTATGACTATTGAGACCTGTACTTCGCTTCTCAATTTATTTATTTAGTTTTCTTCATTTAAAACATAATATGATCATGCATTGTTGTATTTACATGTTCTTGGGTTTGTGTTGCCCTATCTATACTACTATTTTTTTTTGGCCAAGTCTCTATGCTATGCTACTTCCATTTGATTATTTATCATTTATTTGCTTATTATTCACTATGAATCTTAAATTTGTCCAGATACCTCCGACAAGTGTTCCGGTCGTCGTTCGAGAATATCGCAAAGAAAATTTATACATATAAAGAGGAGGTTTGTGAACCATCGAGGCATATCAAATTTTGTGGATTTGGTGGAAATCCATGCTACTCTACTAACAAATGAGAATATACAACAAGACTTCTTCGGCAATGTCGTTTACTTTGTTCTTCCATGTAACTTCTTTTAAGTTATGCTTTCGAGTACAACTATTTGTGGTTTTTTATTTGTCAACCTGACTCTGTGAAGAGTGCGAATTTTTGCCTCTCCGAGCAGTCTATCTTGGAAGTTCAGATGATTATGAAGATCTAACTCGGAAGTTGTAGCTTTTGTAATTTTAGTCTTATGAAAAATTGCATGTCCAGATTTTGGATTGTGAATTCTTGGTTCTCAGGAATTACTTGCAAGTATAATAAGTATTTTATCTGCATCTAGGGAAAGGTTGATCTAAGGTGGTTGGTCACTTTTGAGATGCAACTTGTGACTCGCCTTTCTGAAGTTGTGTACCCCCGTCCCTGGTTAGCTCTGTTGCCTAAAGACCGTATATAGAACATGAAAGCCGCCATTAGAAAATCTCAACATTCGTGTTTTCTGGTTTTATATTATTTTTAAGGAAAAGTAGAGACATTTACTATGAATTTTTGTTGCAACTCTTTTCCGTCCATTTTGAAAAGCTTCGAGAGCACGTTGCTTTTGTTTGTTTGTTTGATACTGATGAGTGGATTTTATATCTATTATTATTTGGGTATTTTTAGGTTTAGTAATTTGTGTGTTTTTAAGTATTTTATAGATTTTATATTTATGTTATTGTTTTTATTCATTTTGTAGGAATAAAGGAGTTAAGTGGTCGTGAATAGTTGAAGCAATTGGACGAGCAAAGGAAGCATAACAAACGAAACAAACAAAAGAGTCTGAGCTGCGGTCGGGAAACTACGGCGCTCAGCGAGTTTTGGGCGTGGGGTGCGTGACGCGTGTGGTGCGACTAAGTTGAAGGGTTTAATTGTTGTTTGTTTATGAAATAAAATTAACTGAAGTCTAAGTGAGTGTTTGATAAAAATTGAATGAATTTGAATCTGAATCTGAATAAAAAAAATTATTTGATAATTGACATATCTAAAACATCTAAATGACAAAACTTTATTATTTTACCCCTCTGAAAAAATTTAAAATTATTATAAATTTATTTAATATTACTTAATAGAATAGTTAATATATTTTTTTAATTTTTTTTTACTTCATTCAGCTGCTCATTCAGCCATTCAGCATTCAACTCGTCCATCTTACCGATTCGACCATTCGCATTCAAAAAATAAACGCGATTCAATTGATTCAACCATTTAGTATTCAAATTTATTGAAACTTTATTCAAATTTCTAAACAAACACCCCTTAAAGAGTTACAAAGACTACAAGGCTGACTTCAACACAAATATCTCCACCTAGGGTTAAAAAAGGAATTGTAATTTTATTAGGGTTAGGTGAAATAACTCTTATAAATAGTCTTATTTAGGGATTGTATAAAGTTGTTGAGGAAAAAGCTAAGGAACATCATGTGAGGCTAATTCTCTTCTTAGTTCAAGAGCAAACAAGATATCATCGGAGATGGAGGCCATTGATTGATGAAGCTTAGAGATAGAAGAATGGTGGGAGACATTTTTTCTTTTCTAAATTCTTATTTATCTGTTTTTTATTGATGATTAATATTTTGTGATTATAATTTTATTTGATATGAACAAGGAAAATTTTTAATGAAATCTCGTGTATAGTCTAAATTGATTTTCTTTCTATTTGATTATCACCATATAAATTACTCCGTTCATTATATTTCATGCATTCATGTGTAATTATTGGATCCGTAATTGCGTGGAATAATTTATATAAAATTTGACAATGAATTATAGATTTAGATCTAAATATAATGACACGTGATTATGTATATTCTTCCTCGGATTGAATCCATAATTTACGGATAGAATAGATATATACCTAGATGTCACGTGTAACTATTTTAGGAAATTTGATCTTAATGAATCTATTCTAATGTAATTTGCATAGGAATATAGCAAGTTAGTTTTTATCTGCATTCATAAGAGGCTTATAAATAAATTAAGTATTCCTAGTTAACAATTCATCCTGACCATATAATTAAATGAAAAGTTATGAAATTTGAATGAAGCATGAGATGAAATTGAATTCTTAGATTTATTTATGTATATTTTATTTGTGTATTTTTAATATTTAATTTAATTATTAATTTAGTTAATTCATCCGTTTAAATAAGATTAATTTGATATAAGATTGATAATTGAAAAAACGTTAAAATTAATTTTTCGTAAAAATGATACTCTTTTTGCCTCTATATTACTAAGTCAGCCACATATAATTACGTGTATTTGCTTTGCTAAATATAAATTTAGGCAAACAACTCCCACTAAGAACCAGAACCAGAACCAGAACCAGAATCAGGAGGCTGTTAACTCGAATTGAGTTGACAGTTTGGATTATTGGTGGCAGTAGAGTAGCTGCTTAATAGGTTATTGCCAATTCACGTCTTGACCTTCTATTTTAAGGGAAATGTTATTTGAAGATTGCAAATGGAATTCCTCTTACACAGTCATGGGTGGTGGTATATATTTAGAATTTGAACTTAATAGAGGGAAGTAAAGTTTTTTAAAAAGATATATTATCCAATTTTGTTACTAATTGTCCTTTGTTAACCTTCTTAATCCATGTCTTTTCGACTGAGGTCTTTTTCGCCTTTTTAAAAAAAATAAAAATAAAAGTTGATATATATTAATTACAATAGAAGAAATATTGGAATATGAAAATTATTTACTTTGAACAAATATGTACTTCCTAAAATAAGATGAAAAAAGCACAATACAAATTCATGTCCACTTTAGATGTCTCAATTTTTTGTTTTTTAAATTATGTGTTATCATTAAATTAGTTAAATAGATTTTATGTGATTGACTATATCATAAGATATTATTAAAATATTTAATATCACATCATTTGAAAATTAAGACTCTAACATTATTCATGTTATATTGAATTATAAGTTTTTGAATTATGGGAAATATTGTA
Source organism: Panax quinquefolius (assembly GCA_020205615.1). Classification (NCBI taxonomy): domain Eukaryota; kingdom Viridiplantae; phylum Streptophyta; class Magnoliopsida; order Apiales; family Araliaceae; genus Panax; species Panax quinquefolius. The sequence continues at coordinate 25,414,589 of CM035156.1, forward strand.
AATTGAGAAATAGTTTATATGTTTGACAAATTTATAACAAAGTTGAACACTTAACATAAAGGGAAAAAATAAAATAACTTAGACCTATAAGAGACAATAGGTCAATCGTAACTATTTGACTAAATTCACATAAAATAAATTAAAGTAGAATCATTCTTAATTTTTATCATCGTATTTATAAATTTGAAACAAGATTCAGCCACTTCATTATTTAATAAGAAGGAGATTGACATCGTCAGAATAATAAATGTCAGTACGTGAAGTTCTTCTCACCTACCGATTCGCATGGACAGTGGCACCAGCAGTAAGTCTATTAAAACATACTAGGATAGGATATAGTACGTCCAAGCTAAAGCAGCACAACTAAAATAATGCTACAAAATTACATAATATTACTTATTAATATTATTATCATATATCTAGAAAATATAATACAATTTAAAATTATTATTTTTTAAAGTTCGTTATAAGATTGTATCTCTAACTTTAAATGGGGAGAGAGAGTATTATTCTTCTTTCTTTCTTGTATCGTGGTGTTATCACCTAAGTGCTAGTGCTTGGGTCTGATTAATTTGACGAGATTCGTTCGACCCCAACCTTAATGAAATCCAAACTAATAAATTTTATATAGTTAGAATTGGGTATATATGGGATATACCCCCGTTCTTGTCTGTGACAAAAATTGTCTTTTTGTATATATAATATTGTAATTAACTACTTAATTAGGTTATTTAATTAACTACTTATTCCGTTGCCAGACCTGATCAATTCTTATTTAAAAAAAGACATCTAATTCAGATACATTCAATTTTAATTTTAAAACTCGTTGTTATTCATTTGTGTCCATGGTCCTTTAATTATTAATGTGGCCACTTAATTACAAATCTTGGACAAGTTAAAGTTGTGCAATTAAAAATAGTACTTTATAAAAAACAATACCAATGTTTCCCAACTTTACGGTCTAATTAATAATATCCGCATACAATAACAACATATGGTGAGACCCTTGATTTTATTTATAAATTTCGTGACCAGCCAGTGCCCAGAATCTAGGCATAACAAAGCTTAAAAATATATGTACAGTAGTCAATATGGGTCGATAGTACGCGAGTGATGGAGTAGTATTAATTTAATATATTTGCAGAGGGAGGACTACCTAACCAGATCTATAATTAACAAGGAATCAGTACTACTAAACATATATATCCAGCTTAAGCGTACAATTTCAGTATGTTATATATATATATATATATATATATATATGTGATCGGATCAATTAAGATATTCTCTTATTCAGCGTCTGCTGCCACATTTTTTAGCGACGGACCGAGAGGCGATTCGGTTATACATCCGTAAATCTATACTTTTTAATGACGCTATATGTTTTCCGTCAAGCTAAAAGTATAGACGACGTTGTATGATCGAAATCGTAGCTGCGTCCGTCGCTAATGCAAAGGTGAGCATGTATTTAAAGAAGATAAGTATGACGATCGATCCTCTCTCTCTATATATCAAGTGAAGCGTTGTTAAATATTTGTCTTCGATCAGTCTTGATGATCAGTACTACCTCCAGATCGAGTCCATACTCGAACTAGAATGTGTTGTTAAAATTTTGATCAAATTAATTTCCTTTGTGTGAATGCCACGGATACTACGCTTGGATTGGAGTAACGAAGGTAAGAATAAAATTACTCATTCTTATGATGGAATGAAAAAAATTGTGTTTAGTTACGATTGAAATGAATTAAATCATTCTTATTTCTCCTAAATTTATGAATTTTATTCTTGGGAGAGGAAGATTATAGAATGAATCATTCCACTTCTATTTCTTCGATCCAAACGCAGTATTACCGTTTTCTAATGATTTGCCAAATATAATTGAAAAAATCTCCACCGGCCGATCGACACAAGTAAAGACAATCCATCGTGTTATATATAGTAGTACTCCGTACGACCATGAACCTTTTCTTAATCCTGGTTAGTGCATTCTTTAATTACCTCTTAATTACCAACTTTAATTTACTTATATTACGTGTTGTGCCTAATTAAAATTTTTGTGTAAAATGTTGTGCTGCAGGTGAATGTGTAGTACGGAGTGCAACATTTTCGGGTAGTTAATTAATTTGATAATTAAGATTTTTTCTTGTGCATAACTGTTTTTTAACATAATTTTTTTAATTTATGTACTAATTTAATTTTCAAGGCTCCATCTCAAATTTTGACATGACAAGCGATCAAGGGCAATTTTATATATAGACTTGAAGACGTTAGTTATTTCATGTTTCAGGTCAGTGATCAGATATATAAGTCCCCTTCTCCTTTGATAATCCTTGCAACATTTTCTCTTTCAAATTAATTTTAGAAGCTTGTCACACATATCAAATATTATCAAATTAAATATAAACTGAATATTGTCAATAATAAATGTTAAATGATGTGTTTCGATAAATTAACATATTAAAAAATCAATAATAATCTATAAGTATTTCGAGACAAACATTTATTATTGACAATAATACTTTATTTGTCTCAAAACACTTATAGATTATAAGGAAACGAAATATAAAAAAAAATTGAGGCCCCCAAAATAGGTATACATCACCCATCTTGAGTCGCCAATACATGGTACAAAATTCAAATACAACTTAATTATACAACAGTCGTGTAAAATACGACAAAATATATCTCTTGTGAGTTTTAATACAAATATCGCCTTTCTGCATAATATCCACTCTCGTAATAAGTCCTCAATACATTTATTGTCACACTATTTAATGTAATAGTGAGGACTACTAGCTAACACTATCATCCGAACATCACTCCGTTCCCCGACTCGTCTAAAATTTACGTTCTCATTTCACGAAGAGAATAGTGAAAGAAAGAGTGATTTCAACTAATTTCAAAGAAGAAATATTATGACTAAGATAATGCGAATAAATTATCATTAGTCTCCAACAATGTTAAACCGATAAAATACAATGACATCAAGTTTAAGCTCATAAATAAACAAGCAATCCATTAAAAGAGTCAGTAGAGAATAAAATCTACTATCTTTTATGTTTTAAAAGGTTTTTCATCACTTTTATCATTTGAGACTCATTTAAATAAATAATCCACATCATCCCCGCACTACTACGCCAGGATATTCATTAGGGTCACGACCACAAATTCCATGCATTTCACGGTCAAGGATATTTGTGTATTCATCAATAATTCATGATCATGCTAACAATCGTCCCATCATCAACAGACTACGACCAATGAGGACTTTTACCATATTATTTGTAACATTACTACCATGATTACACAATCAATAATCCCACGGTCATAATCATACCAAGTCCATCTATGCATTACAGAGCCCACGGATGACTTTCGAAAAAAAAATATAAACATGAGGATGATGACAATGATATAAGAATTCAATAAAACAAGTTCAAGAATTAATTTGTCCAGGAATCAATAACGTCCAAATTTTCAGCATGATACTTCTTTGTAAGGTAAAATTCAAGAATGCTCAGAAGAATATTTCCATGAAAAGATACTGGATGAAACGCAAATATCAAGGATATTCCACTAATTTCATGGAGTATAGAAGTCAAAATTTTAACCAACTGAGAATAATAAGGAATGGAATAACTGAAAGTAGTATGCACACAAGCCAATCATGTTTGATGATAAAGCATTTGTAACAATCTTATTCATTTATTAATAAAAAGTATTAATTTATTAAAGGCTTTTAATTATCTACATGGTGCTGTTTTATAATATGTGATAAACCCATAGTTTTAAGCAATGCTTTTAGAATAATGATGATGATCATTCTAATGAGATCTAAATTCTTAGAAAGCTTAAAACTAAAATAGTTCCCAATCGTTGGATTACTAAATTGGGGATTAGTGAATCCGGATAGATTAGTACATACGTTTCTTTTTTCATTGGATGAGGATGATTGATCTCATGATCATTTGTGTGGAGACACTAAAGCAAGTATGTAGGTGCTTATTAGAGAATAAATTACCTTTGAAGCGTGGCTCGCTAAGGAATACCTAATGGAGTTTTATTTGCTGTCAATAGGAATTCTCAGTAGTGATAGTAATCAAGTAATCCTTGGACTTGAGATCATCATAGTATCTTGTGTATGATGAGTTATACTTTGACTTATTCCTTAAGACCCTTAGGGTATATCAAAAGGTATGCTTGGGTATAATAAGTTATGCATGGAGATAATGTATGATCAATAAAGAATCTACCACTTCTAATAAAAAGAAGAGAAATGTCCTATGTGATTCGATAAATGACAACCCAAGTAGTCCTTGGCATGGCGAGAATGAAATTAGAAAGGAGTTTCTAATTTGCATTATTTGGAGTTGTGCATTTAAGGATCGAAATACATATAATTAAATAAAATAAGACTTGATAAAGTAATTTCATGTCTTATATTTAATTGGGACATTGTATGGTGGAAGGATTGAATTATCGGTAACTATTTACTCAAAGGTTCTTTTATGATTAATGTTGAAATCTATATTATCCTGGAAAGTCGTTGATCGTTAGGGAGGCTTATCCCTATTGTAGAATAAATATTATTTATTTAAATAAATTAATTGTTTAATTTATTTATTTAAATAAGATTAAATTATTCTAATTGATTTATTCACAATAGGTTTAATATGGAGAACCTAAAGGGTCACACCATAAAAGGAAGAATAATTATTTAAGAAGTTAATGGCATAATCGTAATAATATGTTATGTATATTTAATTTAATCTATGGTGATAGAATAAATTAAATAGCTTAATATTTATTATTTAATATTTTAGAAATATTAAATATAAATTAATAAGAGAGTCTTATTAATATTATTACAATTATTATTATTTTAATTTCTAAAAGAGTTTAGGAATTAATTTAATATAAGTACTCTCATTTATTCCTAATTGGATTAGGAAGAAAAATTAGTTAAAGGAGTTTAAACAATTATCTCTAATAAGATTAGGGAGCTTAATTAATTAAAAGAATTTAATTAATTAAATAAAACCCAATTCCTTAATTGTTAAGATGGGTTACCTACATCTATTAATAAGAGGAGTCTTATTATGGGTGGTGGTTGATTTTTCAACATACTGTATATAATTCCAATTGTTGGAGAAAGACACCCTTTCTATAGAGATAGGAAAACTAGGGTTTGAGCCAATACCCCTTCTTCTTGAATTTTCTTCTTCCTTGGTGGATCACCTCCAGAGGCCAAACATTTGGGTGGCTAACGTTGATCGAAAAGGAAGGAACCAAACCCGGTGGATTCAAGATCGAAGCGAAAAGGATTTAGAGGTGAACTTGTGTACGAGGAAGCTCGATCTTTGAGGGTATGATTTATTCTTTATCTTTTCGTTTAATTAATAATTGTGCATAAAGGGTGATCGGGTATATGGTTTGTAAATTTTAAACTCGATTTTTTTACACGCTTAGCATTATTTTGCAATTTGATCACAAGATATGAATATTACAAACCTAAAAGTGGCATCAGAGCCAAACCTTTATGCGAATTATTAATTGTTTTAATTTGATATTATATTGATATGTGTTTAGAATAATTTAATTGGGCATAATTTAATTGTATAAAATTTAATAAATAAAAAAAAATAAAAAAAAGGACCGAATTTTTTAAGGCAACAAGAGCATTCAATTGTTAGTTTGCCTCGAAATCCGTGCAAAGACTTTAAAAAAACAAACCAAGTCAAAGAACAATCATTTAAAAAGGTATGACGGAAATCGAGAAATCAGTTGGCATGATTGGCGGATGATTACAGAGCGCGGAAATCATGGCTGATGATTGGCTGATGATTAAGGGGCGCGGAAATCATGGCTTATGATTGGCTGATGATTGGCTGTGCACGGAATTCAAGGCATCCGATAATCAAAAAAAAAAAAAAGAATTGAGAATTTGATGCGGATACGGAAATTAAAAGCGATGACCCAATTTTTTTTTTTTTTTCCGTGGATAACAAATGGCACGTTTTTTATATATATATATATATTGGTTATTATATTATATATATATAATAGTTATATATATATACTATATATATATATTATTCTTAATTATTTTATAATTAAAATAAAATATTTATTTTAATTTTAAAATAAAAGTTCATTTTAATATTAAAATAAAAAGATTTATTTTAATTTTAAAATTAAAATTTCATGATAACTAATTAGAGTTGGAATTGGATTCCATGATAACTAATTGGAGTTGAAATTGGATTCTATTTTTCCTTAAATAAAGGAGTTTATTTAGATATGAAATTAGATTTCATATTATTCAAAATAAAAGAGTTTATTTGTGAATAGGAAAGAGAATCCTAATTTCCTTAAATAAAGGAGTTTATTTAGATATGAAATATGATTTCATATTATTCAAAATAAAGGAGTTTATTTGTGAATAGGAAAAGAATATCCGTGTTTCCTTTAATAAAAGATTTTTTTTTTTTTACATGGAATTGGATTCCATAATTAATTATAATAAAAGAGTTTATTTTAATTAAAGATTTTTTTTATATGGAATTGGATTCCATAATTAATTAAAATAAAGGAGTTTATTTTGATTAAAGATTTTGATTAAAATAAAATAGTTTATTTTATTCAAAATTGGATAAATTAAAATAAAATAGTTTTATTTTGATTTAAATTTGGATTAAAATAAAGGAGTTTATTTTGATTCAAAAATAGATTTTATACTAACTAAATTTGCCCATTAAATGATATCATATATATATTAAATGTTTATTATTCATGAGATGAATGTTATTTATTGATGCATATGATGATGTGTATGATAATAAATGGGATTGATTATGACTATTGACCAATGTGATTGGATTTTATTTTAGTTGGATGCATGAATGTATGGGTTTTATTAAATGGGGGGTCTGCGTACCTCGCCTTCTCTAATTTTTACGAATGTAAATTCTATCTCCTCCTATGTATTTCCCTCGATCACGATCAAGGTTTCTATTTATTTTAAAATAGTTTTGTAATAGGAATAGTTAGAATTAATTTTGAAGAATTAGAGATCAAGGAAGCGAAAGGAGCGAGGCGCTTGAAGACCCGTTTGTAATGGAGCCGGGTTTAAATGTAATAGTTATATTTAAATATTATTTCTTCGCACCCCTAGGGTTTGACCTTTTGGTTCACTTGGTGGCTCTAGTGAACCAAACTAGAATAAAAGTCCATAATCAATCCGGGTAGAATATAGTATTCTATATGTGCATGCTTATACTATATATATTATATATTATGCAAACATGCTTCGTATGTTCATTAATACGATGGCGTATTTTATATATATATGTAAATGCAGCGCTTAAACAAGATGAGACAAATTAATAAAAACCCTCAATTTTTATATTAAGTCCTAAGCGTTCAAAGATATTTGGAATATCGAACGTCGCCTTTCTAGCATGATAAAATTAATAGAGTATTAAATATTTAATATGAGTTTGTTGTGTCACCACAAGGCAAGTATTAAGTATTTAAGATGTTAATTTATCACATTTGATGCTTATAAAGAAAATTGAACAATATTGTTTTGTTGTGTCACCACAAGGATGATATTTTCTTTTTGAATATATGGAGTGCTAGGTTGGACTTAACTTGGATAATTTTGATTCGGATGTGCCACCACTTGATCAAAATAATCAAAGAGGCAAAATACAAGGAGTCGCATGATTGATGTAATTGACAAAAGTTGTCTACCTATTTATTTATATATAGTTTGTTGTGTCACCACAAGGCTATATACATTTGAAATGAGATCCTTATTCTCACTAGCAAATCTTTAATTAGATTTTGCTTGCGAACTATATAAGTGAGGTAATATAGTTTGAAGAAAATAGTGGGAGATACCAATTTAAAATAAGACCTAATTTATTTTGGTAATTAATAATAGAATGTATGTTAAAATGTTGTTAATTACAAATTCATTTACTGAAATTTTACAATGTCTAAAATTACTATCATCTGCGAAGCATATTAGATGCTAAATTAACTGGAATCAATTAAAGCGGATTGGTTAAGGAATTTGAGAATAGTTCTCATATTTGAAAAGCTATATTATGTCCTTAATACGCCTATCCCCGCAATGGTTGAGACAATGCCTCTCGAGGAAGAGATTGCTACTTTTTAGAAAGTGGCAAGATGATGCATGATTGGCTCAATGCATCATGCTCGTATCCATGAGTAACAAGCTTGAGCGTCGACTGAAACTATGGATACTTCTACTATATACTCTGCACGTCAAGTAGTTGATGGTGAGGAAAGTAGGACCGATAGATATCGAGATATCTAAGGAGCTCTTCCGATCTAGAATGGCCAATGGCACTATAAGATGCATAAAAAGTTCTTAACATAATCAATTTGATTGATCAATTAGGACAACGAGTTTTGTCATGGATGGAGAGTTGAGCCAAGATTTGATCTTGCACTCACTCCGGACTCCTTTCATAATTGTTGTGAATTTTCATATGAACAAGCTAGATATCGACCTCATTTGATTTGCTTAACATATTGAAAAATGTTGAGAGTCACTTTCCAACCAAGAAAGATCAAGTCTTACCGGTAGGGGCCAAAGGATCTTCCGAAAGGAAGAACAATTCAAAGAAGGTAAATAGAAAGGCATAAACAAAGGATAATAAGAAAAAAAGCGTCACGGATAAAGAAAGGAGTTTGCTTCCTTTGCAATAGCTTCGACTTTGGAAAGAAAGCGCAAGAAGCATCTTGTAGACGCTAACAAAGAAGCTTAGTGAAGTTTTGGTTACATAATACGCTTTTTGTTCATGATTGAAATAAATTTTTCTTTAAGTCAAGGTTCTACTTGGCTATTGGATACCGACTTTGGTTATCATAAATATAGATTTATGAAGGGACCAAGCAGAAGTAGAAAGTTAAACAAATATAAGTAATCCTATGTGCGGGAAATGTAGCAAAGGTTGCCATATTAGCCATAGAAACTTATAGTTTAGCAATGTCTACGGGCAAATCTATTAAGTCAATAAGTTGTTATTGTATTCCAGTTCTTGTTAAAAATATTATTTCCATTTTATTGTTGGACAATGAAATCTTTGGTATTATAATTAAGAACAATTGTTGTTCTATTTATAATAATAATGTTTTGTATAGAACTGGAATATTACTTAATAAATTTTGTATACTTGACTTACATGAAAATAATTTTGCATATTGAATAAATTAGTATAAGAAAAGGAGATGATCATTCAAAGAGTTGAATGTGTGTATTTGTTGAAATACAAGTGTGAATTATTTGAAAGGTTCAAAGAATTCAGAAGTGAAACAAATTGACAAAGTATTAAGATTCTTTGATTAGATCAAGGAATAAATACTTGTGCAATAAGTTTCTTGATCATCTCAAATGGTTTTCTCATAATGGACGCCTCCTGATATGTAATAAATGATTTATGTATCTGAAAGGAAAAATCGTACCTTATTGGACATGGTGCGGTCCATAATGATTTTACCGACATTCCAGTATCCTTCTAGGATCATGTCCTAGAAATGGCTACGTATCTACGGAAAAGGTAACCTCAAAATCCGGCCCCAAGACTCCATAAAAGTTATGGACAGGGAGGATTCCTAATCTTAAGTATGTTAAGATAAGGGGTTGTCCAACTTATGTGAAAAAGGTTTCAAAGGATAAGCTTGAGACAAGATTTGACAAGTGTCGATTTGTGGGACATCCTAAAATAAGTTTAGGGTATATGTTCTATAATTCTACTTAGCAAAAGGTGTTTGTTGCGAAACACGCTGTCTTCTAAGATAAATGTGTTTATTATTGAAGGGGCTAGTGGGAGGATAATAGATCTTGAAAAGTTCAAGAACCACAAAATACTATAAGTCAAATAAGAGGAACCTGTAGATAGACCTATTATACCACAACTGAATCGTAAAACGGAATAAGACAAGAAGATACTGGAGGTATGGATTCATCATAGATGATGATGATGAGGTACACATCATAGAAGATGATGATCCAATTATATACGATGAGGTAAGTGTTGTAGACACTCAGAGAAATGGATTGAAGCAAGTTTCTCAAATATGGAACATTCGTTTTAATGAGGCAATCAAAAGAGTTTGATTTTATCAAAAATAAGAATGAACCTAGTGTGTACTAAAGGGTTAGTGGGAGCATCGTGACATTCCTAGTACTATATGTTGATATACTACGGATAAGGAATGACATACCAATGCTACAATCAGTAAAGATAAAGTTGTCTAAACATTCCACCATGAATGATTTAGGAAGAGTATCATTATTGGGGATATAAATCTATATAGATAGATTTAAAAGGATGCTCGACTTAACCCAAGGAACGTATATTCATTTGATGCTAAAGTCGTTTAGCATGGCAAACTCCATTGGATGTCTCATGTTGATGAGCCCTTGGAGTGTATCTCTCCTAATAGTCCCCACAGACTCCTGAAGAGAGAGGTCGCATGAGTGACAATCATGCATGCAATGAAATGTACGAGACCTGATGTTGATCGGTCATATTATGGAGAAGTTCACTATGAGTCGGTGAAAAACATCTTAAAGTGCTTAACCAAGCACTAAGGATGTGATCATATTCATGGTGGGTCTTAATTAAAACTAGAGGGCTTAATGGACTCAAGTTTTTCGATGCACCAAGAGACGAGAAAAATTCACTTTAAGGTAAAGGGTTACCTTGAGCGATTGTGCAAAAATGAATTGGAAAGGTTCCAAACAAAGAAAGAGTTCTTTGGTTTAGTGATAAAGACAAAGTATATAGCTATAAATGAAGCGCAAGTTGATTGTTTGGATTAAAAGTTCATTACTGAGAACTAGGAATAGTTCCTAAGTCTCATCTTGGATCTAAACATGTGTTGTGGCACTTTCATTTGATTATTAGAATCATTGAAAGATGGGAAATCACTATAGAGATAGTGGACTCTCAAGAACAACATTGCATATCCATTAACTAAAGCTTATCCAACAGCAGGATAATCGTCACTTAGAGAAGAAGAGTATAAGATACCATGACGATTGGCTTTAGTGCAAGTGGGAGATTGAAAGTAGTATGCACACAAGCCAATCATGTTTGATGATAAAGCATATAATTTGTAACAATCTTATTCATTTATTAATAAAAAGTATTAATTTATTAAAGGCTTTTAATTATCTACATGGTGCTGTTTTATAATATGTGATAAACCCATAGTTTTAAGCAATGCTTTTAGAATAATGATGATGATCATTCTAATGAGATCTAAATTCTTAGAAAGCTTAAAACTAAAATAGTTCCCAATCGTTGGATTACTAAATTGGGGATTAGTGAATCCGGATAGATTGGTACATCGTTGCTTGCTCATTGGATGAGGATGATTGATCTCATGATCATTTGTGTGGAGACACTAAAGCAAGTATGTAGGTGCTTATTAGAGAATAAGACACTTTGAGCGTGGCTCGCTAAGGAATACCTAATGGAGTTTTATTTGCTTGTCAATAGGAATTCTGTAGTGATAGTAGTACAAGTAATCCTTGGACTTGAGATCATCATAGTATCTTGTGTATGATGAGTTATACTTTGACTTATTCCTTAAGACCCTTAGGGTATATATCAAAGGTATGCTTGGGTATAATAAGTTGTACATGGAGATAATGTATGATCAATAAAGAATCTACCACTTCTAATAAAAGAAGAGAAATGTCCTATGTGATTCGATAAATGACAACCCAAAGAGTCCTTGGTTAAGGCGTAATGAAATTAGAAAGGAGTTTCTAATTTGCATTATTTGGAGTTGTGCATTTAAGGATCGAAATACATATAATTAAATAAAATAAGACTTGTGGTAATTTCATGTCTTATATTTAATTGGGACATTGTATGGTGGAAGGATTGAATTGTATTTGGTAACTATTTACTCAAAGGTTCTTTTATGATTAATGTTGAAATCTATATTATCCGGAAAGTCGTTGATCGTTAGGAGGCTTATCCCTATGTAGAATAAATATTATTTATTTAAATAAATTAATTGTTTAATTTATTTATTTAAATAAGATTAGAATTGTTCTAATTGATTTATTCACAACCTAGGTTTAATATGGAGAACCTAAAGGGTCACACCATAAAAGGAAGAATAATTATTTAAGAAGTTAATGGCATAATCGTAATAATATGTTATGTATATTTAATTTAATCTATGGTGATAGAATAAATTAAATAGCTTAATATTTATTATTTAATATTTTAGAAATATTAAATATAAATTAATAAGAGGAGTCTTATTAATATTATTACAATTATTATTATTTTAATTTCTAAAAGAGTTTAGGAATTAATTTAATATAAGTACTCTCATTTATTCCTAATTGGATTAGGAAAGAAAATTAGTTAAAGGAGTTTAATTAATTATCCCTAATAAGATTAGGGAGCTTAATTAATTAAAAGAATTTAATTAATTAAATAAAACCCAATTCCTTAATTGTTAAGATGGGTTGCCCACATCTATTAATAAGAGGAGTCTTATTATGGGTGGTGGTTGACTTTTTTAACATACTGACATAATTCCAATTGTTGGGAGAGTACACCTCTTCTATAGAGATAGGAAAAACTAGGGTTTGAGCCAATACCCTTCTTCTTGAATTTTCTTCTTCCTTGGTGGATCACCCTCAGAGGCCAAACATTTGGGTGGCTAACGTTGATCAAAGGAAGGAACCAAACCCGGTGGATTCAAGATTGAACGCGAAAAGGATTTGGAGGTGAATTTGTACCGAGGAAGCTCGATCTTCAAGGGTATGATTTATTCTTTATCTTTTCGTTTAATTAATAATTGTCGCATAAAGGGTGATCAAGGGTATATGGTTTGTAAATTTTAAACTCGATTTTTACACGCTCCGCATTATTTTGCAATTTGATTGCATGCATATGAATATTACAAACCTAAAAATAACAATGAAATCACCAATGCATGCAGATTGTGCATGTACAAAGTTATTCCAACAGTAATAATAATAACGAAACGAAAGTCGTGAAAATCACAACCGACAGGATGTTCCAAATGAATAATAAAGAATGGAATAACAACGAAATCACCATGCATGCGGTTGTACTTGGCGATGTACATGTTATTCAAAGAATAATAAATAAAGAATAATAAAAAGCGGAACCAGTGGGTGTAAAACACACAAACAGGATATTCCAGCGAGAATAATAATAAAGCGAGTAATAATAAAGACGAAATCGGGTTCGTAAAAGCTACGATGCTGTGATGTTTCAACGGAATAATAAAGACAGAATAATAAAGACGGAACCAGGTCCGGCGTAAAGCACAGACAGGATGTTCCAACGGAATAATAAAGACAAAATAATAGAAGAATGTCACCAAGTATAGGGTATTCCGTGTATATAGGTTATTCCAACAGAATAATAAAAAAAATGGAATAACAGAAGTTCTCTTCTTGAATACAAAAGAATAATATCCCTTACTACAGTAAAAGAAACCGAATATATGAAAAAAAGTTAGCGAGCAGACTTTCTTCTTATTTCTCTCTATAACTTTCTCTCTAGAGTTGGTAGAATTAAGTAAAAAAATAATGAAGGAATGAGCTTTATTTATAGAAAAATGGAATGCATAAGTAACTAACTCATGAAGCAGTCTAGATTGATTTACTTTAATTTGACGGTTCATATTTAAAGCAAAATCTTTTAAATAAAAATATAATATATATATATATATATATATATATTATATATATATACTAATAATAATTGTACTCTCTTCCTATAAGTTTTTCAAACATTACAAATATATATATATATATATATATATATATATTTAATTAATACAACTAGTACTCTTTTTACGCCAAAATCAATTCCCTTCCCCTAGGCCACACACACATATATATATATACACACATATATATATATATATATATATATATATATATATATATATAATACAATAATAATATTCCTCTCCGTGTCCATTAAAATTCCCCCAATTATCAACCCAGTGACAATTTGTCTTCCACCCAAGACTTTGTCATACACATGGGTCCCAACATGGGCCCCCACCTTTATTATAAAATAACTTTCACCGATTATTTTGAAAATGGATGAATAGGGGTCCATAAAATAAGCAAAATTGAATGACTTCTCACGTAAGCCTTAATAATCAATCTGGTAATGCCACTACGCAACCACGCCAGACATCGTACTTTTAACACCGTGTTTCAACAAAGATCAATGGTAAAACTTCCGCCGTTATTTCAATAAAATATTTTTGTCATTTTCTCAATCCGACAATAATTCCGTTGTGGGGTCCACCAATGATTGTGTTGTCGTACGAATATTCCCCGACACAAAGAATATTCCCTGTCCAATCGAATATAATATAATAATTTGCATACTTTGTAAAATTTATAAATATTACCCACAACTATAATTTTATATCAAATCCACACCCAAAATATTAAAAATATTTCAAGAAAATTAAATATTTATTCAAAAAATTTGGGGTCTCACAATCTCCCCTTCTTAAGAAATTTCGCCCTCGAAATTAGAAGTGCGATACACTGGTATATCGAAGAGGTAAGGATACCTTGACTTCATTTGATTCTAACTCCCGGTCATTTCCTCAACATCGTGGTTTCTCCACAAACTTTGACTTGAGGTATAACCTTGGAGCGTAGAATATGTTCCTTCTTATCAAGACTTACTTATTATTAATGAAATTTAATTTTCTCTCTATTTATTATTTTGAAATAGTAAGGGTTGATTTGATTAATGTGGATAGTTAGGGGTAAAATCATAAATATTTCAAAAAAAGCAAGTGGTTATAAAATATTCATTGTTGTCGGGGAATATTCGTTTGGTGACGTGGAATATTATTAAATCTAATTGTCGGGGAATATTAAATAGCGGTTGATTTGATGACCGTGATGTGGGCCCAAATACTTGAGCGATTGGATGAAAAAGCGACAAATATAAGTGGTTTAAAAATATAACGGCGTAGATTGGATTACACAAATTAAGTTCTTGTTAAAAAATCTTGTTAAAACGGTGGTTAAAACACGGTATTGCGGTATTGCAATTATTGATTCTTACGTGAAGAAGGCACTACTCGATAATGGTTCTGATAATTCTTATTCGATTATTTTATTGAGTTAATAATTCTTTGCGTTGATATTTTATATTCTTTGTTGTTTGATAATTGTCATTTACGGTATTTTTCATTATCGAAGCAATAATTCATATTATACGAATAATATTATTAGATAACATTATTGGCAATGTCTAGAAAGTTACATACAGGAGAGGTTTGGTCACCTAATTGCTGCGGCGATGAGGAGAAATTCTTATTGGAAAGCCCCTGCTCACAGGAGCTGCTGGTTGTCGATATTGTGATTACGTAATATTATTTGTGAATAATTAATTATTGATTCATATGATGAGGAAAATATTGATTTTATGTGGATATAGATGGAGAAAATTTTTAATGTGACAATTGTTGAAAATTGAAATTTTATCTTTTTACGATAAAATAATTCATTTAAATATATTATTATATTTTAATAATATAATAATGGTGATATTTTACAACGAATGTGGGATATATGAGTATATCTGAGGAGGAAGAGTATTTTTGTTGCAATAAATGTTTAAAACATGTTAAACATGTCGGTGGACCCCATTTATTGGTGAAATTTGATTATAGCTTTGTAAAATTGTCCGTTTGTGGATTTTGGTCAATTTTTATTTGGAATTTGGAAAAACTTTCTTACGCAAAGTTGTAGAGAATTGAATTTCCTATAAAAACTCATGAGATTGAATTTTCTGATGAAAAGGGCTATTTATTATGAATTATTGAAGTTAGAAGCTCAAAATAATTGATTTTTGGAAGTTTAAATATTTAAATTCACAAAAACGTTTTTTTTGTGTTTGGTGGGCATCTTTAACACATGTCATGTTGCTGAATTCAGATTCTTGATGCGTAGGAGGATGTAGAAAAATATATAATATTAATTTATTAATTTTTTACGCTTTGGTGTTCTAGCGATTTTCTATAAATAGGGTCTTGGGTTAGAATTGAAAATCACACGAAGCTGAAGTTTTTTCTCTCTATATTATCGGCGTATTCTTGTGAGTATTTTGAGTATACTTTGAGTATTGTTAGGCGGTCTGAGTTCCTTCATGACTTATATCACGGTATTCATTTATTAAATCTTAATCTTTTCGAGGTAAGGGATGTTATTTTCTTCTCGAATGATATTATTTCTTGATATCATTATCTTTGAAATATTGGTTGACTTTTTATCAAATTTGGAACTTTTTCATATCGGGGTTACTTATTCATGAGTTCTTATTCACGAGTTCTTATTCACGAGTTCTTATTCATGAGTTTTATTCAAATTCTTATTCACGAGAGTATTTTTTGAAGCGTGAAGATGTTTTTTGTGGAATTTCTATCTTTTGGTGTCGGAGATTCTTATTCACGTATCGGCTTTATTCACGTATCTGACCTTTATTCATAGAAAAATAAAATTTCTTCTTTTTTTGTCAAAATATCTAATACGGATACTAGCTTTGATTGTATCCATGTTTTGATCATTCTTGAATTTTACACCTTATGATTATTTTTGAGGTATTTTTGAACATGGATAAAAACAAAGTACGAATCCTTAATCCTTAATCCTTGTCATTTTGTTTCCTTTGGATTCGTTTCTTTAAAAATATTTTTCATCATCCTCGGTCTTAAATGATGATATTATTGAATATCTTTGGCACTGTAGTGCAAAGATGAATGATTTCGAAGAATATCTTTGGTAGTAGTGCAAAGATGAGCAGTGTTTAGATGAACATGACCCGGTGATGAATATCTTTGGCACTGTAGTGCAAAGATGAATATTTGATTCGGATGTATATTGATTGATGTTACGGGGATAAAAGATGAGCGATGAACTTTTAAATTCATACATAGAAGATAGTAGTTTGCATTCTCTACTTAACTCTTCTAATGAATTATTATTTCATTGCGAATATTGATTTAAAATTTGTTGTCTATTGTATTCTATTAGATTTTTCCTGTTGAAGACTAACGATAATTTGTTGTATATTATCTTAGTCGTAATATTCTTTCTTGAGCTAGTTGAGCTCACCCTTTTCCTTTTTGTTCCATTTTTTTCTTCTCGGGAGGCGAGAATATAGCGATGCAAGTCGGGGTATGGAATGAAGGTTTTAGAAAGAATTGTTTAGTAGTCCTCACCATTTTGTAAAATAATGTATCGATAAATGTGATGAGGATTTATTTGAGTATAGATATTATCAGAAGATAATATTTGTATTTAAACTCACAGTTTTCTTGTTGTAATAATAAAAGTTGTAGTTGTTTACGTACCGTGTATTGTGACTCGAGAATGGGTGATGTATACCTATTTTGGGGGCGTCGCGGTTAGTATCGAGCTTAGGGATATGATCTCTGGCGGAGATCGGGGAATAGAACTAGGAGGGAGGCGAGTAAATCCTTAGCTAGTGTGTCTACTAAGCTTATTTTTTAGTTGGTCGGGTATATAGGGATATTATGTGATATATTGATTTCCTTAATTAACCCTTGTTTTATGGCGGTATTTGAGAATGTCATTTGAGAATATTAATGATGGAAATGAGGCCAGTGGAGCGCTTTGTACTCACCAGCGAGGAGAGCGTGCAGTGGTGGCAATGTTCCTCTGTGAACAACACTGCTGGCGAGATGATGAGCGAGGGGATGTTTAGAAGCTTTTTGCGATTCATGCAAAAAATCAGACGAGGAGACTTCGTGTTCAAAATCTGAGGAGAAATGATAGCAATTCACGGGTTATCACACAAAGCGATTCGAAAAGTTGGGACCACGAATTTAAGGAAAGCGGATCCGATCATGGCGGAAACATGGGTTAAACAAATTACCAAGATATTCGATGTCTTGGGATGCGGAGAGCGAGAAGGTTCCATTCGCCACCTTTATGTTAAAGTGGCGGCGGACTCTTGGTGGGAATGCGTGAAGCGTACCCATCGGTACTTTTCGGCATGTCTTGGGAAGCGTTTGAAACTATTTAATGACAAATACTTTCACGAAAGTGTTGCGTCGTATATGAAGGAAGTGGAGTTCATTGATTAGAGCAAAACAACATGGCGGTGTCTCGATGCGAGGCAAAGTTTGCGAGTTATCGGTTTGCACCTCATTTGGTGGAGAATGAGGAGCGTATGGCCGCGGATGTTTCTTAGAGGTTTGAAAACGGCGTCGTCGATATCTCATTTCTCATAAATTTTCTCTCTATTAGGATGTTGTAAGCGAGGGCTCGATTATTAGGCGAGATACTTGAGTACGGTTGTTGAGGACCCTGACGAGGATCGTACCGAGAGATAGCGATCAGCAGAATAATGATAACCGGCGGAGAAAAAGCAGACGGACAAAAAATGGTAACCACTCTGGTGGTAATCATGGCCGTGAAAATAGAAAAGCGAGTCGGGAGGAGATTTAAAAAGGAGATTTAACATGACGACCGTATGAAGGCAGCGGTCTTGCGTGACAAGCTGGTTCTAAGGGAGAAACGACCACCGGTCGTATCTTTATAAATCACGGAAAAAGAGGACATATCGGTCAAGCATCCCTGAGCGATTCAAGGTATGCTATAATTGTGGAAAGGAAGGACATATCGCTTCGAGATTATGCGATGGCGAAACCTAGTTAAGTGAGGGACGGTGACTCAAAAAAAACATATCGAGAAAAGTCAAAGTCAGCGATTAGGGAAGAAGCGTTTGTTGTATTTGGTCAAAATCGAGGAACCAAGCGAGGTGATCACGGGTAAGCTATTTATAAATTCTTGCGAAGTTTATACCTTACTTGATCTGGGTGCTACCCATTCATTTATCTCTCTGCATGTGCTCAGCGTTTAAACTTGACTCAGGAGAAATTAGACTTTGACTATCTGTGGAAACTCAGTTAGGAGAAACTTTCATCACATCCTTTGTTTATAAATCTTGTTTGATTCAAGTTGGCACCATCACCTTTACATTGACCTTATCTCTTTAAAGATACTTGCTTTTGATGTGATTTTAGGGATTGATTGGTTAACTACTCATCGTACCAAAATTGATTGTTTTTCGTAAGGTTGTTAGTTTTCATATTCTAACTTGACTTTGTTATGCAATTCAAACAACTAAACCATTAAAATCAATCTTTGTCATATCTAATCATAAAGCTATTCGTTTATTGAAAAGCGGATGTCGAGCTTTCTTAGCCCATGTTATGGATTTGAATAAAGACACGTCAAATTTGAATAATATTCTGTTGTTATTGACTTTCTGGCGTATTTCACGAAGAACTTCCGGTCTACCCCGAGCGTGAAGTTGAATTCTTTATTGATCTTGAACTTTGGTACAAAGCCCATTTCTAAAACCCCATATCGAATGGCTCTATTGAACCGGGAGTTAAAGGTCAACTACGAGGAATTGTTGGACATCGGTTTCATTCGATCTAGTACATCTCCTTGGGGTGCTCTGTTTTATTTGTAAAGAAGAAAAGGCGGGAGTATGCGACTTTGTATTGACTATCGGGGAATTGAACCATGTCACCATCGAGAATAGGTATCCTCTACCTCGTATTGATGACTTGTTTGACCCGATTCTGAGGGCACAATTCTTTTTCAAAAATCGATCTTAGATTACGGATATCATCGGTGAAGATTAGGCGAGGATATTCAAAAAAAGGCGCCTTTAGAACTTCGGTATGGGCATTATGAATTCTTAGTCGTGTCTTTCGGATTAACTAATGCTCTGCTGACTTTCATGGATATGATGAGCAGAGTATTGAGGAATATTTGGATCGGATTCGTTGTTGTCTTTATTGATGACATCCTTATATATTCCAAAAGTCGTGAAGATCATGAGCACCATTTGAAATTTGGTACTCAAAGGCCGTGAAAACAAACTATATGCCAAATTGAAGAAATGCGAGTTACGGCTTGAGGAAGTAGCATTCCTTGGGCGCGTGGTGTCGAAACATGGAGTATCTGTTGATCGCGAAGATTGAAGCAATCTGAAGTTGGGAACAGCAAAGTCGGTGGTTGAAATCGTAGCTTTTTGGGCTTAATTTGGTTATTATCGGAGATTCGTGGAAGGGTTTTCTCGAATCGCTACTCCATTAACTTCGAGCTAACTTCGGAAGGATACAAAATTCGTTTGGAGCGAAGAATGCGAGAAGAGTTTCAAGAGCTTAAGAGGAGACTTATTTACTTTTGTTCTAACAATACCATCTGGTTCGGATGGATTTGTTATCTCTGATGATGCTTGAGCAAAGGGTTAGGATGTGTTCTCATGCAGCGTGGGAAAGTCCTTTATGCCTCATGACAACTTAAAAAAGTATGAGAGGAATTATCCTACTCGTGATCTAGAGTTAGCGGCCCGATCGTTTTCTTGTTAAAAAGATATGGGCACTTATCATATGGGGAGAAAGTGGAGATATATTAGGACCATAAAAAGCCTTAAATATTTCTTCACTCAAAAAAAAGAACTCGACATGCGGCGGTGACGTTGGCTCGAGCTATTGAAGACTACGACCACCACTATTGATACCATCTGGAAAAGCGAGCGTGGTGGCGGCGCGTTGAGTAGAAGATCATATCGAGGAGCGAGTGCGATGATGTCAGTATATCGCGTAGAGCCGACTTTAATAGAAAAAGTTAAGGTTGCTCGAGAGCCCAGGCCGGGGTGATCGTATGATGAAGAAAAAACAAGAAGGAGCTATTAGGGGCGAGAATTGATGAAGAAGGAATACTTGAGTCCACTCTAGACTTTGTGTTCTAACGACTACGATTTGAAGTACAAGATTATGATGGAGGCACCTGATACACCATTTGCAATCCATCTGGAAGTACTAAAATGTATCGTGATCTTGACATACATTTTGGTGGAACAATATGAAGAGAGAGATTGCAAAGTTTATCTCGATGTGTTTAACTTGTCAGCGTGTAAAGGCGGAGCATCTAGTACCTAAGGGTTAAGTTGCAACCACTTGAGATTCGAAATGGAAGTGGGAACACATTACCATGGATTTCGATTACGGGTCTTTCTACGGTTTCTCAAGGCATCAATCTATTTGGGTTATTGTTGATAGATTAACCAAGTCTGCTCATTTCTTGCCGAAATCTGGAGACTTATTCCTTGAGCGTCTTGCTAGTATATGCGTGAATGAGATTGTGAGGTTGCATGGCATACTGTATCCATAGTTTTGGATCGTGACCCAAGATTCACTTCAAGATTTTGGGTTAGCTTGCAAAAAGCTATGAGCGCAGTTTGCGATTTAGTTGGCATACCATCCCCAAGCAGACGGACAATCGAGAAGGACTATTCAAACTCTTGAAGATTTATTAAGACTACTGTGTCCTAGACTTCAAGGCGGTTAGGATAAGTATTTACCATTGGTGGAATTCTCCTACAACAATGAGTTATCGGCAAGTATAGGTGTGGCTCCATTGAAGCATTATATGGGCCGAAAATGTCGTTCTCGATATGTTGGGATGAGGTGGGTGAAGCAACATTGTTGGGACCGAGTTAATGCGATATGACTACAAGAAAAGATCAAATGATTGACAGCGTATACAAGCGGCACAAGATCGACAAAAGAGTTATGCGGATCTTCATCGAAAGGGCGTGGAATTTAGTGTAGGGGATCATGTATTATTGCGAGTTGCTCCGTGGAAGGGAGTTACAAGATTTGGGAGAGAGGAAAGCTCGATCCACGATTTATTGGTCCATTTCAAATTCTTTGCCGAGTAGGAAATGTAGCCTATAGACTCGCGTTACCTCAAGTATGTCTCGTGTTCATAATGTGTTTCACATATCATACTTCGTAAATATGTGAAAGACCGAACCACGTTATAGAGTTAGAAGCAGGACGAGATAAGTAGAAGACTTAGCGTATGAGGAGGTACTGTCAAGATCTTGGATAGGAAGGAGCATGTCCTACTGTATGAAAAGGTCATACCACAAGTTAAAGTTTTGTGGAGGAATCATCTTTATAGAGGAAATGACACAGGAATTGGAAGCGGAAATGAAAGCGAGGTATCCTCACCTTTTGAAACACCGAGTCGTCGTCGATTCGAGGGACGAAATTTCATAAGGAGGGAGGTTGTAAGACCCTGACTTATTATTAATGAAATTTAATTTTCTCTATTTATTATTTTGAAATAGTAAGGGTTGATTTGATTAATGTGGATAGTTAGGGGTAAAATCATAAATATTTCAAAATAAGCAGTGGTTATAAAATATTCATTGTTGTCGGGGAATATTCGTTTGGTCGTGGAATATTAAATCTTTGTCGGGGAATATTAAATGCGACAGTATGACCATGTGTGGGCCCCATGAAAGCGATTGGATGAAAAAGCGACAAATATAAGTTGTTTAAAAATAGCTTGGCGTAGTTATTCAGAGATTATCTTGTTAAAATACTAAATTGGTTAAAACACGATAGCTGCGGTATTGCACAATTATTGATTCTTACGTGAAGAAGGCACTACTCGATAATGGTTCGATAATTCTTATTCGATTTTATTTTATTGAGTTAATAATTCTTTGCGTTGATATTTTATATTCTTTGTTGTTTGATAATTGTCATTTACGGTATTTTTCATTATCGAAGCAATAATTCATATTATCTGAATAATATTATTAGATAACATTATTGGCAATGTCTAGAAAGTTACATCTAAGGAGAGGTTTGGTCACTAATTGCGGCGCCCGATAAGGAGAAATTCTTATTGGAAAGCCCCTCTTTCTGAGGAGCACTGGTTGTCGATATTGTGATTACGTAATATTATTTGTGAATAATTAATTATTGATTCATATGATGAGGAAAATATTGATTTTATGTGGATATAGATGGAGAAAATTTTTAATGTGACAATTGTTGAAAATTGAAATTTTATCTTTTTACGATAAAATAATTCATTTAAATATATTATTATATTTTAATAATATAATAATGGTGATATATTTTTACAACGAATGTGGGATATATGAGTATCTGAGGAGGAAGAGTATTTTTGTTGCAATAAATGTTTAAAACATGTTAAACATGTCGGTGGACCCCATTTATTATTTGAAATTTGATTATAGCTTTGTAAAATTGCCCGTTTGTGGATTTGGTCAATTTTTGTTTTTGGAATTGGAAAAACTTTCTTACGCAAAGTTGTAGAGAATTGAATTTCCTATAAAAACTCATGAGATTGAATTTTCTGATAAAAGGGCTATTTATTATGAATTATTGAAGTTAGAAGCTCGAAATAATTGATTTTGGAAGTTTTAAATATTTATATTTAAAAAAACGTTTTTTTGCATTTTGGTGGGCATCTTTAACACATGTCATGTTGCTGAAATTCAGTTCTTGATGCGTGGAGGATGTAGAAAAAAATAATATAATATTATATTTATTAAATTTTACGCTTTGGTGTTCTAGCATTTTCTATAAATAGGGTCTTGGGTTAGAATTGAAAATCACACGAAGCTGAAGTTTTTCTCTCTATATATTATCGGCGTATTCTTGTGAGTATTTTGAGTATACTTTGAGTATTGTTAGGCGGTTGCAAGTTCCTTGATGCTTTATATATCGGTATTTAAATTAGAAATCTTAATCTTTTTGAGGTAAGGGATGTTATTTTTTCTTCTCGAATGATATTATTTCTTGATATCATTATCTTTGAAATATTGGTTGAACTTTTTATCAAATTTGGAACTTTTCATATCGGGGTTACTATTCATGAGTTCTTATTCATTCTTATTACGAGTTATTATTCATGATTCTTATTATTCATGATTCTTATTCAGATTCTTATTACTTATTTGAAGCGTGAAGATGTTTTTGTGGAATTTCTATCTTTTGGTGTGGATTCTTATTCACGTATCTGGCCTTTATTCACGTATCTGGCCTTTATTCATAGAAAAATAAAATTTCTTCTTTTTGTCAAAATATCTAATACGGATACTAGCTTTGATTGTATCCGTGTTTTGATCATTCTTGAATTTTACACCACTATGATTATTTTTGAGGTATTTTTGAACATGGATAAAACAAAATACGAATCCTTAATCCTTAATCCTTGTCATTTTGTTTCCTTTGGATTCGTTTCTTTAAAAATATTTTCATCATCCTCGGTCTTAAATGATGATATTATTGAATATCTTTGGCTTTTGTAGTGCAAAGATGAATGATTCTGAAGAATATCTTTGGTAGTAGTGCAAAGATGAGCAGTGTTTAGATGAACATGACCAGTGATGAATATCTTTGGCACTGTAGTGCAAAGATGAATATTTGATTCGGATGTATATTGATTGATGTTCTACGGGGATAAAAGATGAGCGATGAACTTTTAAATTCATACATAGAAGATAGTAGTTTGCATTCTCTACTTAACTCTTCTAATGAATTATTATTTCATTGCGAATATTGATTTAAAATTTGTTGTCTATTGTATACTATTAGATTTTTCCTGTTGAAGACTAACGATAATTTGTTGTATATTATCTTAGTCGTAATATTCTTTCTTGGCTAGTTGAGCTCACCCCTTTTCCTTTTGTTCCATTTTTTTCTTCTCGGGAGGCGAGAATATAGCGATGCAGTGGGGTATGGAATGAAGGTTTTAGAAAGAATTGTTTAGTAGTCCTCACCATTTTTGTAAAATAATGTATCGATAAATGTGATGAGGATTTATTTGAGTATAGATATTATGCAGAAGATAATATTTGTATTTAAACTCACAGATTTCTTGTTGTAATAATAAAGTTGTAGTTGTTTACATACCATGTATTGACGATTTCGAGAATGGGTGATGTATACCTATTTTGGGAGTTTGGCGACTTTAACTTTATCAATTAAAGTCGGTTCTACTTTCGTATATTCGCCATCATCACGTGGGTCCACTGAGTCTTTATCTCCATCTCCATCCTTTGCAAGTCATACAAAATGGGCCTTTGCATTTATAATATTGCACTGCGTCGTGCGCATATGATCTTCTACTCGATCGTCATACTACCACGTTCGCTTTTCGGGATGGTATTGGATGGTATGATCATAATCTTTCAATAGTTCAAGCCAGCGTCGTTGTCGCATGTTGAGTTCCTTTTGAGTAAAGAAATATTTGAGGCTTTTATGATCCGTAAAGATCTCCACTTTCTCCCCATACAAGTAATGCCTCTAAATCTTTTAGTGCGAAGACAATTTATTGTCAACTCTAGATCATGAGTAGGATAATTCCTTTCATATTCTTTGAGTTGTTGTGAGGCATAGGCTATGACTTTCCCATGTTGCATGAAAACACATCCTAACCCTTTGCCCGAAGCATCATGTAAGACCGAATTTTATGAAATAAAAGTATTCAATTTTTATAATTACTATTCATGAGTTCTTATTCATGAGTTACTATTCATGAGTTCTTATTCACGATTCTTATTCATGAGTTTATTATGATGATTATTCTTATTCAGATTCTTATTCATGAGTTCTTATTCACGAGTTTCTTATTCTTGAGAGTTCTTATTCACGAGTTCTTATTCACGAGTACTATTATTCATGAAGCATGATGATTTTTTTTTTTCGTGAAGGCATTACTCGATAATTATTACGGTAATTCTTTATTCGATATTATATTTTATTGATTCGATAATTGCTTCGTTGATATTTTATATTATTGTTGTTTGATAATTTATCACGTACGATATTTTCCATTATCGAGACGATAATTCATATTATCTGAATAATATTATTGGATAACATTATTGGCAATGTCTAGAAAGTTACATCTAAGGAGAGGTTTGGTCACTAATTGCGGCGCGATAAGGAGAAATTCTTATTGGAAAGCCCCCTCTTTCACAGGAGCTGCACGGTTGTCGATATTGTGATTATGTAATATTATTTGTGAATAATTAATTATTGATTTTTATGATGAGAAAATATTTATTTTATGTGGATATAGATGGAGAAAATTTTTAAAGTGACAATTGTTGAAAATTAATATTTTATCTTTTACGATAAAATAATTCATTTAAATATATTATTTTAATAATATATTAATGGTGATATTTTTACGATGAATGTGGAATATATGAGTATATGAGGAGGAAGAATATTTTTGTTACAATAAATGTTTAAAACATGTTAAACATGTCGGTGGACCCCATTTCTTATTTGAAATTTGATTATATAATTTGTAAAATAAATACATTTGTGGATTTCGGTCAATTTCTGTTTGGAATTTGGAAAAACTTTCTTCTGCAAAGTTGTAGAATTGAATTTCCTATAAAAACTCATGAGATTCAAATTTTCTGATAAAAGAGATATTTATTATGAATTATTGAAGTTAGAAGTTAGAAATAATTGATTTTTTGAAAGTTTTAATTAATTTTAATAACAAAAACGTTTTTTTTTTGTTTTTGTCATTATTAGTGGCTGAATTCAGATGGTCAGATGATGGTCAATAAGTGGGCTTAGGAATTTAATATATATTATATTAATATTTTATTAAATTTTACTGCTTTGGTGTTTAGCATTTTTTCTATAAATAGGGTCTTGGGTTAGAATTGAAAATCACACGAAGCTGAGTTTTCTCTCTCTATATTATCGGCGTATTCTTGTGAGTATTTTGAGTATACTTTGAGTATTGCTATCACGGTGCAAGTTAGATTCGGCGTTATTCGGTCGAAATCTTGCTTTCTTTTGAGGTAAGGGATAGTAAGGGATTTTAAGGGTTATTATGTTTTTAGTTTGAAATTTTTCTGAACCTTCAAAAATTCTGGAAAAATTTGAAATGATATTTTGATGAGTTTTGTAGAGTGTGTCCAAAAATGGCGATTTTGGATGTATAGATTAGGAGTTATGGATTTTATGAGAAAAGACTATTTTAAAAGTAACTATTTATAACTCCTTGTGGTTAACTCCAAAATTGATGAAATTTTTATTGGGAGTACATCTATATAATATCAGTATACCGTATTAATTTCAAATTTTTGGATAAAAGTATAATTTATGATAAATGTTTAAATATTCGGTGGTTTTGGCCATATGAAAAATAGTAAATGAATTTTTAAAATTCTGAGAAAAATATATATTCAATATGGGACTATGTTATGCTAAATCCCAGAAAAGAAATATTTTTGGAACTGATTTGGTATTTTTCATGAAAATATTCTAGTTATGAGTAAATGAATTAAATATGTTATGTGAAGTAAGAAAATTAGAAAATATGATTTTATGGTTTGAGAATCATATATATAGGTATATGCAGATTTTTGATGAGGGTTTTGGTTATTGGTGATGAAATTTTATGAGTTTGGCATTTTATGATGATTAAATGCATTAATTAGTAAAGTGTAAACAATTTAAATAAATTGTTTATAAGTTTTAGAAATGATTAAAATATTATTGTAATATTAATAATATTAGATTATGAGATTTCTAAGTGATTTATAACATTTGGATTAAGGTGTTATAAATATGGATATGAATTTTATTATGAAACTTTATCTTTTAGGTATAGAGAGTTCTTATCTTGCATTATACGGTACTATATGAATATGAATACGAAGTCTTATTCACGAAAAATTGGTTTCTTTTCGACCAAATTATAGTTGATTTATGAATCTTACTCTTGAAATTAAAATCATGTTTTGATTATATTTATTTTATATAACATTCTTATAACCTAATGATGATATTTCTCTTTGACTTGAGTGTAAAGATGGGTAGATTATTGGTATGATCGTGACTAGGGTTCTCTTTGGCGATAGGAAAAAGTTGAATTGTATTTGGTATGATCATGACCATTGAATTCTGATTGAATATTTTTAACTTAAGTGCAAAGGTGAATTGATCGACATGGTTATAATTATTGTTATATAACCACGAAATGATTATGTATTTCTTTGATATATGAATATCTTTGGCTCGTAATGCAAAGATGACTGTTGTTGAATATCTTTGCTTTGTAGTGCAGAAGATGAATTATTGATGAATATTGAATATCTTTGCTTTGATGAAGAATTATTGATGAATATCTTTGGCTCGTGTCTGAAGATGACACATTGTTGAATATCTTTTGCTTTGTAGTGCAAAGATGAATTATTGATGAATATCTTTGGCTCGTAATGCAAGAAGATGACTTTTGTTGTTGAATATCTTTGCTTTGTAGTGCAAAGATGAATTATTGATGAATATCTTTGGCTCGTGTCTGAAGATGACTGTTGTTGAATATCTTTTGCTTTGTAGTGTAAAGATGAGCTGTTGATGAATATCTTTGACCCGTGGTGCAAAGATGAATTTATTAGTATGATTATGAGCGAGGCTGTGATTTGGTATAACCATGATATTTGATGTTTGAGGTAAAGGCGGTGATGAAAATTATCTTCGATCGTCACGGATGAGAAGAGAATTTAGAATCACAATTATGATTATGAGTTATTAATATGATTGTGGAAAAGGCTGTTGATTGATGTTACGAGGATAAAACATTGTTGGTGGACTTTTAACGTGGAGAAGACAATAGACTTTATAGTCTATTTGACTCTTTTAATGGATTGCTCGTTAAATTGCTGACTATGGTTGAAAAGTTTTATCATCTACCGTATGTTTCTAAATCTACGATTTATTCTTGATGAAGACTATTGATAATTTATTTATCTTTAGTCATAATATTCTTTCTTGAGCTAGTTGTGCTCACCCTTTTGTTTCTGATTCCTTTCGGGTAATAAAAAGTGTATTTGGGTTGGCGGAGATAACAAGGGAATAGAGCGGTGGTCTATAGTTGTTGAGGTTCTCCACAAAGAGTATGAAAATAATTTTATTGAGGGCTTTAGTGTGTTGTATTTTATACATCATTTAATAGTTATTTTGGTGAATTAAATAGGGTGGCGAACTGACTTTGGAAGGTGTTTTGTCACTTTATCATACAAGATGTCTAATGACATCTGAACTTCGTGTTATCATAAGACATGGTTGTGCTCATCCACTTCTTTGAGTATATTCTGAGCACTACTATATGATCTTGGTGTTTGTTTGAAGTATAATTCTCGATTTGAGGCGAGTGGAGATAATGATAAATCAAGAGAAGACTCGCCATTGGGAAGAATATGATAGTAATCTTCTCGTTTTTCTTTGGGGTCTATTAGATTGACGAGGATAATTACGTGGCCATATGATATCTACCGTAACCTAAAAGCATGGCCTCCCGTATACGAAGGTTTCTTGAGCACTTCCCAAAGATTCTAATTTCTAAAAGCAGGTTTTGGTTTGTACCTTTATGTAAGGTGTCATGGTGGCGTGTTATCGAGTTGGTGTCGAGTTACATTTGGTATATATTGGTATCAAAACTCACAAAATATGTGTTGTTGTATTTTTACGACAATTGTTGTAATAAAGTTGTAGTTGTTTTTTTAGTACCATATATTTGGCGACTCGAGAATGGGTTGGATGGAATGGACCTATTGGGGAATTCGTTACATTTGGTATCGAGCTTGGGGATATGATCTCTGGCGGAGATCGGGATTAGAACTAGGAGGAGAGATGAGTAAATCCTTTATTTAGTGTGTCTACCTAAGCTTATTTGTTGGTCGGTCGTAATATCGGGATATTATGTGATATATTAATTTGTTAAATTAACCCTTGTTTTGAAATTTGTATTCTAGAATGATATCGAAATACGAGGAGATGAGCAATGGAGAAATCATGATGGCGGGGAGATAGAATGCGAAATGAAAACAAGGTATTCTCGACTCTTTGAAATACCAGTGCACGTAAATTTGGGGACGAAATTTCATAAGGAGGGAGATTGTAAGACCGAATTTTATGAAATAAAAGTATTCAATTTTTTATAATTACTATTCATGAGTTCTTATTCATGAGTTCTTATTCATGAGTTCTTATTCACGAGTTCTTATTCATGAGTTCTTATTATTCATGAGTTCTTATTCACGATTTATTATTATTCATGAGTTCTTATTCACGAGTTTCTTATTCATGAGTTCTTATTCACGAGTTACTATTCACGAGTACTATTCATGAAGCATGATAATTTTTTTTTTTTTAAGTGAAGGCATTACTCGATAATTATTACGGTAATTCTTTATTCGATATTATATTTTATTGATTGATAATTGCTACGTTGATATTTTATATTATTGTTGTTTGATAATTATCACGGCGACGATATTTTCCATTATCAGACAATAATTCATATTATCTGAATAATATTATTGGATAACATTATTGGCAATGTCTAGAAAGTTACATCTAAGGAGAGGTTTGGTCACACTAATTAATGCTTGTAGGAAGGAGAAATTCTTATTGGAAAGCCCTGCTTTCTGAGGGCTGCTGGTTGTCGATATTGTGATTATGTAATATTATTTGTGAATAATTAATTATTGATTTTTATGATGAGAAAATATTTATTTTATGTGGATATAGATGGAGAAAATTTTAAAGTGACAATTGTTGAAAATTAATATTTTATCTTTTTACGATAAAATAATTCATTTAAATATATTATTTTAATAATATATTAATGGTGATATTTTTACGATGAATGTGGAATATATGAGTATATGAGGAGGAAGAATATTTTGTTACAATAAATGTTTAAAACATGTTAAACATGTCGGTGGACCCCATTTCTTATTTGAAATTTGATTATAGGTTGTAAAATAAATACATTTGTGGATTTGGTCAATTTCTATTTGGAATTTGGAAAAACTTTCTTCTGAAAAGTTGTAGAGAATTGAATTTCCTATAAAAACTCATGAGATTGAATTTTCTGATAAAAGAGATATTTATTATGAATTATTGAAGTTAGAAGTTAGAAATAATTGATTTTTGAAAGTTTTAATTAATTTTAATAACAAAAACGTTTTTTTTTTTTTTGTCATTATTAGTGGCTGAATTCAGATGGTCAGATGAAGCAAAAGAGTGGGCTTAGGAATTTAATATATATATATATTAATATTTTATTAAATTTTACTGCTTTGGTGTTCTAGCATTTTTTCTATAAATAGGGTCTTGGGTTAGAATTGAAAATCACACGAAGCTGAGTTTTTTCTCTCTATATTATCGGCGTATTCTTGTGAGTATTTTGAGTATACTTTGAGTATTTCTATACGATTGCAAGTTAGATTCGTTATTCGGTCGGAAATCTTCTTTCTTTTGAGGTAAGGGATAGTAAGGGATTTTAAGGGTTATTATGTTTTTAGTTTGAAATTTTTCTGAACCTTCAAAATTCTGGAAAAATTTGAAATGATATTTTGATGAGTTTTGTAGAGTGTGTCCAAAAATGGCGATTTTGGATGTATAGATTAGGAGTTATGGATTTTATGAGAAAAGACTATTTTAAAAGTAACTATTTATAACTCCTTGTGGTTAACTCCAAAATTGATGAAATTTTTATTGGGAGTACATCTATATAATATCAGTATACCGTATTAATTTCAAATTTTTGGATAAAAGTATAATTTATGATAAATGTTTAAATATTCGGTGGTTTTGGCCATATGAAAAATAGTAAATGAATTTTTAAAATTCTGAGAAAAATATATATTCAATATGGGACTATGTTATGCTAAATCCCAGAAAAGAAATATTTTTGGAACTGATTTGGTATTTTTCATGAAAATGTTCTAGTTATGAGTAAATGAATTAAATATGTTATGTGAAGTAAGAAAATTAGAAAATATGATTTTATGGTTTGAGAATCATATATGAGGTATATCAGATTTTTGATGAGGGTTTTGGTTATTGGTGATGAAATTTTATGAGTTTGGCATTTTATGATGATTAAATGCATTAATTAGTAAAGTGTAAACAATTTAAATAAATTGTTTATAAGTTTTAGAAATGATTAAAATATTATTGTAATATTAATAATATTAGATTATGAGATTTCTAAGTGATTTATAACATTTGGATTAAGGTGTTATAAATATGGATATGAATTTTATTATGAAACTTTATCTTTTAGGTATCGAGGAGTTCTTATATGCGTATCACGGTACTATATATACGAATACGAGTCTTATTCACGACAAATTGGTTTCTTTTCGACCAAATTATAGTTGATTTATGAATCTTACTCTTGAAATTAAAACCATGTTTTGATTATATTATTTTTTATATAACATTCTTATAAACCTAATGATGATATTTCTCTTTGACTTGAGTGTAAAGATGGGTAGATTATTGGTATGATCATGACTAGGGTTCTCTTTGGCGGTGGGGAAAAGTTGAATTGTATTTGGTATGATCATGACCATTGAATTCTGATTGAATATTTTTAACTTAAGTGCAAAGGTGAATTGATCGACATGGTTATAATTATTGTTATATAACCACGAAATGATTATGTATTTCTTTGATATATGAATATCTTTGGCTCGTAATGCAAAGATGACTTTTGTTGTTGAATATTTTGTTGTTGAATATCTTTGCTTTGTAGTGCAAAAGATGAATTATTGATGAATATCTTTTTTTTGTAGTGTTGAAAGATGAATTATTGATGAATATCTTTGGCTCGTAATGCTGAAGATTTTGTTGTTGAATATCTTTGCTTTGTAGTGCAAAGATGAATTATTGATGAATATCTTTGGCTCGTAATGCAAAGATGACTGTTGTTGAATATCTTTTGCTTTGTAGTGCAAAGATGAATTATTGATGAATATCTTTTGGCTCATGTGATGAAGATGTTGTTGAATATCTTTGCTTTGTAGTGTAAAGATGAGCTGTTGATGAATATCTTTGACCCGTGGTGCAAAGATGAATTTATTAGTATGATTATGAGCGAGGCGTGATTTGGTATAACCATGATATTTGATGTTTCGGGTAAAGGCGGTGATGAAAATTATCTTCGTCTGGATGAGAAGAGAATTTAGAATCACAATTATGATTATGAGTTATTCATATGATTGTGGAAAAGGCTGTTGATTGATGTTCTGAGGATAAAACATTGTTGGTGGACTTTTAGCGTGGAGAAGACAATAGACTTTATAGTCTATTTGACTCTTTTAATGGATTGCTCGTTCATTTATGACTATGGTTGAAAAGTTTTATCATCTACCGTATGTTCTAAATCTACGATTTATTCTTGATGAAGACTATTGATAATTTATTTATCTTTAGTCATAATATTCTTTCTTGAGCTAGTTGTGCTCACCCTTTTGTTTCACAATTCCTTTCGAGGAAATAAAAAGTGTAAATTTGGGTTGGCCGGAGATAACAAGGGAATAGAGCGGTGGTCTATAGTTGTTGAGGTTCTCCACAAAGAGTATGAAAATAATTTTATTGAGGGCTTTAGTGTGTTGTATTTTATACATCATTTAATAGTTATTTTTGGTGAATTAAATAGGGTGAGGAGAACCTGACTTTGGAAGGTGTTTTGTCCTTTATCATACAAGATGTCTAATGACATACTGAGCTTCGTGTTATCATAAGACATGGTTTGTGCTCATCCACTTCTTTGAGTATATTTCTGAGCACTACTATATGATCTTGGTGTTTGTTTGAAGTATAATTCTCAATTTGAGGCGAGTGGAGATAATGATAAATCAAGAGAAGACTACGCCATTGGGAAGAATATGATAGTAATCTTCTCGTTTTTTCTTTAGGGGTCTATTAGATTGACGAGGATAATTACGTAAAAGTGGCATATGATATCTACCGTAACCTAAAAGCATGGCCTCCCGTATACGAAGGTTTCTTGAGCACTTCCCAAAGATCTAATTTCTAAAGCAGGGTTTTTATTTTGTACCTTTATATATAGTAAGGTGTCATGGTGACGTGTTATCGAGTTGGTGTCGAGTTACATTTGGTATATATTGGTATCAAAACTCACAAAATATGTGTTGTTGTATTTTGCTACGACAATTGTTGTAATAAAGTTGTAGTTGTTTTACGTACCATATATTTGGCGACTCGAGAATGGGTTGGATGGAATGGACCTATTTTGGGAATTATGATGTGTAGTTAACCAATCAATCCCTAGAAATACATTAACAAATGAATATCAAGTATTTTCAATGAAATAAGATCGACAGTAACGTAAGCTTGTGCCGATTTGAACTAAAACAAGACTTATAAACCGTGGATGTAATGAAGGTTTCTCATAATGGAGTTTCAACGAGATAAGTCAAAGTCCAATTTTTTCTCCTGAGTCAAATTTAAACGTTGAGTATTTTCAATGAAGTAGGAGAAATGAAAAGTGGGTAGAACCAAGACTTATCAAATAAAGTATAAACTTCGCTAGAGTTTATGATTAAGCTTACCCGTGATGACTCAAATTCGCGTTGGTTCCTTGCTTTGAAGGGAGGTCACAACAAAAACGCTCTCCTCAGACTACCGATTTGACTTTTAAGGACGACCTTTGGTGCCTCCATCTTAAGCATTGAACTTGTCTTTGGTGAACTTTGACAAAATCTTGGTGAACTTGTCTTTGGTGACCTTCTCTCCCACAATTATAACATGCTTTGGACTGATCGCGCATAATTTGGACTAATGTGTCCCTCCCCTCCGCATTTGAAACATATGATAGGTGGTCGTTCTCCTTCTTTAACAACGGTTGCTGGTGCTGACGTCTTTCCATCATTGTTGAATCTCCTTTTTTTGAAATATCCATTCTTACTGTTTTGACCCTGATTACCACCGAAGTGGTTACCATTTCTGGCCTGTTGATTCCCTCCACGCTTGTTGTCACCACTTCGATGACTGTTCTCACTAGTATTTATCATTTTGCCGGCTGCTCTCTTTTGGTTGGGATGACTCATTATCACGCTCCAATAATTGAGCCCTATTAACAACATCTGAATACAAACACAGTTTATAAGAGATAAGATATTGACGTATCTCAGGTTTCAAACCTCTTAAAAACATTCGCGTCATTCTCTCCTCATTATCAACCAAATGGGATGCAAACCGAGATAACTCGGCAAACTTGGCTTCGTACTGCGATACGGTCATGTTGTTTTGTTCCAACTTGATGAACTCTACTTCTTTCATGTGACGAATACTTTCGGGAAAGTACTTGTCGTTGAACAGTTCCTGGAACTTCTCCCAAGACATCTTGATGCGGCGGAGTTGAGTCGTTTCTGATTCCTACCAAGAATCGCCTCTGCCTTAACATGAAGGTGGCAAAAGGAAACTTTTGCTCTTCGGAGCAACCCAAGACATCAAATATCTTGTTGATTTGCTTTATCCACGTCTCTGTCTTAAGTAGTTTTGGCTCTCTAAAAAACTCCGGTGGTCCCAATTTCTTAAACTGTTTGGCGGTGACCATTCGAGAGTTACCAGTATTTCCACCTGCATTTTGTACAGGAGCCAATATTTCCTGTTGTTGCATGAATTGCATAAAGCCTCTAAACATTCCATCATTCATCATTTGGTCAGTGTTGTTATTTGCCTGAGGAACGTTGCCTTCCTGATGCACATTATCCTGATTATTGATCTATGGAGAATCAACGGTCTCCTGTGCTCTATTGATAATCTCAACATTCTCGGATGTCATTTTCAAATACTGCCACAAAACAAGAATTAAATAACATATCACATATTATCCCTATACTCTGACCAACCAATTAAATAACAAATAAACTTAGGTAGGTCATACTAGCGAAAGAATTTTCCGTCTCTCCCCTCCTAGTTCTTGTCTCACATCTTAGCCAGGGATCATATCCCTAAGCTTTGATACCAACTGTGACGCCCCCAAAATAGGTATACATCACCCATCTTGAGTCGCCAATACATGGTACAAAATTCAAATACAACTTAATTATACAATGATCGTGTAAAGTGCGACAAAATACATCTTTGTGAGTTTTAATACAAATAATGCCTTCTAGACAATATTCACTCTCAGAATAAGTCTTCAATACGTTTATTATCACACTATTTAACAGAATAGTGAGGACTACTAGCTAACACTATCATCCAGAACATCACTCCGTTCCCCGATTCGTCCCAGCTACGCTCTCATTTCCTGAAGAGAACAGTGAAAGAAAGGGTGAGCTCAACTAGCCCAGCAAAAAATATTATGACTAAGATAATGCAGAATAAATTATCATTAGTCTCTAACAATGTTAAAGCGATAAAATACAATAGACATCAAGTTTAAGCTGCGGTGAACAAGCAATCCATTAAAAGAGTCAAGACAGAGAATAAAATCTACTATCTTTTATGTTTTAAAAAGGTTTTCATCACTTTTATCATTTGGGACTCACTAAATAAATAATCCACATCATCCCCCACTACGACGAGAGGATATTCATTAGGGTCACGACCACAAATTCCATGCACTACGGCCGAGGATATTTGTGTATTCATCAATGGTTATGATCATGCCAACAACTTTCCATCACTGTACTACGACCAATGAGGACTTTTATCACATTATTTGTAACATTACGGTCATGATTTACACCGAATAATCCACAGTCATAATCATACCAAGTCCATCTACGCACTTTCTGTGCCACAGATGACTTTAAAAAAATATAAACATGAGGATGATGACAATGATATAAGAATTCAATAAAACAAGTTCAAGAATTAATTTGTCCAGGAATCAATAACGTCCAAATTGTCAACATGATACTTCTTTGTAAGGTAAAATTCAAGAATGCTCAGAAGAATATTTCCATGAAAAGATACTGGATGAAGCGCAAATATCAAGAATATTCCACTAATTTCATGGAGTATAGAAGTCAAAATTTTAACCAACTGAGAATAATAAGGAATGGAATAACAACAGAAATCACCATGCATGCGGTACTTCGCATAGATAAGTTATTCCAACAGAATAATAATAACGAAACCAGGTCAGGTGAAAATCACACCGATAGGATGTTCCAACAGAATAATAAAGAATGGAATAACAACAGAAATCACCATGCATGCGGTACTTGCGTATGCGAGTTATTCCAATGAATAATAAATAAAGAATAATAAAGAGCGGAACGTGTCCGGTGTAAACACATGATGAGGATATTCCAGCGTAATAATAATAAAGACGAGAATAATAAAGAGCGGAACCAGTCCCGGCGTAAAAGCCTGAGCAAGGATGTTCCAAGCGGAATAATAAAGACGAGAATAATAAAGACGGAACCAGTTAGGCGTAAAGCATAAACGAGGATGTTCCAGCGGAATAATAAATCTGAGAATAATAGAAGAATGTCACCAAGTATAGGGTATTAGTATATAAAAGTTATTCCAACGAGAATAATAAAGAAATAGAATAATGAAGTTCTCTTCTTGAATACAAAAGAATAATATCCCTACCTAGTAAAAGAAAGCGAATATATGAAAAGAAAGTTAGCGGACTTCTCTTATTTCTCTCTATAACTTTCTCTCTCAGAGTTCAAAAATTTAAAAAAAAATAATGAAGAAATGAGCTTTATTTATAGAAAAATGGAATGCATAAGTAACTAACTCATGAGCGGTCAGGATCGATTTACTTTAATCTCGATCATCCATATTTAAAGCAAAATCTTTTAAATAAAAATATATATATATATATATATATACTAATAATAATTGTACTCTCTTCCTGCAAGTTTTTCAAACATTACAAATATATATATATATATTTAATTAATACAACTAGTACTCCTTTTCTGCCAAAATCAATTCCCTTCCCCTAGGCCACATATATAATATATATATATATATATATATATATATATATATATATATATATATATATATATATACCACATATGTCATATATAATACCAATAATAATACTCCTCCCGTGTCCATTAAAATTCCCCCCCACCCCCCCCCCCCCCCCATTATTAACCCAAGTGATAATTTGTCTTCCACCCAAGACTTTTTTCATACACATGGGTCCCACTTGTGGGCTCCCACCTTTTTATTATAAAAATAATTTTCTACCGATTATTTTAAAAATGGATAAACGAATCCATAAAATAAGTAAAATTGAGTGACTTCTCATGTAAGTTCTTAATAATAATCAATAGTGTGCTTGCCACTACGCAACATACGTGTATTATCGTACTTTTAACACCGGAAAGTGTTTCAAACAGTATCAATGGTAAAACTTCCGTAGTTATTTTAATAAAATATTTTTGCGTTTTTTCAATCCAACAACAAATCCAGTTAATGGAGTCCCAATTAACGATGATTGTATTCGTCGTCTACGAATATTTCCCGACACAAAGAATATTCTCTGACCAATCGAAATATTACCCACAACTATAACTTTATATCAAATCCACACCCAAAATATTAAAAATATTTCGAAAAAATTAAATATTTATTCATAAAATCTGGAATCTCACCAAAAACGTACAAGTAGCGCATTCATTCTTGTATTTTCTATTTTTGCCGAGTACGTACTATTACCTATTTATGAATTACTCCTATATATAATATTCAGTTTATATTTAATTTGATAATATTTGATATCTGTGACAATAATACTTTATTTGTCTCGAAACACTTATAGATTATTATTGATTCTTTAAATGTTAGTTTCAAATATTATTGAACTCAAAATAAATATAAATTTGTTGAAGTTTTAGTCAATTTTACTTGATAAATATTATAAATTACCTAAATATCATAAAATATATTATTATAATTTTGAATAAATTATATTAATTTTAAATTTAAAAATATGTTAAATTAATTCTAAAAAACAAAAATGATTTATATTTTTATACAAAAGAGTGTATTGCTTTTGTCGAAAACAATTTCTCATAAAATGTTTTGAAAATCATTTTCTTTAAAACAAATAGATCATAAGTATGAAGTCATATAGTTGCAAATTAGTACACTGCCGGTTTAGGCTGTAACGGCATGCATGATTGTAAATTAATATAATAAAATAAATTCAAGGGAGGAATGGAATGGAAATACTTAATTCAGCTTTGTCGATGTAGCGGTTAGCTAGGATTTTTTTTTTTTTTTTTTTTTTTGTCAATTCAAATCATCTATTCTTTTGATCAACAGTAGATTATGGTTGTTGAAATATATATATATATATATATATAGGTGCAGTTTACGTAAGAGCTCTTTTATTTTGTTAAAATGTTGATTTTTTTTTTTAGTTTTTTTTTTAAACCAACTAAAAAAAAGTTCAATATTTTATGGAACTGAATTTTTTTTATAATACAGTGTTTTGGATGTGATTTGAATACGTATAATAAAAATATATATACGATGCATGCGGTATATATATATATTTTAGTATAAATATCCAAATCACGCCAAAAAAATCTTGTATTATAAAAAAATTCGATTCATAAAATATTAAAAAAAAAAAAAAAGAAAAAAAAATCCGCATTTTAACAAAGTAAGAAAACCTTCACCGATGGGATTCGGTTACATATATATATATATATATATATATATATATATACGAGAATCCAACACTACTAGAAAATCACTTTATAATGACGATCGTTGGCCAAATCGCTTATAGTTAAAAAGACCGTCGCTAAAAGTTTTAGCGACGGTGCGTCGCCAATCGTCGCCATAGAACCCGCTTCGGTAAAAGCTATAGCGACGGTCTTTTGGCCTATAGCTTGACGATCATGAGCCTAGCTATAGATCATGGCAAAATCATGTATTTGCTCTTTACTAGTGTCGTTGAGAGTTATAGCTACGGTAATGGTAGTAGTTATAGATGTCTATAAGACGCTTCGGTGGCCGTCGCTATAGAGATGTGTTTTATAACACTTATAGCTACGATCGATGGCCGTCGCTATAGCCTTTTCATATTTTAAAAAAAAATTAATAATGCACATTTATTTAACAAACACAAATACAATATATAAAAATATTATATACATCATTTAAAATCATTCACATTACAACATTACAATATAATAGTTGAATAATTAATAACTTTTACATAATCATTCACATTACAAAATTAATAACTTTTACAATCGAACTCGAATATGGTGAGCGATGTTCCATTTTTGGAAGTAGCTTTTCTTTGTCTCAAAGAAGAAAATCTATCATGTAAACAGGACAAAATAGTAAAAGAGCAACTGAAACCTGAAACAAGAAGAATAACATATTAGAAAAGGTTAGATATCTCATAAGAAATGCAGAAGTTATAGTTTCAACATGCCTCAAATATGTACTTTTCGGGAAGAAAACGTGCCTACAAACAACATCTGCCTAATCACTGCTGCCCTTTTATTGTTATCAAACAATAAAAGACATGTGATGCAGAAAAGAGACCTGTCATCCAACTAATCACTGCTGCCCTTTTATTGTTATCAAACAACATCTGCCTACAAAAGGAAAATACTATTGAT
Source organism: Panax quinquefolius (assembly GCA_020205615.1). Taxonomy (NCBI): domain Eukaryota; kingdom Viridiplantae; phylum Streptophyta; class Magnoliopsida; order Apiales; family Araliaceae; genus Panax; species Panax quinquefolius. The sequence goes on from CM035156.1 coordinate 25,454,968, forward strand.
TCATAATAACTTCTAGCCATAATTTAACAGTCACATGGCTGGTAATCTTACCATATAAGCAACTAAAATACAGATTGTCTAGAAACAGCTATGTAACGCAATATGTTAGATAACAGAAATAGAAAGGGAGGTCACATGTAATATGTATTACTTTTTATATTGTCTAAAGCGACTATGTAACGTAATATGTTAGATCCTCGCATGAGACCAAGCAATTTTGTTCTCAATTTCGATCCAGCAAGAGACCAAGTGTGGCGCCCCCAAAATAGGTATACATCACTATTACGAGTTGTCAATACATGCAATGCGAAACAACTACAACTTTATTATTACAACCAGTAAAGCTGTGAGTTTGAATACAAATATTATCTTCTAGACAATATCTATACTCAAATAAATCCTCATCACATTTATTGATACATTATTTTACAAAATGGTGAGGACTACTAAACAATTCTTTCTAAAACCTTCATTCCATACCCAGGCTACGTGCTTTCGCTTATATTCTCGCCTCACGAGAAGAAAAATGGAACAAAAAGGAAAAGGGTGAGCTTAACTAGCCCAAGTAAAGAATATTATGACTAAGATAATATACAACAAATTATCGTTAGTCTTCAACGAGGAAAAATCTAATAGAATACAATAGACAACAAATTTTAAATCAATATTCGCAGTGAAATAATAATTCATTAGAAGAGTTAAGTAGAGAATGCAAAACTACTATCTTTTATGTATGAATTTAAAAGTTCATCGTCTATCTTTTATCCTGTAACATCAATCAATATACATACGGAATCAAATATTCATCTTTGCACTACAGCCAAAGATATTCATCGATTAAGTCGTGTTCATCTAAACACGTATGTTCATCTTTTGCACTACTACCAAAGATATTCTTGAGAAATCATTCATCTTTGCACCACAGGCAAAGATATTCAATAATATCATCATTTAAGACCGAGGATGATGAAAAATATTTTTAAAGAAAGCGAATCCGGTGAAACAAAATGACAAGGATTAAGGATTAAGGATTAAGGATTCATACTTTGTTTTATCCATGTCCAAAATACCTCAAAAATAATCACGGTGGTGTAAAATTCAAGAATGATCAAAACATGGATACAATCAAAGCTAGTATCCGAATAGATATTTTGGACAAAGAGAAGAAATTTCATTTTTTTGGTGAATAGTCAGATATCGTGAATAAGTGTCAAGTATCACGTGAATAGTAACTCAAACACCAAAAGATAGAAATTCCACAAAAAAACATTTTCACGCTTCATTAATAGTACTCGTGAATAGTAACTCATGAATAGTAACTCATGAATAGTAACTTCGTGAATAGTAACTTCATGAATAAGTAACCAGAACATGAAAAAGTTCAAAATTTGATAAAAAGTTCCAACCAATATTTCAAAGATAATGATATTGAAGAAATAATATCATTTGAGAAGAAAATAACATCCCTTACCTCGAAAGATTAGTACTTTAAATTTGGAATCTGGGATATAGTCTTTGAAGGGAACTTTGCGACCGTCTAACAATACTCAAAGTATACTCAAAATACTCACAAGAATATGCTCGATAATATAGAGAGAAAACTTGGTTTACGGTGTGATTTTCAATTCTAACCTAAGACCTATTTATAGGAAATTGCTTAGAACACCAAAGCGAGAAAATTTAATAAATTAATAATAAAATTATATAAATTTCCTACGCATGCCTAGAATCTAATTTCAGCCATCAAACACATGCCACATTCTAAAAAAAGTAAGAAAAAAATGTTTTTCTAATTTTAAATATTTTAAACTTCAAAATTAATTATTTGGACTTGAACTTCAATAATTCATAATAAATAGCCCTTTCATCGTAAAAATTGAATCCCTCAAGTTTTTATAGGAAATTCAATTCTCTACAACTTTGCGGAAGAAAGTTTTTCCAAATTCCAAATAGAAATTGACCAAAATCACAAAAGCAGGCGATTTTAAATTTATAATCAAATTTCGGTCAATAAATGGGGTCCACCGAGCATGTTTAACATGTTTTAAACATTTATTGCAACAAAAATACTCTTCCTCCTCGTATACTCATATATCCCACATTCGTTGTAAGAATATCACCATTATTATATTATTAAAATATAATAATATATTTAAATGAATTATTTTATCGAGAAAAAGATAAAATTTTAATTTTCAACAATTGTCACATTAAAAATTTTCTCCATCTATATCCACATAAAATTAATATTTTCCTCATCATATGAATCAATAATTAATTATTCACAAATAATATTACTGAGAATCACAATATTGACAACCAGTGCGGTTCCAGGAAGAGGGGCTTTCAATAAGAATTTCTCTCTTCTTGGCGCAGCAATTAGGTGACCAAACCTCTCCTTAGATGAGAACTTTCTAGACATTGCCAATAATGTTATCTAATAATATTATTCAGATAATATGAATTATTGCTTCGATAATGAAAAATCTTGTGTAATGACAATTATTGAAACAACAAAGAATATAAAATATCAATAAAGCAATTATTAAATCAATAAAATATCTTGAACAATAATTCGTAACCATTATTGAGTAGTGCCTTCTTACGTAAGAATCAATAATTGGTGCAATCTGGTGTCTTCTTTTGTGTTTTAACCACCGAGTATTTTAACAAGATTAGCGGTAATAACTACTGTTTGTTATTTTTAAATAACTTATATTTGTCGTTTTCTTCATCCAATCGCTTTTACGTTATGGGGCCCACACATTGCATCGGTCGCCGTCGCATACGAATATTCCCTGACAAAGCGATCTGAATATTCCACGACCAAACGAATATTCCCGACAACAATGAATATTTTATAACCACTTGCTTATTTTGAAGTATTTGCGTATTTTACCCTTAACTATCCACATTAATCAAATCAACCCTTACTATTTCAAAATAATAAATAGAAAATTAAATTTCATTAATAATAAGTTGGGGTCTTACAACCTCCCTCCTTATGAAATTTCGACCTCGAAATTGACGTGCGATACTGGTGTTTGAAAAGGTGAGGATACCTTGCTTTCATTTCGTTTCCAATTCCGGGTCATTTCCTCTATAGCATGATTCATCCACAAAACTTTAACTTGTGGTATGACCTTTCTTGGCGTAGGACATGCTCCTTCCTATCCAAGATCTTGGCGGTACCTCCTCATACGTTAAGTCTTGACTATTTCGTCAGGTTTCTAATTCTATAACGTGGTTCTTGTCTTTCACATATTTCTGAAGTATGGATATGTGAAACACATTATGAACACGAGACATACTTGGAGGTAACTTATGAGTCTATAGGCTACATTCCTACTCGGTCAAGAATTTGAAATGGACCGATAAATCGTGGATTGAGCTTTCCTCTCTTCCCAAATCTTGTAACTCCCTTCCATGGAGCAACTCCCAATAATCATGATCCCCTACACTAAATTCCCGTCCTTTCGATGAAGATCCGCATAACTCTTTTTGTCGATCTTGTGCCATTTGTATCGTTGTCGAATCATTTGGATCTTTTCAGAGTCATATACGTACCAACTCGGGTTCCAACGGTGTTGCTTCACCCACCTCGTCCCAACATATCTTGGAAGCGACACTTTCGTCCATATAATGCTTCAAATGGAGCTACACTATACTTGCTCGATAAGCTGTTGTTGTAGGAGAATTCCATCAATGGTAAATACTTATCCCAAGCGCCCTTGAAGTACAGGACAAAGAGTCTTAATAAATCTTCAAGAGTTTGAATAGTCCTTTCGATTGTCCATGGTTTGAGGATGGTATGCCGAACCAGAATAAATAAATCCGTGCCCATAGCTTTTTGCAAGCTAACCCAAAATCTTGAAGTGAATCTTGGGTCACGATCCGAAACTATGGATACAGCATGCCATGCAACCTCACAATCTCATTCACGTACATACTTGCAAGGCGTTCAAGTGAATAAGTCTCCGTGTCGGCAAGAAATGAGCGAGACTTGGTTAATCTATCAATAATAACCCAAATAGCATTGATGCCACGAGAAAGCGTAGGAAGACCCGTACTTGAAATCCATGGTAATGTGTTCCCACTTCCATTTCGGAATCTCAAGTGGTTGCAACGGACCCTTAGGTACTAGATGCTCCGCCTTTACACGTTGACAAGTTAAACACATTGAGATAAACTTTGCAATCTCTCTCTTCATATTGTTCCACCAAAATGTATGTCGAAGATAACGATACATTTTAGTACTTCCGAGGATGGATTGCAAATGGTGTATTTTGTGCCTCCATCATAATCTTGTACTTCAAATCGAGTCGTTAGGGAACACAAAGTCTAGAGTGGACTCAAGTATTCCTTCTTCATCAATTCTCGCTTAGGAATAGCTCCTTCTTGTACTTTCTTCTTCATACGCATCATTAAAGATTCGGTGGCTTGAGCAACCTTAACTTTTCTATTAAAGTTGGCTCTGTCGTATACTTGACATCATCGCTTTTCGTTCACGCATATGATCTTCTTCTACTCAACGCGTCATTTACCACGTTCGCTTTTCGGGATGGTATTGAATAGTGTGGTCGTAGTCTTTCAATAGCTCGAGCCAGCGTCCTTCGCCGCATGTTGAGTTCTTTTGAGTGAAGAAATATTTAAGGCTTTTATGGTGCGAATATATCTCCACTTTCTCCCCATATAGATAGTGCCTCCATATCTTTTAATGAAAACGATCCGGCTCACTTAACTCTAGATCATGAGTAGGATAATTCCTCTCATACTCTTTAAGTTGTCATGAGGCATAAGCTATGACTTTCCCACGTTGCATGAGAACACATCCTAACCCTTTGCACGAAGCATCATTTGTAGATAACAAATCCATCCAAGAACCGGATGGTATTGTTAGAACAGTCTTAGAAATAAGTCTCTCTTAAGCTCTTGGAAACTTTTCTCGCATTCTTCGCTCCAAACGAATTTTGTATCTCGTGACTCCCCAAAATTAGGTATACATCACCCATCTTGGGTCGCCACTTACATGGTGCATGAATTTAAATACAACTTATTAACATAAGCATGTATTAGGTGTACAATCGACATAAAGCGTGAGTTTAAATACAAATATAAATCTACTAGATATTATACAAACTCAAAAAAAAGTCCTCATTACAATTATTATCATACTATTTCACGAATAGTGAGGACTACTAATGCTATCTTCAGGACCATCACTCGTTTCCCCGACTCGTCCCAACTATATTCTCATTTCCTGAAGAGAACAGTGAAAGAAAGGGTGAGCTCAACTAGCCCAGTAAGAAATATTATGACTAAGATAATGCAGAATAAATTATCAATAGTCTTCAACAATGTTAAAGCGATAAAATACAATAGACAACCGGTTTAAGCTGCGGTGAATAAGCAATCCATTAAAAGAGTCAAGTAGAAAATAAAGTCTACTATCTTTTTAGGTTTTAAAGGTTTTTCATCATCATTATATATTTGAGACTCGACTTTAATAAATATTCCACATCATCGAATCACCCCTGCACTACGGCCAAGGATATTCTTTAGTATCACGACCACAATTATTCATGCACTACGGGCCAAGAATATTTGTGTATTCATTAATGGTCATGATCATGCCAACAACTGTCCACCAATGCACTACGGCCACTGAGGATTTTTATCACATCATTTGTAACATTACGGTCATGATTACACCGAATAGTCTCTGGTCATAATCATACCAAGTCCATCTATGCACTACAGGCCACAGATGACTTTCAACATAATATAAACATGAGGATGATGACAATGATATAAGAATTCAATAAAACAAGTTCAAGAATTATTTTATCCAGGAATTATTAACGTCCAAATTATCAACATGATACTGTTTTGTAGAGTAAAATTCAAGAATGATCAGAAGAATATTTCCATGAAAAGATACTGGATGAAACGCAAATATCAAGGATATTCCACTAATTTCATGGAGTATAAGTCAAAGTTTTAACCATTTGGGTATAATAAAGAATAGAATAACAAAAGAAATCACCATGCATGCGCGATGAAGCCTTGCAGAAAGTTATTCCAACAGAATAATAAATAACGGAACCAGGTCCGGCGTAAAACGCACAGACAGGATGTTCCAACAGAATAATAAAGAATGGAACCAGGTCCGGCGTAAAACACACAGACAGGATGTTCCAACAGAATAATAATAAAGACGGAACCAGGTCCGGTGTAAAACACAATGACATGTGATGTTCCAGCGAGATATAATAATAAAAGGCGGAACCAGTGGGTGTAAAACACATGAGACAGGATGTTCCAAGAATAATAATAAAAAGCGGAACCCAGTCAAATTGTAAAACACACATGATGCAGGATGTTCCAATGAATAATAGAAGAATGTCACAAAGTATAGGGTAAACTTGGCGTATATGAGTTATTCCAATGAATAATAAGCAATGGAATAACAATGATTCTCTTCATGAATAAGAAAGAATAACACCCCTTACATTTGGTAGGAGATTGAATCTGCGCAGCGGTGTAGTAATAAAATACTCTTCTTCCTTCTCTCTTATTCTCTATACTTTCTCTCTCTATAGCTTGAATGAATTCGTGAAAATAATGAAGCCCTAGGCCTCTATTTATAGAAGATTTCTAGCTTTACTTTTCTTAGTGTGAAAAGCAAGCAAGTGCTCGACGACTAATGATGTGAAAAGAAAAGTGGTTTGGCGCTTTGTAATGTGAAGCGACAAGTGGTTCGGACGCCTTTGTAATGTGAAACGACAAGTGGTTCGACGTCGGTAAAGGTAATTACTATTAACGAAGGTAAATACTATTGACGAAGGTAAATACTATTCACAAGGGTAATTACTATTGACGAAGGTAATTACTATCAGAGGTGAAGGTAAATACTATTCACAAGGGTAATTACTATTGACGAAGAGACTCTTAGATGATGACATATGAGCCTCCCATAAAATAATCAAACTTACCACAAATCATTTTTTTTCATCAACACATATTTAATCTTTCAACAATTATTAATCATTTATAACTTGTCGTCTCAATTATTGATTTAATACTATAACATATTATCTGAGATGATCTTTGTGACAATAATTGAATCAATAATATAAGAGATATGATGCGGTGAATTATTGTAGTAATAATTGAGCATGGTGAGTGACTTCTCACGTAAGCATCAATAATCAATACTGTAGTGTCTACTATGCAACCACCAGACATCGTATTCTTTGTACTTTACCACCGGGTAGTTCAACAGCTTTTTAACGGTAACACCTCCGCCGTTATTTTTATAAAATATTTTTGTCGTTTTCTCAATCAAACAATAATTACATTTTGTGGGGTCCACCAATGATTGAGTAGTTATGCGAATATTCCCTAACAAAAGAATATTCCCAGACCAAACGAATATTTTATAACAACTTGCATACTTTGCAAAATTTATAAATATTACCCACAACTATAACATTATATCAAATTTATTCCATAATATTCAAAAATAATATTTATAGAAAAATTCATCTTTATTTATAAAAGTGGGGTCTTACAACCTCCCCTTCTTATGAAATTTAGCCCTCGAAATTAGGTACGATACTGGTATGTCGAAGAGGTAAGGATACCTTGATTTCATTTGATTCTAACTCCCAAGTCATTTGCTTCAACATCGTGGTTCCTCCACAAAACTTTGACTTGAGGTATAACCTTGAAGCGTAGAATATGTTCCTTCTTATCCAAAATTTGAACAGGGAACCTCTTCATACGTCAAATCTTCCGCTTATTTAAATCCGGTTCTAACTCAATAATATGGTTCGGGTCTTTCACATATTTACGTAACATAGATATGTGAAAAAGCGTTATGAACACGAGACATATTTGGCAGAAAGCGAGTCTATAGGCCACGATTCCTACTCGATCGAGGATTAAAATGGACCAGATGAATCGAGGATTAAGTTTTCCTCTCTTTCAAAATCTTGTAACTCCTTTCCATGGAGCAACTCTTAACAACACATGATCTCCTATATCAATTCCACGTCCTTTCGATGAAGATCAAGATAACTCTTTTATCGATTTTGTGAGGTTTTTTTATATCGTTGTCGGATCGTTTGAATCTTTTTCAGTAGTCATACGTACCAACTTCGGTCCCAACAACGTTGCTTCACCCACCTCATCCTAGCATCTTTTGAGAAGCGACACTTTCTTCCATACAATGCTTGAATGGAGCCATGCCAATACTTGCTTGATAAGCTGTTGTTATAGGAAAACTCCACCGATGGTAAGAACTTGTCCCAACTCCTTGAAATCAAGGACACGAGTCTTAATAGATCTTCAAGAGTTTGAATAGTCCTCTCCACCGTCCAAATCGGTCACCGAGGATGATATCCGAGCTAAATCGCAAGTCTGTGCCCATAGCTTTTTTGCAAACTAACCCAAAATCGTGAAGTGAATCTTGGGTCTTGATCGAAACTATGGATCCAAGATACCATGCAGATCTTATAATCTCGTTTATGCGCATCTGACGAGCAAGCGTTCAAGTGTATAAGTTTCTCGTATCGGTAAGAAATGAGCAGACTTGGTCAATCTATCAACAATGACCCAAATCGCATCAATGCCTTGAGAAACCTTAGGAAGGCCGTGCTTGAAATCCATGGTAATGTGCTCCCACTTCCATTCGGAATTTCAAGTGGTTGCAATGGACCTTTTGGTACTTGATGCTCGCTTTTAACTCGTTGACAAGTTAAACACCTTGAGATAAACAAGCGCTATCTCTCTCTCTTCATATTGCTCCACCAAAATGTATGACCGAATATCATGATACATTTTGGTACTCCCGTGATGGATTGCAAATGGTGTGTTATGCGCCTCCATCATGATATTATACTTTAAATCGAGGTCGTTAGGAACAAAGTCTGGAGTTGACTCAAGTATTCCTTCTTCATCGATTCTTGCTTCGGCAAGATAAGCGCCTTCTTGTACTTTCTTCCTCATACGCATCACCTCGGTCCGTAGCTTGAAAGCGACTTTAACTTTATCGATTAAAGTCGGTTCTACTCAGTATACTCGCTATCATCACATGCGTCCACGAGTCTTTAACTCTATCTCCATCCTTTGCAAGTCACACAAAATGGGCCTTTGCGTTGACAATATCGCTTTTCGTGCTTGCATATGATTTTCTACTCAATGCGTCGGCTACCACGTTCGCTTTTCAGGATGGTATTGGATGGTATGATCATAATCTTTCAACAGTTCAAGCCAACGTCGTTGTCGCATGTTGAGTTCCTTTTGAGTGAAGAAATATTTGAGGCTTTTATGATCCTTAAAAATCTCCACTTTCTCCTCATACAAGTAATGCCTCCAAATTTTAAGTGCAAAGACAACAGCTGCCAACTCTAGATCATGATTAGGATAATTCCTCTCATATTCTTTGAGTTGTTGCGAGGCATAGGCTATAACTTTTTCATGTTGCATAAGAACACATCCCAACCATTTACCCGAAGCATCACTGTAGATGACAAATCCCTCCGAGCAGGATGGTATTGTCGAGCAAGGTCTTTGAAATAAGTCTCCTCCTCTTGAGTTCTTGAAAACTCTTCTCACATTCTTCGCTCCAACCGAAACTTTGTATCTTTTCGAGTCATTTGAGTCGATGGAGTAGCGATTCGAGAAAATCCTTCCACGAATCTCCGATAATAACCAATTAAACCGAGAAAGCTACGACTTGATCATCGATTTAGGTTGTTCCCGACTTTGAATAGCTTCAATCTTTCTTTGGGTCAACAGATATTCCATGACTTGATACCACGTGCCCAAGGAATGCTACTTCTTCAAGCCAGAACTCACATTTCTTCAACTTGGCATAAAACTTATATTCACGAAGCTTTTGGAGTGTCAGCCTCAAGTGTTGCTCATGATCTTCACGGCTTTTGGAATAAATAAGGATGTCATCAATAAAGACGACCACAAAGTGATCTAAATATTCCTTGAATACTCGGTTCATCATATCCATGAAGGCGGCGAGGAGCATTAGTCAATCCAAAGGACATGACTAGGAATTCATAATGCCCGTCATCGAGTTCCGAAAGCCGCGTCTTTGGAATGTCGTGGTTCTAATCTTCAATTGGTGATATCTGAAGCGAAGATCAATCTTTGAAAAGAATTTGGCTCCTTGCAATCTGGTCAAACAGGTCATCAATACGTGGCAATGGATACCTATTTTTGATGGTGACATGATTCAACTCCGATAATCAATACAAAGTCGCGATACTCCCATCTTTCTTTCTTCACGAATAGAGTAAAGAGCACCCCAAGGAGAAGTACTAGGACGAATAAAGCCAATGTCTAACAATTCCTGCGGTTGGGTCTTTAACTCACGAAGTTCAATAGAGCCATTCGATATGGGGCTTTGGAAATAGGTTTTATCTAGGGTTCAAGGTCGATACAAAATTCAATTTCATGCCGGGGTAGGGGGAAGTTCTTTGAGAATACGTCGGAAATTTATTAACAATAGAAATATCGTTTCAAAAGCGGCGTATTTTTGTTTAAATCTGTGACATGAGCTAAGAAAGCTTGACATCCGTTTTTCAATAAACGAATAGCTTTATGGCTTGAGATGGACCGTGATTGATTTTAATGGTTTGATGTCGTTTGAATTCGCATAATAGGTTGATTAGGAATATGAAAGCTAACAACCTTACGAAAACAATCAATTTTTGCATGATAAGTAGTTAACCCAACCAATCCCTAGAATCACGTTAAATGCAAGTATTTTAATGAAATAAGATCGATGCAATGTAATGTGAGGGTACCGATTTGAACCAAACAAGACTTATAAGCGAGTGGATGTAATGAAGGTTTCTCCCAACGGAGTTTCCACAGATAAGTCAAAGTCTAATTTCTCCTGAGTCAAATTTAATCGATGAAGCGCAAGTAGGAGAAATAAAAGAATGGGTAGAACCAGGTATCAAATAAAGTATAGACTTCATTAGAGTTTATGATAAGCTTACCCGTGATGACCTCATTCGGATTCCTTGCTCTTTGGGAGGTCACAACAAACGCTCTCCCTTATTTCACCGGTTTTGAATTTTTACGGGATGGCCTTTGGTGCCTCCATCCTAAGTGAATTTGTCTTGATGGCGACAAAATCGAGCTAAGTGACCTTCTCTTCCATAATTATAACATGCTTTGGACGGCATGACGCAGTTTTTTGGTGATGTGTCCCTCTCCTCCGCATTTGAAGCATATGATAGGTGGTCTTTCTCCTTCCTTAACAATGGGTCTTTGGTCTTGACGTCTTTCCATCATTGTTGAATCTCCGTTTTTGAAATGTCCATTCTTATTGTTTTTTGGCCTGATTACCAAAGTGAAGTGGTTACCATATCTGGCCTGTTGATTCCTCCACGCTTGTTGTCACCGCTTGATGACTACTCTCATTTGGTATTATAATTTTGCTTGGTACCGCTCTCTTTTAGTTGTGTTGACTCATTATCGCGTTCCACTAAGCGAGCCCTATTTACAAAATCCGAATACAAAAACACGGTTTATGAGAAATAAGATGTTGATGTATCTCCGCTTCAAACCTCTTAAAAACATTCGCGCCATTCTCTCTTCATTATCCACACAGTGGGACGCAAACCGTGAAAACTCCGCAAATTTTGCCTCGTATTGCGACACGGTCATATTGTTTTGTTCCAACTTGATAAACTCCACCTCCTTCATGTATGGCGCGAATACTTTCGGGAAAGTATTTGTCGTTGAACGACTCTGGAACTTCTCCCAAGATATCTTGAGACAATGAAGTTGAGTAAGTTTCTACCGATTCCCACGATGTCTCGCCTCTCCGCATGAATATAAAAGCGTGAAAGGAACCTTTTGCTCCTCGGAGCATCCCAAGACATCAAATATCTTGGTAATCTGCTTTATCCATGCTTCCGCGAGAAGTGGTTTTGCTCACCCTTAAACTCCGGTGGTCCCAGCTCCTTGAATTGTTTAGCGGTGACGCACCGAGAGTTTTCCATGTTTCCACCTACGTTTTGGACATGAGTCGCTCTCGCCTGCTGTTGCATAAATTGCATAAAGCCTCCGAACATTTGATCATTCATCATTTGGTCGGTGTTGTTATTTGCATGAGGATTGTCGCGCTTCACGATGCACATTATCCACGATTATTGATATGTGGTGAATCGGCGATCGCTCGCTGCGCTCCATTGCTATTCTCAACATTCTCGGATGTCATTTTCAGAATCGCCACAAAATAAAAGGTTAATTGACATATGTAACAAATTATCCCTATCTTTTGACCAACCAATAAAATAGCACATAAACTTAGGTAGGTCATACAATGAAGGTATTCCCGTCTCTCCCTCCTAGTACTATTCTCACATCTTAGCCAGGATCATATCCCAAGGTCTCGATACCAACTGTGGCGCCCCAAAATTAGGTATACATCACCCATCTTGGGTCGCCACTTACATGGTATAGAATTTAAATACAACTTATTAACATAAGCGTAGGTGTGCAATACGACATAAAGCGTGAGTTTAAATACAAATATCGCCTACTAGATATTATACAAACTCAAAAAAAGTCCTCATTACAATTATTATCACACTATTTCACGAATAGTGAGGACTACTAATGCTATCTCTTGGGACCATCACTCGTTTCCCGGCTCGTCCCCGGCTATATTCTCATTTCACGAAGAGAAACGGTGAAAGAAAGGGTGAGCTCAACTAGCCCAAGAAGAAATATTATGACTAAGATAATGCGAATAAATTATCAATAGTCTTCAACAATGTTAAAACCGATAAAATACAACAAAGACAACCGGTTTAAGCTGCGGTGAATAAGCAATCCATTAAAAGAGTCAAGTAGAAAATAAAGTCTACTATCTTTTAGGCTTTAAAAGGTTTTTCATCAACTGTTATATTTGAGACTCACTTTAATAAATATTCCACATCATCGAATCACCGCACTACGGCGAGGATATTCTTTAGTATCACGACCACAATTATTCATGCACTACGGGCCAAGAATATTTGTGTATTCATTAATGGTCATGATCATGCCAACAATCATCCACCAATGCACTACTACCATCGAGGATTTTTATCACATCATTTGTAACATTACGGCCATGATTACACGAATAGTCTCTCGGTCATAATCATACCAAGTCCATCTATGCACCATGGTGCCATGAGATGACTTTCAACATAATATAAACATGAGGATGATGACAATGATATAAGAATTCAATAAAACAAGTTCAAGAATTATTTTATCCAGAATTATTAACGCCCAAATTATCAACATAATCTTTGTTTTGTAGAGTAAAATTCAAGAATGATCGAGAAGAATATTTCCATGAAAGATCTTTGGATGAAACGCAAATATCAAGGATATTCCACTAATTTCATGGAGTATAGAAGTCAAAGTTTTAACCAATTTGGGTATAATAAAGAATAGAATAACAAAAGAAATCACCATGCATGCGATAAGCCAAGACAGGCGAGTTATTCCAACGAGAATAATAAATAACGGAACCAGTCCGGCGTGAAAGCGCCATGCACGAGGATGTTCGAAGAATAATAAAGAATGGAACCCGGTCCGGCGTAAAACACATGCATGGGATGTTCCAGCAGAGAATAATAATAAAAGGCGGAACCGGTCGGTGTAAAACACATGCATGGATGTTCCAATGAGAATAATAAAAAGACGGAACCAGTCGGTGTAAAACACATGCATGAGGATGTTCCAATGAGAATAATAATAAAAGCGGAACCAGTCCGGTGTAAAACACATGAGCGAGGATGTTCCAGCAGAATAATAATAAAAGCGGAACCAGTAGGTGTAAAAACACATGCACAGGATGTTCCCAAATGAATAATAGAAGAATGTCACAAAGTATAGAAGGTAAAAGCGTGATCTGAGTTATTCAGCGAGAATAATAAGCAATGGAATAACAACAGTTCTCTTCATGAATAAGAAAGAATAACACCCCTTACATTTGGTAGGAGATTGAATCTTTGCGGCGGTGTAGTAACAAAATACTCTTCTTCTTCTCTCTTATTCTCTCTATACTCTCTCTCTATAGCTTGAATGAATTCGTGAAAAATAATGAAGCCCTAGGCCTCTATTTATAGAAGATTTCTAGCTTAAGACCTTAGTGTGAAAAGGCAAGTGGCTTGAGACTAATGATGTGAAAAGAAAAGTGGTTTAGCGCCTTTGTAATGTGAAACGACAAGTGGTTCGGCGCTTTGTAATGTGAAACGACAAGTGGTTCGACGTCGGTAAAGGTAATTACTATTAACGAAGGTAAATACTATTGACGAAGGTAAATACTATTCACAAGGGTAATTACTATCATTGAAGGTAATTACTATCGACGAAGGTAAATACTATTCACAAGGGTAATTACTATTGACGAAGAGACTCTTAGATGATGACATATGAGCCCCCATAAAATAATCAAACTTACCACAAATTTTTTTTTTTCATCAACACATATTTAATCTTTCAACAATTATTAATCATTTATAACTTGTCGTCTCAATTATTGATTTAATACTATAACATATTATACACGGATGATCTTGTGACAATAATTGAATCAATAATATAAGAGATATGATGCAACAATTCTTGTAGTAATAATTGAGCATAGGTGAGTGACTTCTCACGTAAGCATCAATAATCAATACAGGTGTGCTACTTATGCAACCACGGCGTATTCATCGTATTTTTTACCACCGGGTAGTTCAACAGCTTTTATCGGTAACACCTCCGTAGTTATTTTTATAAAATATTTTTATCGTTTTCTCAATCAGACAATAATAATTACATTGTGGGGTCCACCAATGATTGAGCCGTTATGCGAATATTCCCTAACAAAAAGAATATTCCCAGACCAAACGAATATTTTATAACAACTTGCATACTTTGCAAAATTTATAAATATTACCCACAACTATAACATTATATCAAATTTATTCCATAATATTCAAAAATAATATTTATAGAAAAATTCATCTTTATTTATAAAAGTGAGGGTCTTACAATTATCCTTCCGAAGTTATTTGAGTTAATGGAGTAGCTATTCGAGAAAACCCTTCCGCGAATCTCCGATAATAACCATTTAAGCCCAAAAGCTACTTCGACTTGATCACCGACTTTGGTTGCTCCCAACTTTGTATTGCTTCAATCTTCACGGATCCACGGATACTCCATGTTTTGACACTGCGTGCCCAAGAAATGCTACTTCCTCGCCGTAACTCGCATTTCTTCAATTTGGCATATAGTTGGTTTTCACGAAGCCTTTGGAGTACCAACTTCAAATGGTGCTCATGATCTTCACGACTTTTGGAATATATAAGGATGTCATCAATAAAGACAACAACGAACCTGATCCAAATATTCCTTGAATACTCGGTTCATCATATCCATGAAAGCCATAGAAGCATTAGTCGATCAGAAGACATGACTAAGAATTCCTAATGCCCGCAGGAAGTTCTAAAGGCGTCTTTGGAATATCCTCGATTCTAATCTTCATTTGATGATATCCGTAAGCGAAGATCGATTTTTGAAAAGAATTGTGCCTTATGGCGGGTCAAACAAGTCATCAATACGAGGTAGAGGATACCTATTCTTGATGGTGACATGGTTCAATTCGATAGTCAATACAAAGTCGCATACTCCCGTCTTTCTTCTTTACAAATAAAAGCAGAGCACCCCAAGGAGATGTGTACTAGACGAATGAAACCGATGTCCAACAATTCACGTAGTTGGACCTTTAACTCCTGAAGTTCAATAGGAGCCATTCGATATGAGGTTTTAGAAATGGGCTTTGTACGGAGTTCAAGATCAATAAAGAATTCAACTTCACGTTCGGGGTAGACCGGGAAGTTCTTGGGAAATCGTCGGGAAAGTCAATAACAACATGAATATTATACAAATTTGACGTGTCTTTATTCAAATCCATAACATGGGCTAAGAAAGCTTGACATCCGTTTTTCAATAAACGAATAGCTTTATGATTAGATATGACAGTGATTGATTTTAATGGTTTAGTTGCTTGAATTCGTACAACAGGTTGGTTAGGAATATGAAAACTAATAACCTTACGAAAATAATCAATTTTGGCATGATGAGTAGTTAACCAATCAATCCCTAAAATCACATCAAAAGCAAGTATCTTTAAAGAGATAAGGTCAACAGGTAAGGTGATGGTGCCAACTTGAATCAAACAAGATTTATAAGCAAGTGGATGTGATGAAAGTTTCTCCTAACGGAGTTTCCACGAGATAGGTCAAAGTCTAATTTTTTAGAGTCAAGTTTAAACGTTGAGCACATGCAGGAGAGATAAATGAATGGGTATGCACGGTAGATCAAGTAAGGTATAAACTTCGCAAGAATTTATAAATAGCTTACCGTGATCACCTCGTTTGGGTTTCTCGCATTTTGACCGATCCACAACAAACGCTTCTTCCGGAATCGTTGACTTTGACTTTTCCGGGACGATCTTTTGAGTCACAATCCTATTTGAACTAGGTTTCGCCATCGTATAATCTCGGCGATATGTTCTTCCTTTCCACAATTATAGCATACCTTGAAACTGTTGTGGGCGGTTTGGTGATATGTCCCTCTTTTCGCATTTGTAGCATATAATGGGTGGTCGTTCTCCTCCTTAGAACCGATTCTTCGCTTAAGACCGCTCGTCTTCACATGGTTGTTGTTAAATCTCCTCTTTTAAAATCTCCTCGACTCGCTTCTTCTATTTTCATAGCCATGATTACCACCAAAATGGTTACCATTTTTGTCCGTCTGCATTTCTTTCTCCATTTGGTTATCATTATTACATTGATCGCTATCTCAGTACGATCCTCCGGTTATGGTCCCTTGGTTGAATATACTCGTTATCTCGCTTCTAACAATTGAGCCTCATTAACAACATCTGAATAGAGAGAAAATTTATGAGAAATGAGATATTGTCGTATCTTAGGGTTTCAAACCTCTCAAAAACATCCGCGTCATCGTTCCTCATTCTCCACCAAATGAGGTGCAAAACTGGATAACTCGCAAACTTTGCCTCGTCATCGAGAGACACCGTCGTATGTTGTTTTGTTCCATTCGATGAACTCCACTTCCTTCATATGACGAACACTTTCGGGAAAGTATTTGTCATTAAATAGCTTCAAACGTCTCCCAAGACATGCTTTGAGAGCGGGTGGATGGATGTACGCTTCACTGAGACTCCCACCGATGAGTCCGCCTCGCCCACGGAACATAAAGGTGGCGAATGGAACCTTCTGTTCTCTCGTGCATCCCAAGACATCGAATATCTTGGTAATTTGCTTGACCCATGTTTCCGCCATGATCGGATCGCTTTCCTTAAATTCAGGTGGTCCCAACTCTTTGAGAGCTTGTTTGTGACAACCCGTGAATTGCTATCATTTCCTCCCGTATTTTGAACACGAGTCTCCCTCATGCGATTTTACATGAGCTGCGAAAAAACTTCTAAACATCCCTCGTTCATCATCTGCTCGGTGGTTGTAAGACCCGAATTTTATGAAATAAAAGTATTCAATTTTTCTATTCAAGAATTGGTTAAATTGATAAAAGTTAAAGTTAAGGGTGATATATGAATTTTTTTTTCAAAATAAGCAAGGGGTATAAAGTATTCATTATTATTGGGGAATATTCGTTTGGTCGTGGAATATTCTTTTCCGTCGGGGAATATTAAATGCTGACGACAGTAGCGACAATGACCATGTGTGGGCCCCATAACGTGAAAGCGATTGGATGAAGAAAACGACAAATATAAGTTGGTTAAAAATAACGGCGTAGTTGTTCAGAATTAAGATCGTGTTGGAATACCGGTGGTTAAAAAAATACGATGTCTGGCGTGGTTGCGATAGCTTGCGGTATTGCACAATATTGTTGAATTATTAATCCTTACGTAAGAAGGCACTACTCAATAATTTTCATGGTGAAGTTTCGTTCAATATTTTATTTTATTGATTCAATAATTCTTTCGCGTTGATATTTTATATTATTGTTGTTCAATAATTGTCTTTGCACATTATCTCCATTATCGGATCAATAATTCATATTATTTGAATAATATTATTAGATAGCATTATTGGCAATGTCTAGAAAGTTACATCGAGGAGAGGTTTGGTCACCTAATTGCTTGAGAAGGAGAAATCCTTATCGGAAAGCCCCTCTTTCCGGAACTACCGGTTGTCATAAATGTGATTTCGTAATATTATTTGTGAATAATTAATTATTGATTCATATGATAAGAAAATATTTATTTGATGTGGATATAAATGATGGATTTATTTATGTGGTTATAAGTGAAGGAATTAATGATGAGGTGTTTTATCAAGATTTGTTTGAAATGGAAAACAAAATATGGGATTTTCGAAAAATTAGTTTATTACTTGATTTTGTAAAATCCATAACTCTTGTGTATAATGAGTTAAGAGATGAGCCATATATCAAAAGAAATCCCTAGAAGTAAGTTAACTTTAGAAATTTGAATCACCAAAAAATTCTTTGTAGATATTTCGTGGTGAAATTTTGAATGAAAGCGGGTAGAAGGACTAATAGTCAAGAAAAATCAAAGTGTTCTTCACTATATTGCGTGAGTTATAAATTTTGATCCGACCGTTGGATCGTTGTAATTTTGGATATGTTATACATACATAAGTTGAGTATATGTCCACAAATTTTGAACGAATTAAAAATGAACGAATGATTTGTTATGAATTTTAAGAGGTGGTGATTAGGAAATTAGGTTTATAATTGATTTTGGTGGAAAATTCTAGAATTGAGTGGGCCCCACTTGTGGTTGGTGAAGAAATGTGCTGAATTTTATTTCAAATATGGTGGGTGGGAATAGTAGCGAGGTAAAGCCATCGGAGTTGCTTGAGAGTTAAGTGCGCTTTGCGTCTTTAACATTTTCCTATAAATAGAGGCTAAGTTAGAATTGAAAATCACACCGTAAACAAGTTTTCTCTCTTTCTCTCTAGATTATTGAGTGTAATTTGTGAGTATTTAGATACTTGGTGAGTTGATATTCATCGGTGCAAGTTTCCTTTCGTCATATCAGATATCCCGTCGAAGTCTTTGCTCTTTTGAGGTAAGGGATAGTAAGGGATATTATTTTTTTTGTAATGATATTATTTCTTCAATATCATTATCTTTGAAATTTTGATCTGAAGTTTTTATCAAATTTGGAACTTTTTCATGTTCTGGAGTTACTTATTCATGAGTTTCTTATTCACGAGTTACTATTCATGAGCAGAGTTATTATTCACGAGTTCTTATTCACGAGTACTATTCATGAAGCGTGAAAATGTTTTTGTGGAATTTCTATCTTTTGGTGTTTGAGTTCTTATTCACGATACTAAAGACTATTCACGATATCTGAGACTATTCATTTAATATAAGACTATTCAATAGAAAAATGAAAATTTTTTTTTTCGTCTAAAATATCTATTACGGATACTAGCTTTGATTGTATCCATGTTTTGATCATTCTTGAATTTTACACCACTATGATTATTTTTGAGGTATTTTTGGACGTGGATAAAACCAATGCAAAGATGAATGATTTCGAAGAATATCTTTGGCACAGTAGTGCAAAGATGAGCAGTGTTTAAATGAACATGACCAGTGATGAATATCTTTAGCTAGTAGTGCAAAGATGAATTATTGATGAATATCTTTTGCTTTCGTAGTGCAAAAAATGACTTGTTGATGAATATCTTAGCACAGTAGTGCAAAGATGAATTATTGATGAATATCTTTTTGCTCAGAATGCAAAGATGATTTTGTTGTTGAATATCTTTGCTTTGTAGTGCAAAGATGAATTATTGATGAATATCTTTGGCTTCAGAATGCAAAGATGACCCGTTGTTGAATATCTTTACTTTTGTAGTGTAAAGATGATCTGTTGATGAATATCTTTGGCCCGTGGTGCAAAGATGAATTTATTAGTATGATTATGAAGCAGAGGCGTGATTTGGTATAACCACGATCTTTTGATGTTTCGGGTAAAGACAAGTGATGAAAATTATCTTTGTCTTGGATGAGGAAAGGAATTTAGAACTACAATTACGATTATGAGTTATACACGTGATTGTGGGCGGGGAATTGTTGATTGATGTTACTGAGGATAAAACATTGTTGGTGGATTTTTAACATGGAGAAGACAATAGACTTTATAGTCTATTTGACTCTTCTAATGGATTGCTTCATTCCATTGCAACTATGGTTGAAAAGTTTTATCATCTACCATATGTTCTAAATCTACGATTTATATCTTGATGAAGACTATTGATAATTTATTTATCTTTAGTCATAATATTCTTTATTGAGCTAGTTGTGCTCACCCTTTTGTTTCACAATTCCTTTCGTGTAATAAAAGTGTATTTGGGTCGAGCGGGGATAGCGAGGAATAGAGTGGTGGTCTATAGATGTTGAGGGTGAGGTGAATTTAACTTGGAATGGTGTTTTGTCACTATCATACAAGATGTCTAATGACATACAACCTCGTGTTATCATAAGACATGGTTGTCAGGTTTCATCCACTTTGCGAGTATATTTACAAGCACTACCTATATAATCTTGGTGTTTGTTTGGAGTATAATACCCAATTAGAGACGATTGGAGATAATGATATGTCAAGAGAAGACTCACCATTGGGAAGAATATGATAGTAATCTTCTCGCTTTTCTTTGGGGTTTATTGGGTTAACCAAGGATAATTCGTGGCCATATGATATCTACCATAACCTAAAAAGCATGGCCTCCCATATACGAAGGTTTCTTGAACACTTCCCAAAGTTTCTAATTTCTAAAAGCAGTTTTTTTGTTGTACCTTTATGTAAGGTGTCATGGTGACGTGTTATCCAAGTTGGTGTCGAGTTACATTTGGTATATATTGGTATCCAAACTCACATCATATGTGTTGTTGTATTTTGCACGATAATTGTTGTAATAAAGTTGTAGTTATTTACGTACCATGTATTTAACGACTCGAGAATAGGTTGGATGGAATGGACCTATTTTGGGGGTTATTCTGATGGTGTTGTTCACGGGAGGAACATTGCCACTGTTGTTGCACGTTCTCCTCGTTGGTGAGTACAAAGCGTCTCACGGTCTCATTTCCATTGTTAATATTCACGATCGACATTCTCAAATAATCGTGTCATAAAACAAGGGTTAATTAAGGAAATCAATATATCACATAATATCCTTATATCTTGACTAACTAAAAAATAAGCTTAGGTAGGACACACTAGCGAAGGATTTACTCGTCTCTCCCTCCTAGTTCTATTCCCGATCTCCGCCAGAGATCATATCCCTAAGCTCGATACCAATTGTGACGCCCCAAAATAGGTATACATCACCTATTCCGAGTTGTCAATACATGGTATACGTAAAACAACTACAACTTTATTATTACAATCAGTAAAGCGTGAGTTTGAATACAAATATTATCTTCTAGACAATATCTATACTCAAATAAATCCTCATCACATTTATTGATACATTATTTTACAAAAATGGTGAGGACTACTAAACAATTCTTTCTAAAACCTTCATTCCATACCCAGGACTCGTACTGCATTTATATTCTCGCCTCCACGAGAAGAAAAAATGGAACAAAAGGAAAAGGGTGAGCTCAACTAGCCCGATAAAGAATATTATGACTAAGATAATATACAACAAATTATCGTTAGTCTTCAACAGGGAAAAATCTAATAGAATACAATAGACAACAAATTTTAAATCAATATTAGCAAGTGAAATAATAATTCATTAGAAGAGTTAAGTAGAGAATGCAAACTACTATCTTCTATGTATGAATTTAAAAGTTCATCGCTCATCTTTTATCCCGTAACATCAATCAATATACATCCGGAATCAAATATTCATCTTTTGCACTCATGGGCCAAAGATATTCATCGATTGGTCATGTTCATCTAAACACTGTTCATCTTTGCACTACTACCAAAGATATTCTTCAGAAATCATTCATCTTTTGACTACGAGCCAAAGATATTCAATAATATCATCATTTAAGATCGAGGATGATGAAAATATTTTTAAAGAAAGCGAATCCAAAGTGAAACAAAATGACAAGGATTAAGGATTAAGGATTCAGATTTTGTTTTATCCATGTCAAAAATACCTCAAAAATAATCACAGTGGTGTAAAATTCAAGAATGATCAAAACATGGATACAATTAAAGCTAGTATCCGAATAGATATTTTGGACAAAGAGAAGAAATTTCATTTTCGATGAATAGTGCCAGTATACGTGAATAGTCAAGATATCGTGAATAAGTGTCGTATCGTGAATAGTAA
This sequence comes from Panax quinquefolius, assembly GCA_020205615.1. Classification (NCBI taxonomy): domain Eukaryota; kingdom Viridiplantae; phylum Streptophyta; class Magnoliopsida; order Apiales; family Araliaceae; genus Panax; species Panax quinquefolius. Next base: position 25,477,368 of record CM035156.1, read on the forward strand.
CTCAGACACCAAAAGATAGAAATTCCACAAAAAAACATTTTTACGCTTCATTAATAGTACTCGTGAATAGTAACTCATGAATAAGAACTCGTGAATAGTAACTCATGAATAGTAACCCGACATGAAAAAGTTCCAAATTTGATAAAAAGTTCCAACTAATATTTCAAAGATAATGATATTGAAGAAATAATATCATTTGAGAAGAAAATAACATCCTCACCTCGAAAGATTAGTACTTTAAATTTGGGATCTAGGATATAGTCTTTGAAGGGAACTTGCAACCAAATCTAACAATACTCAAAGTATACTCAAAATACTCACAAGAATATGCTCGATAATATAGAGAGAAAACTTGATTTACGGTGTGATTTTCAATTCTAACCCAAGACCCTATTTATAGGAAATTGCTTAGAACACCAAAAGCGTAAAATTTAATAAATTAATAATATAATTATATAAATTTCCTACGCATGCCTAGAATCTGATTTCAGCCATCAAACACATGCCACATTCTAGAAAAAGTAAGAAAAACGTTTTCTAATTTTAAATATTTTAAACTTCCAAAAATCAATTATTTTGAGAGCTTGAACTTCAATAATTCATAATAAATAGCCCTTTCATCAGAAAATTCGAATCTCTTGAGTTTTTATAGGAAATTCAATTCTCTACAACTTTGCGTAAGAAAGTTTTCAAAATTCCAAATAGAAATTGGACCGAAATCCACAAACCAAGCGATTTTACGGTTTATAATCAAATTCGAAATAATAAATGGGGTCCACCAGACATGTTTAACATGTTTTAAATATTTATTGCAACAAAAATACTCTTCCTCCTCGTATACTCATATATCCCACATTCGTTGTAAAATATCACCATTATTATATTATTAAAATATAATAATATATTTAAATAATTATTTTATCGAGAAAAAGATAAAATTTCAATTTTCAACAATTGTCACATTAAAAATTTTCTCCATCTATATCCACATAAAATCAATATTTTCCTCATCATATGAATCAATAATTAATTATTCACAAATAATATTATGAATCACAATATTGACAACGAAAGTAGGTTCAAGGGAAGAGGGGCTTTCAATAAGAATTTCTCTTCTTTGGCGCAATTAGGTGACCAAACCTCTCCTTAGGCAGAACTTTCTAGACATTGCCAATAATGTTATCTAATAATATTATTTAGATAATATGAATTATTGCTTCGATAATGAAAAATCTTGTGTAATGACAATTATGAAACAACAAAGAATATAAAATATTAACGCAACAATTATTAAATCAATAAAATATCGAATAAAGAATTACTATAACCATTATTGAGTAGTAGTGCCTTTACGTAAGAATCAATAATTGGTGCAATACCGCAGTGTCTTCGTGTTTTAACCCATTTAGTATTTTAACAAGATTAACTTCAGAATAACTACATTTGTTATTTTTAAATAACTTATATTTGTCGTTTTCTTCATCCAACCGCTTTTCGTTATGGGGCCCAATATTATGGTCTTGCTTGTAAATACGAATATTCCCCGACAAAGATCATTGAATACTCCACGACCAAACGAATATTCCCAAACAACAATGAATATTTTATAACCACTTGCTTATTTTGAAGTATTTGCGTATTTTACCCTTAACTATCCACATTAATCAAATCAACCCTTACTATTTCAAAATAATAAATAGAGAAAATTAAATTTCATTAATAATAAGTTGGGGTCTTACACCAAGCACTTATTCAGGACACAAAAATGAAGACATAAAATAGACAAATATTCATTGATATGAATCTAACACACGGTTCAAACAACAATAATATATAAACTGTTGTTCAAACTATGTTTGGGCAACATATTTTGAATTGAACAACGATTGCATCTGTTAACAATATTCATTTTGCAAGTGTCCAAGATAAGATGAAAGTTTCAAAATCAGACATTATGTCAAAGGAATACCCTTAGCTTCAAATAGAAAAAGCCTTACCATCTTGGTCCAACTTATTCTGAATTACTCCAGGGGTTATCTCAATATCTAAACTAAAACTCCTGCCAAAGATGACATTTTTGAATGCACTTCTGAAAGGGAGAGCCTCAGAACCAGCCTGCACTTAAGTAAGACAATAGTTTTCAGGTTAAGTTATAAATGTAAATATAAAGCATTGCAACACGCACTTACAAATTATAGCACCAATACCCCCCACAATTAGAGACACGAGCTTTTCGTTTTCCTCCAAAGCAAGCCGCTTTAGGTTCATACATAGAAATACCGTAAGTTTTAATTAAAGCTAAAAGTGAACCTAAACAAAGTTAAACACAACCTTCTTGATGTCAATACTTGAGATCCTGTTGAGATGATTTACAATTTTGTAAATTAGAAGTAGAAAAGCGAGAAAATCCAAACTTAGGAATACATTAATAAACTAAATAAACTAAATAATTAGGGATCTTTTAGCTAAATAAACTAAATAAACTATTAGCATAATTCATTAATAATTAGTAGGATAATTCATTAATAATTAGGAATACATTTCTAATTTCAAGGCACGTGAACAAAAACCTAAACTTCATGAGTTTGCGATTTTCGAAGGCACGTGAATAAAAACCTTACCGCTTTTCCGAGTAGAATTTCGTGACCATGAACAAGAATAAGCAAGTCTAAGATCCACGTATGAAAAACTTAAATGTTCAAAGGTGAGCACAAAACTTTACGATCTATTAACCTCTTGTTAATATTGAAAGAGTAACTAGATAGTACAATAGTGCTCAATAAGAATCGGATAAATATATTTTACAAGAAAAATGAGATAATACAATAGTGAAGCACCCAAAAACCGAGAGGAAACACTATAAGCGGAAAGAGCAACTATAAGTTACATGTCTTTGTGGTTGGAAGATTTTCAATTTGTGAATCCACTTCAGAGAGAGTCGACTTGAACATCTCGATGTCCAACTCTTTTTCTCGCCGCAAACTCTTCAACAAATAAACAAAATTATTCAATTGAATAATTTTTGTTCAAGATTATTCATTGATTAAAGAGGAAAGCGAAGTTTAAACCTAAAAGGATGCGGACATATAAGACATCAAAGCCCCAAATTCCAATATATAGGACACGCATAAATAAAACAAGTAGATGATGAGATATACAACTATTAATTTTTTGATGAGATTTCCCAATGTAGGTTTCAACACGATTTCACATCGAACCCGGTGATCGTATATGACATGTTCTAGCTAAAATTAAATTCTATGTATAGGGGCCAATAACAACATAAAACTAAAAGTACTATGAAGAATTCACATGATTCAGAACTGTTAGGAATTTTCTCTACAAGTCAAATGTTTAAACAGAGTATGGAGGTAAAAGTACAAGTTTAACAGCAGAGCCAGAGACAATACAAGATCAGCAATTTATTTTTTTTCTGTGAAAGTTCCAATATCAATATCAAACAATAATATCGCCACATTCACAATATAAACAGTTAAGCACTTAGTTTTTCGATATTTGTGGTGTTGATTTGGGGAAAGCTAAAAAATACCCAGTTATACATGCAACCACAATCTAAATATGAAGTTTGATTAACATTCTCTTTCAAAAGATGAATACAGATAACATATTGACAAAACTTATGAGGGAAGAAAAACCAACCATTACGGCACAACCGAATCAATTTATAATCGTAGTAGAATCGATCTTTGTATAAGAATCGACGAATCACAAATTTGAATCGCATGTAGTGAGCGATAGATCGATACTCCACCGATCATGTAAATACGGGTAAAAAAAGCCCAAATAAAAAATTATTACTGTTTACCCCAGCGCTCGATTTCTATAGCCAATAATAGCGAATTCAAAGCGGGTTTCAAACCCTTTTTCAGATCATTAAAAATACCTTCAAATTAGTCCTAGAAACTTTAGTCAACTTCTTTGATTAGCCCCAAAAGTGAGTTACGTGTGCGACCTATAGCTTCCATCATAATCTTCGACTCTCTATCAGTGTCAATCATCATCGGCGACTCTATAGCTTCAGTCGGAGTTGTTACGTGTTTCGTTTTGAATCCATGTCCAACTAAAGTCATACAGGATCACCACCGTCGCATATCCTAAACCCTTGTTCGCTCCAGTCACGATCGCCAACGTCTCCTTGGACCACCATCTGCACCAAAACCCTAAGTACTCTCGCGCACTGCTCATCATGAACGAGAGAGAGTGAAGATCTTTGAAATGATTTGGGGAAAATGGGAGGTTTTATCTTTAAAACCTCTATACCGATGGTTTCTTGGCCAAAATCGTCGCTATAGATACCCTATAGCTTGATTGCCTGCGTCGATCGTCGCTATAGCTCGTCATTATATATCTAATTTCTAGTAGTGCAATGACCAACTCGTTCAAGCATGCATTAATTAATTAGTAACATAGGTATGATTATTATATATATATATATATATATATATATATATATATATATATAGACCTTTTCTTATACATGCATGGTAATAATTAACAACTTAATTTTGGAGATGACAATACCTATTATATACATATAAATTTAAGAAATTATATATCAAATGCACTGTATATATATGCCTTGCATCAATTGCACGACAATATTTTTATTTTGCCGAAATGTTAACCTTGAGGCAAAAACTTGATGAGTTAAAAATATGTACTGTAAGTGCATAACGTCTATTGTAGATATTTGACAAGTGTACAGAGACAAGATCAATTTTTAATATATCTTTAATTAATATTTTAAGCAAATTAGAAATAAAATGATGGAGAAAATTTATTAACTAAATTATGCAAACTATTAATTAATAACGAAAACTATTAATGAGAAAAGATACTTAGGAATTAAAATCCACCAAATATTAACATAATAAATAATTTCTTATTCTTTTCAAAAAAAAAAATTCTTATTTCATGCGATAGTACTAATATTATTTGTTTTTGTTTTTAATTCCATGATTAGCTAAATTTCTACTCCCTAAAAATAAAATGCATTTATGATCATCCCCTAAATTTAGACCGATTAAAATTTAATTATTCATTATTTCTAACGACAATAATCCCCCAAAAATGACGCCACCTCAGCTATATCTACTTACGTACGTACGTTCCTACTACCCACCCAAGTAGATTGGACCAACTCTCTGCCATAGATCCTAGTCCCATGTCTTATGCGTAGAATTCAAACGTAATTTCTTGGAATTGCAAATATGCTAGCTCCATATGAATAAACAAATTCCATATAATATATGTAAGCCCTTCATTCACTAGTAGTATTAATTATACACAAGTTCCTGCAAGGACTAATTAAAAGAAGACAAATGAGACTTTTTTTGTGTGGATGGTAGAGATATTTAGTACGTACACGTTAGTTTCCACAAAGAGATTCTTGTATGTTTCTGGATATTTAAGAAGGTATCATTAGCATATATATATTGGGATGCCTGGATATATATATATATATATATATATATATTTATGCAGATTTATATAACTTTCGCATGCAGAAACAAACATATACTAACGTACAGATCAAAATACATTTATCTAAGAAAGCTGATCACTAATTAATCCATATATGAAATGCATGGATTTGTTACATGCAGCTCTATCTATGATCTAATATACATTTTGCAAAGGTTTACCGTCCACGAATATTTGACCTAATTAATTAGAGAAAATCCTAATACTAACAGGATCATTTCTCTTCCCTTTCTTCACTTAAACCATTAGTTTGGGTTGTCACATGAAGAAATATGTTTTTACCTATGCACATTTTGTAAGTCAAACCACTGTCCACTCTTCAGTAAAATTAAATGACTTCTGCTATACATTTCCAATTAAATTCTTTAGCCGGATTATAATTGCGATCGTATGTGCATATATGGAATAAGTAGAAATTAAATTTAAAATGTCCCAATTTATTTTATCAAATTGCATACGTGAAATAATCAAGTCATCAAATATTTGTCGACATGTGTATATCATTTTTCCAATTAAATATACCCTGACATCTCACACACACACACACACACACACATATATATATATATATATATATATATATATATATATATATATATATATGTCCTTTTTCTTCATATTAATACAAGTTATGAGTAGTTTTCAAGCTTTTAATTACTAGCTATAAACTTTTTACCAAGCTGATCATTAATTAATAATAAGGTTCTCATCCAACCTCTCAAATATGGGACTTCATTCCGAAATTATTATAAATTGTACCCTGTGAATTCCTTCTATTGAAGTTTCTTGTTATTTAAATATTGTAGATAGAAGAATGAAATCTTATCTTAGTGGAGCTAATTTGGTGTCAAAACAAGCACAATGTAACCTAGTTTTGCAAGATATATAGATTGGAAGAACAACTATATGAACAGGTGGAGGAAATTCTCAGCCAGTCGATCAATTCATTCAACCAGAAGGAAATCGACCAAATATTTAGCATTTTGGCAGGTACTGCTTTATATATTAGATCCGTTGAATCAGATCTATTGGTTTAGTCAAATAGTTTTTAATATTGATAAGATAACTAAAGTCCCATAACGGATGCTTCGATCTACAACCCTAAGGGCTATTTGATTTATTATTAATTGCTTTTGAGTGCTTTAATATGTTATCAGAGTAATCAATTTCCAAATTACAAGAGAAGCCGAACTTCCAGAATAGGTGAAGAAGTTTTAGATGCAAATCCGATTGAATATATAGTTAGCAGCAAAATAATGCTTAAGGCCATCCTTTTCGTTGTCAGTCAACCTTCTACAGCATATACATACAATACAGATACACGAATATTTTTCAATTTATTCAGTAGAAAATATTAAAGCATTGCTATATTAATTTGTATAAAAAGTTAGCTTTAAAAAATGAGTTTTTTTTATGCGGACATGATAATTGGACATGAGTGTTTTATAATTTTATCTATTTTCTTAAAAAATATGAAAATTGTTGCATAAAATGGAATTTTGTCAAATTATGCTCGAGTTCCGTCTCAAGACAATAGGCATTACTACTCAAGGTAACAGAAATAACCTAGAATTTTTTTTAAAAATAAAATCAATAAGGGAGCACAAACAAACAGTAGTAAGTAATATTATAGCAGATGAGCAAATTTTCAAATATTCGAACTTATATGATTAATTAAATAGAAATTCGAAAAAGAACTATACGAGGTTCCAAGATAAAAAACTTAATTCATGATTTGGAAAAGAAGGGAAGTATAGCAAACTTACATTACCCCTAAAAATTCTCATCAGAAAACAAATGAATTAATAATCTTGACTCATGATCTGGTAGTTGTATATCTCCCGCAGTTCGCTGCAGTTTCGAAAATCTGGGAAATTTATAAAAAAGTAAAAGTCAATATATGAAAGTCAGGCTAGCTGTGAATTGAGCTAGCTACTCATTATTTTGGTCTTGGACAATACCTGCTGTTGATTGATTCACTTGCGTAAAACTGTTACTAATGTCCCAATTTTCAGTAACATGAGGAGAATTTGAAGATACATGCTTTGAATTGAAAGGTTTTGCAGATAATTAGTACTGAAGTTCTGGGATTGCTTCAACTTCCTTTTGATCATAAAGGATTCCGTGATATTTTGACTGAATTGATCAGTATCCACATTGAAGTAGGGCACCATGTTAGTGTTGTTATGGCACCTCATTTGATTCCAATTGGTTGACAGATTTGGTTGGATTGGGGGAACAAGATCAGGATGTAATTTATTTGATTCATTGAGCTTTCTAGTCGACATTTTTTCTTTAGTTCTTTCTCTTGTTCTTTCTCTTGCTCTTTCTCTAGCCTTAGCCCTCAACTCTCTTGCAAAAGCAGTAAAAGTGGATTTTTTTTGTTGTTGCCTTGTGATCCTCGTCTCTTTTGTAATACTCATAAGTGGCTTATTCCTCTTCAAGTGTGTTGTGTCTCCAATTTCAGCAGCTTCTTCATGATCAGCAGTGGTGGAGCTAATCAAGGGTTTTATGCTGACAAGTTCATCAATGGCTGACTTTGACTTGGTGAGGAGCCAATCAAGGGTTTTACTAGCTTTGTCAAAACATAGAGCATCTTGAAGATCGAAGAACTTGCGTGCAATCTGGATGGACAATCTTACTCTCCGATCTCTAGGAATAAGAAAAGAAATGAAATGAAAAGCTAAGTTTCCTTTGCAGGAACAGGGTTTCTTTTTCCTTCAATATCTAGGGCTTATGTATAAAAGCTACGTTATTTATTTTATTTTTGATTTTTGTAAATTAAGGCCGTGAGTTTTATTATAGGTCTCTGACTGTACTGTGCCTGTTGCATAAAACAGGCTGTAAGTATATCACAAATTCCGGAGGAGCCTATACTTGCGTACCTCTTTTTATTAAAGCTAGTAAAAGGCTAAGGTTTAATCGTTTTTCTTTTTCACTGCCTTTATTTTCACTGTAGCGCCTTCTTTCTGAAAGAAGAATCTGAATTTATCATCTTCTGATATCGATCTCTCCCCCTCCCCACCCCACCCCACCCCCCGCGCTCCCAACTCTCTCTAATACTGTAAACAAACTAGCAAGGTATATATACAGGTACGTACATCTCTTAATTTGTGTATATTTTGGAGTTTGATTTTGTGTTTTTTCTAGATCTCCATTTTCTATCTGGGTTAATTTTTACAGTTGATGAACCCCGCTTCCTTATTTATGTCTTCAAATTTCCTTCGCGTTTGTCCACCCTTTGGTGGATTTGCCATTTTCAACACCATCTTCAAAAACCCTAATTTTGTAAGCCATCGTGATCATCTGTTCCACACTATGGCGTTAATAATAACATGTGAAAAATGTCAATATGTAACACACACACACCTGAAGAATTAATCATCTCGATCTGTGTTTTAATTGTTGCTTAATTAATCAATCAATTATAGCTTTCTTCTTTAATGAATCATTTCATTTTCTTTCTTTTAGTCGTAATGATCTTACGAGTGTCATGCTTCTCCGCTCCAAAACGCGCGATTTCAGTCTCATTGTATAGTTTTTTCCAACATTTTATTAATTCAGGAAATGTAATAGAAGAATGAATGAAATAAAAATAGACTGAAGGTAAATTTATCTCCCTAATTAAGCTCTAAAATGAATTGCTGAAAGATGAAATGAGACTCTCATTTTCATTGCAACTGTAATTTTCATCGCATAGTGTTCTCTACTCCAGTTTCAAGTGTTATACTAATTTTTTTGACACAAAATTCTCGCAATTTTCAGTGTCCATAATTAGGTCACAAACCTTTCCTTGAACACTGCAGTATGTCTTGCCCCCACCCCCCACCCCACCCCACCCCACCCCACCCCACCCCAATACTTTCATTAATTTTAATTAACATAATAATTATTAATGTAATTTTTTTTGAAAGTGCCTATAATAACAAAATTAATGTTTTAATACTTAAATTAGTCACATCAATTAAAATTTTAGTTTCAAATTTGGATCTAAAAAATTAAAATAAGACTTTTTTAGTATAACAGAAATTAAGATTTTAGTGAAACTATAATTTGAAAAATAGGTCGACCTGAATTTGACTCATAATCATTTAAATCCAAACTGCATAACTTATATTAAATATAGGTAATATGATTTTGGTTCTAAAATTAACCCAAACCTATTTTATGTAACCCAAAACTAATTCAAACTTATTTTTTGTCGGGTCTAAAATGAGGTTATTGTTACAATTAATACTTCGACCAACAATATTTACCTTGTTTTACTAAAAGAACAATGTTTGCTTGCTTTAATAATTTAAAATAGCACATGAATTTAAGTTTATAATAACCATTAGAGACTATTTATACATGTGTTTTAAATATTTTTATATTATTTCTTTTTATATAAAGGTGGGATCAATTTATACTCATGTGATAGATATATGACCGTATTTAAAATATCAAAAATACATGTGAAAATATTAATTTCTATAAATTATCTTCGTTTGAAAATTAGAATCCTAAATTTTTTCACATATTAAAGTTTACCTTTGTTAAACACCATTGATATTTTTAGTAATGTCAATTTTTATCTTTAAAGTTTAATATGAAATTAAATAGTCCAAAACATTATCCTTCCTCTGTTCTAAATTATAATATTATTATTGACTTTCAAAAAGTTAATTTAAATTATTTTTAAATATAAAATTGATATTATTCATTTTCAAAATAATAAATTATATAACTAGTAATACATTTTAAATAATTTATGATATTTATAATTATGTTAATATAAAATAAATGAAATTATCTCAATTTTGAGTTTCAAATTAATTTTTAAAAATTAATATTAATATTATAATTTGAAATGGAGAAAATATTATACCAAATCTTTTATCTCGTAGAAAAGAAGTTACAACAGACAACAGTCATGTGTATGCAATCAAACTTACTAATCAAAGGAGAGAGAGAGGAGACATATTTGTATTTTAGAGAGATAGAACCGATCGATTTATCAAGTTATTTTTTTTTGAAAAAAAAAATGTAGAGGGAGAGAGCGAGGAACTTGATAAATCGATCGGAATGTAGGAGCTGGAGGAGTATCCAATCTCATAAATGGAGCATATCACACACACACGCACACACACACATATATATATATATATATATATATATATATATATCAGCATATACTATTTATCTGATTAATTATTGTGTGATTTCAAAAGTATAAGCATGTATATATATTAAAATTTTGGCAGGCCGAAAAAGAAATTTCATAGTTCTTGCACATTCTCACAGTCTTAGGATATTAAATAAGTTTGAGTTTTATGTTAGATAAATGGTAAAAAAGTGAAAGATTAATATATATGAGTGAGTCCAAAATTTAATGGCTTAAGTTTTTGAGTTAAGTTGGGTTCCAAACATACATGTTAATACCTCGTGTATGCGATGCTTGTCTATGATGGAAGTTGACTCTCATTGGAGGGAAGGACCAGAATAGTTAGCCAAGATTGTGAGGGGGAGTCATTAAATTTTTGGGTCAAGTTGAGTTCCAAATATTTTTAGGTCAAGTTGAATTCAAAACATATATGTTAATGTCTTGTATATGAGCACTTGATACGCAGGCTCCTCGGTTATTCCCCAGCACAAAGGACCATCACCCCTTCCCTCGTGCTCCCTTCCAAAAGGTATGTGACGATATATGTTCCGAACTTGCAGTGAATTTGAAGACACGATTTGTTCCTTTGTCAGTGTCTATATACACAAAAATGGATACTATATATATATATATATATATATATATATATATATATATATACGTTTCAAATGACCAAATGAACGGATCGGAGTAAAAACACACATGGTGGGTTGATCACTGCAAAAACACGTGGGTTTAACTCGAATTCGCGTGTTTTTTCCTATCCGCTCATTCGTTAATTCGCTTATTTATTCATCAATGGAGATCCTCCCCGTATATATATATATATATATATATATATATATATATATATATATATATATATATATATGTAAGACCCCAATTTTTTTAATAAAGATGATTTTTCTATAAATATCATTTTAAATATTATGGAATGAATTTGATATAATGTTATAGTTGTGGGCAATATTTATAAATTTTGCAAAAGACGCAAGATTGTTATATAATATTCGATTAATTAGGGAATATTCGTTTTAACGAGGAATATTAAATGCGATGGCACAATCATTGGTGGACCCCACAACGGAATTATTGTCGAATTGAGAAAACGACAAAAATACTTCTATGAAAATAACGACGGAAGTTTTACCATTAACTGTTGAAACACCCGGTGTTAAAAGTACAGGAATATGCGTGGTTGCATAGTAGCACACGATATTGATTATTGATGCTTACGTGAGAAGTCACTCAGTTTTGTTCAATTATTGCTATAGTAATTGTTGCATAGTATCTCACGTTATTTGATTCAATTATTGTCGATATTTATATTATTAAATCAATAATTGAGACGAGAGTTATTAATATTATTATTTGCAATATTAACGATGTCTAGAAGTTCTGCCAAAGAGAGGTTTGGTCACCTAATTACGCGTCAATAGGGAGAAATCCTTATTGGAAAGCCCCTTCTTTCCTGGGAACGACCTGGTCGATTAATACTTTGAATTATAATAATGATGATAAATATTGTAAAAAAATATTGAGGAGTTTTTATGAAGTATTTGTTATATTTTTGGACCCCCCCATTTACCCATTTTTCAAAATAATCGGTAGAAACTTATTTAAATATTATAAAAGTGGGCCCATATGTGGGGTCCATATGTGGAAAATTGAATTGTTGGGAGGTTGTTTTTCAAATGGGATGTCACCGGGGGGGGGGGGGGAGAAAAAGGTTTGAAGGGAGTTAGCATTATTAGTATTATTATTATATATATATAATATAAATAATATATATAATATATTTTATTTAAAAGATTTTATTTTATTAAAATATTTTATTAATACTGCATAGTAAATCAATATGGACCGCCCGTTTAAAAGTAAATCAATCTGGGCCGTTCATGAATTAGTTACTATTCAGTCCATTCTCCTATAAATAAGTTCATTCCTTCATTATTTCTTACAAATTCACTAAAACTCTAGAAAGAGAAACTATAGAGAGAAAGAAAAAAAGTATTTTGCTACTTCAATACTCATATATCCAGTTTCTTCTAAGGTAAGGGATATTATTTCTTTTGTATTCATGAAGAGAACTACATTATTCCATTCTTTATTATTATTTGGATTGAATAAGTCATTGACACGCTGCTACCCTATACTTGGTGAAATTTTTTACATTATTCCATTCTTTATCATTATGTTGGAATAAACGTATACATCAAGTCACGCATACATGGTGAAATTCTTTCGTTATTCCATTCTTTATTATTACATTTGAATATCCTCACATGCATGCGTTTACGCATGACCGGTTCCGTTATTTATTATTCTATTGGAATATCCTATCTCTATCGCGTTCGCATTGACACCGTCAGAAGACCCCGACTTTTATAAATAAAGATGAATTTTCTATAAATATTATTTTGAATATTATGGAATAAATTTGATATAATGTTATAGTTGTGGGTAATATTTATAAATTTTGCAAAGTAAGCAAGTTGTTATAAAATATTCGTTTGGTTTGGGAATATTATTTTTTGTCGGGGAATATTAAAGACGACTACTCAATCGATGGTGGACCCCATTAAGCGGAAGTATTGTCGTAGTTAAAAGCGACAAAATTATCTTCTATAAAAATAACGGCAGAGGTGTTACAGTTAAAAGCATTGAACTACTGGGTAGTAAAAGTACAAGATGTTGCTGGGTTGCATAAGATAGACACACGGTATTGATTATTGATACTTACGTGAGAAGTCACTTAGCTATACTCAATTATTCTACTGAGAATTGGCTTTGCATCATATCTCTTATATTATTGATTCAATTATTGTCACAAGATCATCTCGTATAATATGTTATATTATTAATTAAGACGACAAGTTATAAATGATTAATAATTGTTGAAAGATTAAATATGTGTTGATTAAAATAAAATGATTTGTGGTAATATTTATTCAATCCTTGATGTATATAAAGAGTATCATATGAGGCGTTTGTGGTAAGTTTGATTATTTTATGGGGGGCCCATATGTCATCATCTAAGAGTCTCTTCTTCAATAGTATTTACCTTCAATCGATAGTATTTACCTTTGTGAATAAGTAATTACCTTTGTGAATAGTAATTACCTTCGCCAATAGTATTTACCTTTGTGAATAGTAATTACCTTTGTGAATAGTAATTACCTTCGTTAATAGTATTTACCTTCGTCGATAGTATTTACCTTTGTGAATAGTAATTACCTTTGTGAATAGTAATTACCTTCATCAATAAGTAATTACCCCTTCGCAAATAGTAGTTGTCCTTCAATATTACCAAGAGTTAATCGCCTCTTGATTGTTCCAAGGGTTAATTACCCTTCATGAAATAGTAGTTGTCTCTTCAATATTACCAAGAGTCATTTTTGACCCTTCGTTAAGACCAAGAGCCACCCTCGGCTTTTCTATAAATAGAAAGCTCATTCCTTCATTATTTCTTATGAATTCTTTGAAACTCAGAGAGAAACTATAGAGAGAAAGAAGAAAAGTATTTTGCTACTTCACTTTTCCAATATTCAGCTCTTCTAAGGTAAGGGATATTATTTGTTGTACCCGTAAGGGGTGTTATTCTTTCTTATTCATGAAGAGAACTTCTGTTATTCCATTCTTTATTATTCTGTTGGAATAACTCAGATATCGCCACATACCCTATACATAATCATGATAATCGTGGTTTACCCTATACTTGGTGACATTCTTCAATTATTACATTGGAACATCCATCTCATGTGTTTTACGGACTGGTTAAAATCTTTATTATTATTACGTTGGAACATCCCATCGTGTGTTTTACATCGGATGCGGTTCCATCTTTATTATTCTTTGGAACATCCTCGCTTGGTGTGAATTTCACCTAATTTGGTTCCGTTATTTATTATTCATTGAATAACGCTTGCATGCGATTATCGCATTTATGGTGATTTCTTTTGTTATTCCATTCTTTATTATACCCAAATTGGTTAAAACTTTGACTTCTATACTCCATGAAATTAGTAGAATATCCTTGATAATTGCGTTTCATCCAAAGATCTTTTCATGGAAATATTCTTCCGATCATTCTTGAATTTTACTCTACAAAACAAAGATATCTTGTTGACAATTTGGACGTTAATAATTCCTAGATAAATTAATTCTTGAACTTGTTTTATTGAATTCTTATATCATTGTCATCATCCTCATGTTTATATTATGTTGAAAGTTATCTTTGGCTTACGTGCATAGATGAACTTAGTATGATTATGACCGTGGTTCATTCGGTATAATCATGGCTTGATATAAATGATGTGACAAAAGTCCTCGATTGGCGCAGAATGCAAATGATGGATAGTTTTTGGTATGATTATGACCGTGGGTGATTCGGTATTGTCATGACCATTGATAATTTGATGAAAATCCTCGACCGTGGTATACGGGGATGATTAGATATTGTGGTTTATTCATTAAACCGAGTCTTAGTGATAAAAATTGATGAAAACCTTTTAAAACCTAAAAGATAGTAGACTTTATTTTCTACTTGACTCTTTTAATGGATTGCATATTCATTATGATTAAAACTTGGTTGTCTATTGTATTTTATCGGTTTAACATTGTTAAAGATTATTGATAATTTATTACGCTTTATCTTAGTTATTCTCTTTTCATTGGAATAACTTTGTATACGCTGAATCCCCTATACTTGGTGACATTCTTCTATTATTTTATTATTCCGTTAGAACATCCTCGTTCAGGCTTTTACGCCTTGGGACTGGTTAAAATCTTTATTATTCATCTTTATTATTATTCTATTGGAATATCCTGTCGTGTGTTTTACAGCACTGGGTTCCATTTTTTATTATTCCGTCTTTATTATTACGCCGGAATATCCTGTCTCGTCTTATATATGTAGGAATTTTGGTTCCATCATTTATTATTCGAATTTATTATTCATTTGGAACATCACGCTTGATGTGAATTTCACCCTTTGGTTCCGTTATTATTATTCTCATTGGAATAACTTCGCTGTCAATGATTCTATCGCATGCATGGTGATTTCTTTTGTTATTCCATTCTTTATTATACCCGGTTGGTTAAAACTTTGACTTCTATACTCCATGAAATTAGTAGAATATCCTTGATATTTGCGTTTCATCCAAAGATCTTTTCATGGAAATATTCTTCCGATCATTCTTGAATTTTACTCTACTAAAAACGATGATCGTGTTGACAATTTGGACGTTAATAATTCACGAATAAAATAATTCTTGAACTTGTTTTATTGAATTATTATGTCATTGTCATCATCCTCAAGTTATATTATGTTATCTTTGGTACATGACGCCCTAAAATTAGGTATACATCACCCATCTTGGGTAGTCGATACATGGTACATAATTTAAATACAACTTACTAATATAACTCGTCGTGGTATACAATACGATATAAAGCGTGAGTTTGAATACAAATATTGTCTACTAGATATTATACAAACTCAAAAGGAGTCCTCATTACAATTATTATCACACTATTTCACGTAATAGTGAGGGACTACTAATGCTATCCTCTCGGACCATTACTCCGTTCCCCGACTCGTCCCGCCTATATTCTCATTTTTCTCAAGAGAACGGTGAAAGAAAGGGTGAGCTCAACTAGCTCAAGAAGAAATATTATGACTAAGATAATGCGTAATAAATTATCATTAGTCTTCAACAATGTTAAACTGATAAAATATAATAAAACATCAAGTTTAACTACAATGAACCAAAGAATCTATTAAAAGAGTCAAGTAGAAAATAAAATCTACTATCTTTTATGATTTAAAAGGTTTTCATCATCATTATATAGCCGAGACAAACTTTAATAAATATTCCACATCATCGAATCACCCTCGCACTACTACCAATGATATTCTTTAGTATCACGACCACAATTATTCATGCACTACCGGCCAAGAATAGTTGTGTATTCATTAATGGTCATGATCATGCCAACAACTGTCCATCAATGCACTACGGCCACTGAGGATTTTTATCACATCATTTGTAACATTACGGTCATGATTACATCGAATAGTCTCTGGTCATAATCATACCAAGTCCATCTATGCACTACAGGCCACAGATGACTTTCATCACATCATTTGTAACATTACGGTCATGATTACACCGAATAGTCTCTGGTCATAATCATACCAAGTCCATCTATGCACTACACAGCCTGTAGATGACTTTCAACATAATATAAACATGAGGATGATGACAATGATATAAGAATTCAATAAAACAAGTTCAAGAATTATTTTATCCAGGAATTATTAACGTCCAAATTGTCAACATGATACTGTTTTGTAGAGTAAAATTCAAGAATGATCAGAAGAATATTTCCATGAAAAGATATCTTTGGATGAAACGCAAATATCAAGGATATTCTACTAATTTCATGGAGTATAGAAGTCAAAGTTTTAACCAACTGGGTATAATAAAGAATGGAATAACAAAAGAAATCACCATGCATGCGATAGATCCAGACAGCAAAAGTTATTCCAATGAAATAATAATAACGGAACCAGTCGTGAAATTCACACCGACAGGATGTTCCAAATGTAATAATAAATGCGGAATAATAAATGATGGAACCAGTCCCGGCAGATAAAGATGCATACAAGATTTTCCGATGTAATAATAAAGACGGATTAATAAAATGGAACAGTGTCCGTGTAAAACACACGATGTGATATTCCAAATGTAATAATAATAAAGACGGAACCAGTCCTGTAAAACACACGCATGTGATGTTCAATGTAATAATGAAGAATGTCACCAAGTATAGGTAGACGGCAGATACAAAGTTATTCCAATGTAATAATAAGAAATGGAATAACAACAATTCTCTTCATGAATAAGAAAGAATAACACCCTTTACGGGTACAACAAATAATATTCCCTACCTTAGAAGAATGAATATTGGAAAAATGAAGTAAATAGAATACTTTTCTTCTTTCTCTCTATAGTTTTTCTCTCAGTAGTTTCAATGAATTCGTAAGAAATAATGAAGGAATGAGCTTTCTATTTATAGAAAAACCGAGGGTGGCTCTCTTGGTCTTAACGAAGGGTCAAAATGACTCTTGGTAATATGAATAGACAACTACTATTCATGAAGGGTAATTGACCTTTGGAACAATCAAGAAAGTAGCTTAACTCTTGGTAATATCAAGGACAACTACTATCGATTTGAAGGTAAATACTATTGAAGAAGGTAATTACTATCGACGAAGGTAAATACTATCGACGAAGGTAATTACTATTCACAAAGGTAATTACTATTCACAAAGGTAATTACTATTGACGAAGGTAAATACTATCGATTTAAGAGACTCTTAGATGATGACATACGGGCCCCATAAAATAATCAAACTTAACACAAACGTCTCATACTTGAGACTCTTTATATACATCAAGGATTGAATAAATATTACCACAAATCATTTTATTTTTAATCAACACATATTTAATCTTTCAACAATTATTAATCATTTATAACTTGTCGTCTCAATTAATAATATAACATATTATACGATGATAATCTTGTGACAATAATTGAATCAATAATATAAGAGATATGATGCAAAGAATTATCGTAGCAATAATTGAGTATAGCTAAGTGATTTCACGTAAGATCAATAATCAATACCGTGCTACTATGCAACCACGCCAGACATCGTATTTTTTACCACCGGTAGTTCAATGCTTGCTTTAAACGGTAATACCTCGCCGTTATTTTTATAGAAAGATAATTTTGTCGCTTTTCTAACTACGATAATACTTCCGTTGTCAGGGGTCCACTAATGATCGAATAAGTCGTATCTAATATTCCCCGACAAAAAGAATATTCCCCGACCAAACTAATATTTTATAACAACTTGCTTACTTTGCAAAATTTATAAATATTACCCACAACTATAACATTATATCAAATTTATTCCATAATATTCAAAAATAATATTTATAGAAAATTCATCTTTATTTATAAAAAGCTAGGGTCTTACAACCTCCCTTCTTATGAAATTTCTCCTCGAAATTAGGGTATGTACCGGTATGTCAAGAGGTAAGGATACCTTAATTTTATTTTAGATTCTAACTCCCAAGTCATTTCTCAACATCGTGGTTCCTCCACAAAACTTGACTTGAGGTATAACCTTGGAGCGTAGAATATGTTCCTTCTTATCCAAAATTTGAACAGAACCTCTTCATACATCAAATCTTCTCGTTATTTCGATGGGGCTCTAACTCAATAATATGGTTCGGTCTTTCACATATTTACGTAACATGGATATGTGAAAACGTTATGAACACGAGACATATTTCGCTATAAAACGAGTCTATAGGCCACGCTTCTACTCGATCGAGGATTAAAATGGACCGATGAATCGAGGATTAAGTTTCCTCTCTTTCCAAATCTTGTAACTCCTTTCCATGGAGCAACTCTTAACAACACATGATCTCCTATATCGAATTCCACGCCCTTTCGATGAAGATCAAGATAACTCTTTTTGTCGATTTTGTGAGGTTTTTATACGTTGGCGGATCGTTTGAATCTTTTCGTAGTAGTCATACGTATCAACTCCCGGTCCCAACAACGTTGTTTTACCCACCTCATCCCAAAGATACCGGAGAACGACACTTTCTTCCATACAACGCTCGATTGGAGCCATGCCAATACTTGTTTGATAATTGTTGTAGAGGAAAACTCCACCAATGGTAAGAACTTGTCCCAACTCCCCTTGAAATCAAGGACACAGTAGTCTTAATAGATCTTCAAGAGTTTGAATAGTCCTCTCCCATCGTCCGTCCGCTCAAGGATGATACGCCGAAGCTAAATCGTAAGTCTGTGCTCATAGCTTTTTGCAAACTAACCCAAAATCGTGAAGTGAATCTTGGGTCTCGATCGGAAACTATGGATACTGGCAGATACCATGCAATCTTTACAATCTCGTTTATGTACATACGAGCAAGACGTTCAAGTGTATAAGTTTCTCAGATCGCAAGAAATGAGTAGACTTTGGTCAATCTATCAACAATGACCCAAATCGCATCAACGCCTTGAGAAACCTTAGGAAGACCCAGAATTAAATCCATGGTAATGTGCTCCCACTTCCATTCCGAATTTCAAGTGGTTGCAATGGACCTTTTGGTACTTGATGCTCCGCTTAACTCGTTGACATGTTAGACACCTTGAGATAAATAGCGTTATCTCTCTCTTCATATTGCTCCACCAAAATGTATGACGAATATCATGATACATTTTGGTACTCCTGTGATGGATTGCAAATGGTGTGTCATGCGCCTCCATCATGATATTATACTTTAAATCGTGGTCGTTAGGAACACAAAGTCCGGAGTTGACTCAAGTATTCCTTCTTCATCGATTCTTGCTTCCTAAGATAGCACCTTCAGACTTTCTTCCTCATAATGATCATTTCTAGGTCTCGTAGCTCGAGCAGCCTTTAACTTTATCGATTAAAGTCGGTTCTATTCAGTATACTCGCTACCACCATCACACGCGTCCCCTGAGTCTTTAACTCTATCTCCATCCTTTGCAAGTCACACAAATGGGCCTCATGCGTTGACAATAACGCATTCAGTGCTTTGCATATGATCTTCTACTCAATGCGTCGCCTACCACGCTCGCTTTTCCAGGATGGTATTGGATGGTATGATCATAATCTTTCAACAGTTCAAGCCAACGTCGTTGTCACATGTTGAGTTCCTTTTGAGTGAAAAAATATTTGAGGCTTTTATGATCCGTAAAGATCTCCACCTTCTCCCCATACAAGTAATGCCTCCAAATTTTAAGTGTAAAGACAACAAATGCTAACTTTAGATCATGAGTAGGATAATTCTCTCATATTCTTTGAGTTGTCGTGAGGCATAGGCTATGACTTTCCCATGTTGCATGAGAACACATCCTAACCCTTTGCTCAAGCATCACTTTATAGATGACAAATCCTCCGAGCAGGATGGTATTATCGTAGCAGGTTTGAAATAAGTCTCCTCTTGAGTTCCCGAAAACTCTTCTCACATTCTTCGCCTCCAACCGAACTTTGTATCTTTTCGAGTCAATTTGAGTTAATGGAGTAGCGATTCGAGAAAATCCTTCCACGAATCTCCGATAATAACCAAACTAAACCGAGAAAGCTACGCATTTGAGAATCGATTTAGGTTGTTCCCAACTTTGAATAGCTTCAATCTTTGCTGGGTCAACAGATATTCCATGACTTGATACCACGTGCCCAAGGAATGCTACTTCTTCAATCCAGAACTCGCATTTCTTCAACTTGGCATAAAGCTTATATTCACGAAGCTTTTGGAGTGTCAGCCTCTAGTGTTGCTCATGATCTTCACGGCTTTTGGAATAAATAAGGATGTCATCAATAAAGACGACCACAAAGTGATCTAAATATTCCTTAAATACTCGGTTCATCATATCCATGAAGGCAGCAGGAGCATTAGTCAATCCAAAAGACATGACTAGGAATTCATAATGCCCGTACCGAGTTCTGAAAGCCGTCTTAGGAATGTCAACGGTTCTAATCTTCAATTGGTGATATCCTAACGAAGATCAATCTTTGAAAAGAATTTGCTCCTCAGAATCGGGTCAAACAGGTCATCAATACATGGCAATGGATACCTATTTTTGATGGTGACATGATTCAACTCTCGATAATCAATACAAAGTCGATACTCCCATCTTTCTTCTTTCACGAATAGAAGCAGAGCACCCCAAGGAGAAGTACTAGGACGAATAAAGCCAATGTCTAACAATTCTGCAGTTGGGTCTTTAACTCTCGAAGTTCAATAGAGCCATTCGATATGGGGCTTTGGAAATAGGTTTTTTGTCTAGGGTTCAAGGTCGATACAAAATTCAATTTCACGCCCGGGGTAGGCTGGAAGTTCTTGGGAATACGTCGGAAAATTTATTAACAATAGAAATATCGTTCAAAACTCGACGTATTTTTGTTTAAATCGTGACATGAGCTAAGAAAGCTTGACATCCTTTTTCAATAAACGAATAGCTTTATGGCTTGAGATGACCGTGATTGATTTTAATGGTTTGGTCGTTTGAATTCACATAATAGGTTGATTAGGAATATGAAAGCTAACAACCTTACGAAAATAATCAATTTTGCATGATAAGTAGTTAACCAATCAATCCCTAGTAATCACGCCAAATGCAAGTATTTTAATGAAATAAGATCGATTGGGTAATGTGAGGGTACCGATTTGAACCAAACAAGAATTATAAGCGATGGATGTAATGAATGTTTCTCCCAACGAAGTTTCCACAGATAAGTCAAAGTCTAATTTCTCCTGAGTCAAATTTAATCGATGAGCGCAAGTAGGAGAAATAAAAGAATGGGTAGAACCCAGATCAAATAAAGTATAGACTTCATTAGAGTTTATGATAAGCTTACCCGTGATGACCTCATTCGGGTTCACTTGCTCTCTGGGAGGTCACAACAAACGCTCTCCTCAGACTACCGGTTTTGACTTTTTCCGGAACTACTTTGGTGCCTCCATCCTAGTTGAATTTGTCTTGATGAAACGCACAAAATCGAGCTAAGTGACCTTCTCTTCCACAATTATAACATGCTTTTGGCGGCATGACGCAGATTCGGATCGATGTGTCCCTCCTCCGCATTTGAAGCATATGATAGGTGGTCTTTCTCCTTCCTTAACAACGGTCTTTGGTGTTGACGCCTTTTCTATCATTGTTGAATCTCCTTTTCTTGAAATGTCCATTCTTATTGTTTTTGGCCCCGATTACCACCAAGTGGTTACCATATCTCCGCCCGTTGATTCCCTCCACGCTTGTTGTCACCGCTTCGATGACTACTCTCACCAGTATTATAATTTTCTTGCTACCGCTCTCTTTTAGTTGAGTTGACTCGTTATCGCGCTCCACTAATCGAGCCCTATTTACAACATCCGAATACAAACACAGTTTATGAGAAATAAGATGTTGACGTATCTCCCGCTTCAAACCTCTTCAAAACATTCATGCCATTTCTCTTCATTATCCACCGTGGGGACGCAAACCGTGATAACTCCGCAAATTTTGCCTCATATTGCGACTACACTGGCCATATTGTTTTGTTCCAACTTGATAAACTCCACCTCCTTCATGTGGCGAATACTTTCGGAAAGTATTTGTCGTTGAAATGACTCTGGAACTTCTCCCAAGATATCTTCAAGACAAGATGGGTTGAGTACGTTTTACCGATTCCCACCGAAGAATCGCCTCTCCCAATCAACATAAAGGCAAGTAAAGGAACCTTTTGCTCCTGAGCATCCCAAGGCATCAAATATCTTGGTAATCTGCTTTATCCATGCTTCCGCCGAAGTGATTTTGGCTCTCCTTAAACTCCTCGGTGGTCCCAGCTCCTTGAATTGTTTAGCGGTGACCACCGAGAGTTTTTCGTGTTTCCACCTACGATTTGGGCAGAGTCGCTCTCTCATTGTTGCATAAATTGCATAAAGCCTCCGAACATTTGATCATTCATCATTTGGTCAAGTGTTGTTGTTTGCATGAGGATTGTCGCCTTCGATGCACATTATCCTAATTATTGATATGTGGTAAATCAATGATCGCTTTGTGCTCCATTCTTTATTCTCAACATTCTCGGATGTCATTTTCAGACATCGCCATAAAACAAAAGGTTGACGTGTAACAAATTATCTCTATATTACGACCGACCAATAAAATAAGACATAAACTTAGGTAGTCATACTAGCTAAGGTATTCCCCATCTCTCCCTCCTAAGATTATTCTCACATCTTAGCAGGATCATATCCCTAAGCTCGATACTAATCAGTAACTCATGTCCCAACCATGGACAAGACCTCCTCACGATGGTACTATCGGTTTACAATCAGCAGAAGCAGGCGTCCCCTACGGAGAGTCCGGTGCATCCCCTATCAACAGAAGTCACCAAATGAGAGGCTCGGGGCTCTTATACCCAAATTAGTTAAAACTTTGACTTCTATACTCCATGAAATTAGTAGAATATCCTTGATAATTGCGTTTCATCCAAAGATCTTTCATGGAAATATTCTTCCGATCATTCTTGAATTTTACTACAAAACAAGATCTTGTTGACAATTTGGACGTTAATAATTCCTAGATAAATTAATTCTTGAACTTGTTTTATTGAATTCTTATATCATTGTCATCATCCTCATGTTTATATTATGTTGAAAGTTATCTTTGGCTTACGTGCATAGATGAACTTAGTATGATTATGACTGGGTTCATTCTTGTAAGATAATCATGGCTTGATATAAATGATGTGACAAAAGTCCTCAAATTGGCTTCGTAATGCAATGATGGATAGTTTTTGGTATGATTATGACCTGGGGTGATTCGGTATTGTCATGACCATTGATAATTTGATGAAAATCCTTGACCGTGGTACGTGGATGATTAGATATTGTGGTTTATTCATTAAACCGAGTCTTAGTGATAAAATTGATGAAAACCTTTTAAAACCTAAAAGATAGTAGACTTTATTTTCTACTTGACTCTTTTAATGGATCAGATATTCCGCCGCAGCTTAAACCGGTTGTCTATTGTATTTTATCGGTTTAACATTGTTGAAGACTATTGATAATTTATTCGCTTTATCTTAGTTATAATATTTCATTGGGCTAGTTGAGCTCACCCTTTCTTTCTTTATTTTCTCTGTGAAATGAGAATATATTTGACGAAGCCTGGGAAAAAGTGATGGTCCCGAAGATAGCATTTAGTAGTCCTCACTATTCATTAAATAGTGTGACAATAAATGTAATGAGGACTCAGTGAGTATGGATATTGTCTAAATGACAATATTCCTATTAGAACTCTCGGTTTATGTATTGTCGTATGTTACACCTACGGATGTATAATTAAGTTTGTATTTGAATTTATGTACCATGTAAGTGGCGACCCAAGATGGGTGACGATACCTAATTTTGGGGGCGCCACGGTTTTGGTATCGAGCTATAAGTAAAGAGCCCCGAGCCTCCATTTGGTGACTTCTGTTGATGGGGGATGCACCGCTTTGACTCTCCGTAGGGGACGCCTGCTCATGCAGTGGCAAACCGATACAGTACCTAATGTGAGGTGTTTGTCCATGGTTGGGACATGAGTTCTGATTGGTATCGTAGCTTAGGATATGATCCTTGGCTAAGATGCGAGATAAGAACTAGGAGGGAGAGACGGGAATTCTTTTCGCTAGTATGACCTACCTAAGTTTATTTGTTATTTAATTGGTCACGTAATATAGGGATAATATTTGATATATTAATTAACTCTTTTGCTTCACAATTCCTTTTAGGTAATAAGAGTGTAGCTAGGTCAAGCGGGGGTAACAGTGGAATAGAACGGTGGTCATCATTTAGTAGTTATATTTGGTGAATCAAATAGGGTGAGGCGAACCCAACATTGGAAGAGTGTTTTGCCACTATCATACAAGATGTCTAATGACATACAACCTCGTGTCATTATAAGACATGGTTGTGCTCATCCACTTGCTGAGTATATTTACGAGCACTACCTATATGATCTTGGTGTTTGTTTGAAGTATAATTCTCAATTTAAGACAGTGGAGATAATGATAAGTCAAGAGAAGACTCACCATTGGGAAGAATATGATAGTAATCTTCTCATTTTTCTTTGGGGTCTATTGGGTAAACCAAAGATAATTCTGTGGACATATGATATCTATCATAACCTAGAAGCATGGCCTCCCATGTAGGAAGGTTTCCTTGAGCACTTCCCAAAGATTCTAATTTCTAAAAGCAGTTTTGACTATACATTTATGTAAGGTGTCATTGTGACGTCTTATCCAAAGTTGGGATAAAAGTCACAAGTTGGTATCAATGTAACGTCTTATCCAAGTCTTGGATAAGAGTAGCGATTTTGAATGATATTTCTATCATTAATAAATTTTTAACGTATTCTTGAAGATTTCTAGCCTACCCTAGAGCGTGAAATCGAATTTTGTATTGACCGAAGACAAAACCCATTTCTTAAACCCTCAAATATTTCTTCAACTAAAATGAACAGTTTACGTGGTTTATGATGAAAGTCATAATAAAAGTATTGGACTAATGAAAATCATGGGTATACGTGGTATTAGTAAGTGTTATGATGAGTTATGTTGGTTAGTATGTGAAAACATGAAAGTTTCTTAAAAATCACAAGGAGTTAAAAACCAGATTTTGGTAAAAAAACGTAACATAAAATTTAATTGACCAAATATCCTATTACATTTTGAATTTTTGAGTGTGGTCAAGTCCTAGAGTTAGATCTATGAGTTACCTAACTAATCAAAGTGGAATCACTGAAAAAGGTGTTGTAGATTTTCGTGTGGACTGATTTTAGCAAAGGAGTCAAAACTTCAAAATGTCCAAAAAGCTGCTGCCACATTTTTGTAAGGGCTGTTTCGGCCACTTAATTTGTGAGAAAAATTCAGGCCTTTTGGGACATAAAAGTATATGGTATAAAGAACATCGTGTCTAAAAATGAGCTCATTCCGACTTAAAATGAGCAAGTTATGACCATTTCAATATTTAGGATTTTCTGACGAAAAATGCTATAACTGGAGTTCTATAACTCCGATGACCATGAAATTTATACTGGAGGCTCACATTAACATGTGTAAGGTCCTGCCAAGATTTGGGAATTTCTGGAGTTAAACTTGAGGTAGCAAATTTCTTAAAGAATTAATTAGAAATTGATTTTTGAAAAATAGTAAATAAATTTTAAAAATTTCGAGAAAAATATATTTTCATCATGGGACTATATTATGCTAAATCCCAGAAAAGAAATATTTTTGGGACTGATTTTGTATTTTTCATGAAAATAGTTTAGTTACTTAACATA
Organism: Panax quinquefolius; assembly: GCA_020205615.1. Lineage (NCBI taxonomy): Eukaryota > Viridiplantae > Streptophyta > Magnoliopsida > Apiales > Araliaceae > Panax > Panax quinquefolius. The sequence goes on from CM035156.1 coordinate 25,503,946, forward strand.
TGAGTTAAATATGTTATGTGAAGTAACAAAGTTGAAAATAGGATTTTATGGCTAGAGAGAATCCTATATGTAGTATATGCATATTTTTTGATGAGGATTTGATCATTGGTGATGATATCTTATGAGTATGGCATTTTGAATGATTAAATGCATTATATGGTAAAGCGTAAACAATTGAAATAAATTGTTTATAAATTTAAGAAGTGATTAAAATATTGTTATAATATTAATGATATTAGATTATAAGATTATTAAGTGATTGATAACATGGGGATATTCTTGAATCCTGGATAAATTATATTATAAATGTTTAATATTTATCCTTTATCTCATTTGATTGATTCTTTATATCATTGACATGATCCTCATGCTTATATTATGTTGAAAGTCATCTATGGCTCACGTGCATAGATGGACTTGGTATGATTATGACCAGGGATTGTTCGGTATAATCATAACCGTAATTGAAAACACGATTATCTTTGGCACGTAGTGCATGGATAATTTGTGGTCGTGATACTAATGAATACACGATTATCTTTGGCACGTAGTGCATGGATAATTTGTGGTCGTGATACTAATGAATACACGATTATCTTTGGCACGTAGTGCATGGATAATTTGTGGTTGTGATACTAATGAATACACGATTATCTTTGGCACGTAGTGCATGGATAATTTGTGGTCGTGATACTAATGAATACACGATTATCTTTGGACGTAGTGCATGGATAATTTGTGGTCGTGATACTAATGAATACACGATTATCTTTGGCCGTAGTGCATGGAAAATTCGTGGTCGTGATACTAATGAATATCCTTGGCCTGTAGTGCAGGGATGATTCGATGATATGGATTAATTATTGGTGAGTCTCAAAGAATGAAATATTAATTCATGGATGTGGTAAAAGTCATCTTTCGTCAGTAAGATATTGATAGAGATTTGGTATGATTATGACCAAGGATTATTCGGTATAATCATGATCAGATTGAAAACACGAATATCCTTGGCCAAGAGTGCATGGATAATTCGTGGTCGTGATACTATTAAGTCGCGTCTCAAAGATTATTGGTTTTACAGCTTGTATATCTTTGGCTCAGAAGTGCAAAGATGAATTGTTAATGAATATCTTTTGGTAGGATCATGAAGATGAATTTAATATTTTAACGATAAAGGTATTTAAGGTATCCTCACCTCTTTATCATATCGTATCGCATTCTAATTTCTAGGCGTAAATTTCATAAGAAGGGAGGTTGTAAGACCCCAAATTTTTATAAATAAAGATGAATTTTCTATAAATATTATTTTTGAATATTATGGAATAAATTTGATATAATGTTATAGTTGTGGGTAATATTTATAAATTTTGCAAAGTAAGTAAAGTTGTTATAAAATATTCTTTTGGCCTGGGAATATTCTTTTTGTTTGGGAATATTCGTATGACGGCTCAATCGAAAGGTGGACCCCACAATCAAGTATTGTCGTAGTTAGAAAAACGACAAAATTATCTTTCTATAAAAATAACGGCAGAGGTGTTACCGTTAAAACCGTTGAACTACCCTAGTAAAAAAATACGATGAATACGCTATGGTTGCATAAGTAGCACTACAGTATTGATTATTGATGCTTACGTGAGAAGTCACTTATTTATACTCAATTATCGCTACAAAGAATTCACGATCATATCTCTTATATTATTGATTCAATTATTGTCACAAGATTATCATCGTATAATATGTTATATTATTAATTGAGACGACAAGTTATAAATGATTAATAATTGTTGAAAGATTAAATATGTGTTGATTAAAAATAAAATGATTTGTGGTAATATTTATTCAATCCTTGATGTATATAAAGAGTCTGTTATGAGACGTTTGTGGTAAGTTTGATTATTTTATGGGGGGACCATATGTCATCATCTAAGAGTCTCTTCGTCAATAGTATTTATCTTCGTCAATAGTATTTACCTTTGTGAATAGTAATTACCTTTGTGAATAGTAATTACCTTCGTCAATAGTATTTACCTTTGTGAATAATAATTACCTTTGTGAATAGTAATTACCTTCGTCAATAGTATTTAACTTTGTCAATAGTATTTACCTTTGTGAATAGTAATTACCTTTGTGAATAGTAATTACCTTCGTCAATAGTAATTACCTTCGTCAATAGTAATTACCCCTTCGCAAATAGTAGTTGTCCCTTCAATATTACCAAGAGTAAGCGCCTCTTCTATTGTTCCAAGGGTTATTTACCCTTCGAAATAGTAAATTGCCTCTTCAATATTACCAAGAGTCATTTTGACCTTCGTTAAGACTCAAGAGCCACCCTCGCTTTTTTCTATAAATAGAAAGCTCATTCCTTCATTTATTTCTTTAATTCATCAAAAACTCAGAGAGAAACTATAGAGAGAAAGAAGAAAAGTATTTTGCTACTTCACTTTTCCAATATTCAAATTTCTTCTAAGGTAAGGGATATTATTTGTTGTAACCTCGTAAGGGTGTTATTCTTTCTTATTCATGAAGAGAACTTACATTATTCCATTCTTTATTATTCTCGTTGGAATAACTCAGATATACGTGGCATACCCTATACATAATCAGATACGTGGTTTACCCTATACTTGTTGACATTCTTCTATTATTCTATTGGAACATCCTGCTCGTGTGTTTTACACCGGGACTGGTAAAATCTTTATTATATATTCCATTTGGAACATCACGTGCGCATGTGTTTTACACCGGATCCAGTTCCATCTTTATTATTCTCGTTGTAACATCCGCTTGATTGTGAATTTCACTCGACTCGGGTTCCGTTATTTATTATTCATTGGAATAACTCGCCTGTATGCGCCTATCGCATTGCATGGTGATTTCTTTTGTTATTCCATTCTTTATTATACCCAAATTGGTTAAAACTTTGACTTCTATACTCCATGAAATTAGTAGAATATCCTTGATAATTGCGTTTCATCCAAAGATCTTTTCATGGAAATATTCTTACGATCATTCTTGAATTTTACTCTACAAAACAAAGATCTTGTTGACAATTTGGACGTTAATAATTCCTAGATAAATTAATTCTTGAACTTGTTTTATTGAATTCTTATATCATTGTCATCATCCTCATGTTTATATTATGTTGAAAGTTATCTTGGCTTACATGCATAGATGAACTTAGTATGATTATGACTGTGGTTCATTCGGTATAATCATGGCTTGATATAAATGATGTGACAAAAGTCCTCAAATGGCTGTAATGCGTTGATGGATAGTTTTTGGTATGATTATGACCGGGGTGATTCTAGATAGTCGCTTGATTATTGATAATTTGATGAAAATCCTTGACCGTGGTACGGTGGATAATTAGATATTGTGGTTTATTCATTAAACCGAGTCTTAGTGATAAAAATTGATGAAAACCTTTAAAACCTAAAAGATAGTAGACTTTATTTTCTACTTGACTCTTTTAATGGATCAGATATATTCATTAGATTAAACTTGTTTTCTATTGTATTTTATCGGTTTAACATTGTTGAAGACTATTGATAATTTATTTCGCTTTATCTTAGTTATAATATTTCTCATGGGCTAGTTGAGCTCACCCTTTCTTTCTCTCATTCTCTTCGTGAAATGAGAAATATAAATGGGACGAGTCGGGAAAAGAGTGATGGTCCAGAAGATAAGCATTAATAGTCCTCACTATTCTGTTAAATAGTGTGACAATAAATGTAATGAGGACTCCGTGAGTATGGATATTGTCTAAATGACAATATTCCTATTAGAACTCTCAGTTTATGTATTGTCGTATGTTACACGACAGATGTATACTTAAGTTTGTATTTGAATTTATGTACCATGTAAGTGGCGACCCAAGATGGGTGACGTATACCTAATTTTGGGGGCGTCACACTGGTTCCGTTATTTATTATTCTGTTAGAATAACCTGTCTGTGCGGTCTATCCCATGTCAGGTGATTTTTTTTGTTATTCCATTCTTTATTATACTCAGTTGGTTAAAGTTTTGACTTCTATACTCCATGAAATTAGTGGAATATCCTTGATATTTGCGCTTCATCCCGTATCTTTTCATGGAAATATTCTTCTGAGTATTCTTGAATTTTACTCTACAAAGAAGTATCATGTTGACAATTTGGACGTTATTAGTTCATGGATAAATTAATTCTTGAACTTGTTTTATTGAATTCTTATATCATTGTCATCATCCGCGTGTTTATATTTTGTTGAAGTTCATCTGTGGCCTGTAGTGCATAGATGGACTTGGTATGATTATGACCAGGGATTATTCGCTGTAATCATGACCGTAATATTACAAATGATGTGGTAAAAGTCCTCATTGGGTCGTAGTGCATTGATAGACAGTTGTTGGCATGATCATTGTGACGCCCCCAAAATAGGTCCAATCCATCCAACCCATTCTGAGTCGTCAAATACATGGTACAGAAAATAACTACAACTTTATTAATACAATTGTCGTGCAAAATAAGACAACACATATACTGTGAGTTTTAAAATCAAATGTGACTCATGTCCCAACCATGGACATCACCTCACATTGATATATTACATAAAGGTACAGTCAATAATTGTTTTAGAAATTAAAATCTTTGAGAAGTGCTCAAGAAAACCTTCGTACATGGGAGGCCATGCGTCTAGGTTATGATAGATATCATATGTCCACAAAATTATCCTTGGTTGACCTAATAGACCCCAAAGAAAAATGAGAAGATTACTATCATGTTCCTTCCAATGATGAGTCTTCTCTTGACATATAATTATCTCCACTGTCTGCAATTGAGAATTATATTTTAAGCAAACTCCAAGGTCATATAGGTAGTGCTCGTAGATATACTCAGTAAGTGGATGTGTACAACCCTGTCTTATGATAACATGAGGTTGTATGTCATTAGACATCTTGTATGATAGTGGCAAAACACCCTTCCAAAGTTGGGTTCACCTCGCATCTATTCTGGTTCACCAAAATTAAATATCAAATGACGATACAATACGACACACTTATCTAAAGATCTCAATAAAATTATTTTCATACTATTTAGGAGAACCTCAAATACTATGTATAACCACCTTTCTATTTCCTCGTTATCCCCGGCTTTCGACATTTATACTCTTATTAACGAAAGGAATTGTGAAACAAAAGGGTGAGTATAATGTAAGACCCCGGCTTTTATAAATAAAGATGAATTTTCTATAAATATTATTTTGAATATTATGGAATAATTTGATATAATGTTATAATAGGTAATATTTATAAATTTTGCAAAGTATGCAAGTGGTTATATTATATTCGATTGGCTCTGGGGAATATTCGGTTTAGAAGAGGGAATATTCGTACAACTACTCAATCATTGGTGGACCCTATTAATGTAATTCTATCATTTGATCGAGAAAACGACAAAAATATTTTATTGAAATAACTACGAAAGTTTTACCGTTGATCTTGTTGAACTACTCGGTAGTAAAAGTAAAAGAATACGTGTGGTTGCATAAGAAGACATTACGGTATTGATTATTGATGCTTATGTGAGAAGTCACTCGGTTTGATTCCATTATTGTCGATTAATAATATGAATTATTATAATGCGATAATGACGCTTTTGTTTTATTCGTATTATTAACGTAATAAAATGTAAACATCTTTTTATATAAAATAGAATACTTTATTAAAGTTATTCTATAAATAAAATATATTATATTTTATTATGCATAGTGTTTTGCATAGTGTCGCATAGTATTTTCATAGTAAAATATTTTTATATAAATAGAATATATTATATTTTATTTAAAAGATTTTGCTTTAAATATGGACCGTCGATTAAAGTAAATCAATCCGGACCGCTCATGGATTAATTACTATGCATTCTATTTTCCTATAAATAGAAGCTCATTCCTTCATTATTTTCTTACTTAATTCACTTTTAAACTCTGAGAGAGAAACTACAGAGAGAAAGAAGAAAAGTATTCTCGCTACTTCACTTCGCCAATATTCATTTCTTCTAAGGTAGGAAATATTATTTGTTCAAATTCGTAAGGGGATATTATTCTTTGTATTCATGAAGAGAACTTTAGTTATTCCATTCTTATTATTCGTTGGAATAACTTTGATACGCTGGCCTACCCTATACTTGGTGACATTCTTCTATTATTCTTGCTGAACATCCTCGTCGTGTGTTTTACACCGACACCGGTTAAAATCTTATTATTATATTACATTGGAACATCTTGTCTGTGTGTTTTACACCGCACACGGTTAAAATCTTTATTATTATTATTCTCATTGGAACATCCCGCTCGTGTGTTTTACTTGGGACTGGTTTGACTTCGACTCTTCGCACCCGGTTCGTTATTTATTATTCGTTGAATAACTTCGCCTTTATGCTGATCTATCGCATTTATGGTGATTTCTTTGTTATTCCATTCTTTATTATACCCAGTTGGTTAAAACTTTGACTTCTATACTCCATGAAATTAGTGGAATATCCTCGACATTCAAGCTTCATCCAAAGATCCTTTCACGGAAATACTCTTCTCAAAGATTCTTGAATTTTACTCTACAAAGCAAGAGATCATGTTGACAGTTTGGATGTTATTAGTTCCCTGAATAACTTAATTCTTGAACTTGTTTTATTGAATTCTTATATCATTGTCATCATCCTCATGTTTATATTTTTTAAAGTCATCTCGTGACTGCAGAGCATGGATGGACTTGGTATGATTATGACTGAGGATTATTCGGTGTAATCATGACCGTAATGTTACAAATGATGTGGTAAAAATCCTCGATGGTAGTAGTGCATTGATGGATGATTGTTGGCATGATCATGACCATTAATGAATACACAACTATTCTCGCCCGTAGTGCATGAATAATTGTGGTCGTAATACTAAAGAATATCCTGGCCAGTAGTAAAGGGGGTGATTCGATGATGTGGATTATTTATTAAAGTTTCGAGTCTCACTATAATAAATGATGAAAAACCTTTAAATCATAAAGATAGTAGATTTTATTTTCTACTTGACTCTTTTAATGGATTGGTTGTTCACTGCAGTTAAACTTGATGTTTATTATATTTTATCGGTTTAACATCGTCAAGGCTATTGATAATTTATTCTCGCATTATCTTAGTCATAATATTTTTCATTGGGCTAGTTGAGCTCACCTTTCTTTCACCGTTTCTTCAGAAATGAGAACATAAATGGGACGAGTGGGGGAAGCGGAGTAATGGTCCAGAGGATAGCATTAGTAGTCCTCACTATTTCGTGAAATAGTGTGATAATAATTGTAATGAGGACTCCTTTTGAGTTTGTATAATATCTAGTAGACAATATTTGTATTCAAACTCAGCTTATTTATGTCGTATTGCACACCACGCTTATATTAGTAAGTTGTATTTAAATTACATACCATGTATCCGATCACCCAAGATGGGTGATGTATACCTAATTTTGGGGGCGCCACGGTTGGTATCGAGAGCTTAGGATATGATCCCCGCTAAGATGTGAGAATAGTACTAGGAGGAGAGAAGGGGAATACCTTCGCTAGTATGACCTACCTAAGTTTATGTGCTATTTTATTGGTGGTCGGAATATAAAGATAATTGTTATATGTCAATTAACCTTTTATTGTTGCAGATCTCGAAAATGACATCCGAGAATGTTGAGAATAAGAATGGAGCACTGTGCGATCGTTGATTCACCACATATCAATAATCGAGGATAATGTGCATCGTGAAGGCGATAATCCTCATGCAAACAACAACACCGACCAAATGATGAATGATCAAATGTTCGAGAGGCTTTATGCAATTTATGCAACAATGCCAGGTGAGAGCGACTCTCGCCCAAAAACGTAGGTGGAAACATCTGGAAAACTCTCGGCCGTCACCGCTAAACAATTCAAGGAGCTGGGACCACCGGAGTTTAAGGAGAGCCAAAATCACTTCCGCGAAGCATGGATAAAGCAGATTACCAAGATATTTGATGTCTTGGGATGCTCCGAGGAGCAAAAGGTTCCCCTTCACGCCTTTTATGTTGCGCGAGAGGCGACATCGGTGGGAATCCAGAAACGACTCAACTCATTGCATCAAGATATCTTGGGAGAAGTTCCAGAGTCGTTTCAACGACAAATACTTTCTTGAAAGTATTCGCCACATGAAGGAGGTGGAGTTTATCAAGTTGGAACAAAACAATATGACCGTGTCGCAACACGAGGCAAAATTTGCGGAGTTATCACGGTTTCATACGCCCCACTTGGTGGATAATGAAGAGAATGGCACGAATGTTTTTAAGAGGTTTGAAGTCGAGATACGCCAACATCTTATTTCATAAACCGTGTTTGTATTCGGGATGTTGTAAATAGGGCTCAATTAGTGGAGCGATAACGAGTCAATATAACTAAAAGAGAAGCAAATTTTGACAAAATTATAATACCGGCCGAGAGTAGTCATCAAGCGGTGACAACAAGCGTGGAGGAATCAATAAAGCGGATATGGTAACCACTTCGGTGGTAATCAGTAATAAAACAATAAGAATGGACATTTCAAGAAACGGAGATTCAACAATGATGGAAAGACGTCAAGACCAAAGACCCGTTGTTAAGGAAGGAGAAAGACCACCTATTATATGCTTCAAATGCGGAGAAGAGGTCACATCATCCGAATGCGCACACGCCAGTCAAAGCATGTTATAATTGTGGAAGAGAAGGTCACTTAGCTCGATTTTGTCATTTACCAAAGACAAATTCAACTAGGATGGAGGCACCAAAGGTCCCGAAAAGTCAAAACCAGTAGTGCAAGGAGAAGCGTTTGTTGTGACCTCCAGAGAGAGCAAGGAACCCGAATGAGGTCATTACGTAAGCTTATCATAAACTCTAATGAAGTCTATACTTTATTTGATCTGGTTCTACCCATTCTTTTATTTCTCCTACTTGCGCTCATCGATTAAATTTGACTCAGGAGAAATTAGACTTTGACTTATCTCGTGGAAACTCCGTTGGGAGAAACCTTCATTACATCCAATCGCTTATAAGTCTTGTTTGGTTCAAATCAGCACCTCACATTACGGGTCGATCTTATTTCATTAAAAATACTTCAGATTTGACGTGATTCTAGGATTGATTGGTTAACTACTTATCATGCAAAAATTGATTGTTTTCGTAAGGTTATTAGCTTTCATATTCCTAATCAACCTATTATGCACGAATTCAAACGACCAAACCATTAAAATCAATCACGGCCATCTCAAGCCATAAAGCTATTCGTTTATTGAAAAACGGATGTCAAGCTTTTCTTATGTCACGTGATTTAAACAAAATACGCCGGTTTTGAGTGATATTTCTATTGTTAATAAATTTCCGACGTATTCTCAAGAACTTCCGCCTACCCCAGAGCGTGAAATTGAATTTTGTATCGACTTGAACCCCAGACAAAACCTATTTCCAAAGCCCCATATCGAATGGCTCTATTGAACTTCAGGAGTTAAAGACCCAACTGCAGGAATTGTTAGACATTGGCTTTATTCGTCCTAGTACTTCTCCTTGGGGTGCCCTGTTACATTCGTGAAGAAGAAAGATGGGAGTATGCGACTTTGTATTGATTATCGAGTTGAATCATGTCACCATCAAAAATAGGTATCCATCGCCACGTATTGATGACCGTTTGACCCGATTAAGGAGCCAAATTCTTTTCAAAGATCGATCTTCGCTTAGGATATCACCAATTGAAGATTAGAACCACCGACATTCCAAAGACGGCTTTCAGAACTCCCCAGACGGGCATTATGAATTCCTAGTCATGTCCTTTGGATTGACTAATGCTCCGCCGCCTTCATGGATATGATGAACCGAGTATTCAAGGAATATTTAGATCACTTTGTGGTCGTCTTTATTGATGACATCCTTATTTATTCCAAAAGCCGTGAAGATCATGAGCAACACTTGAGGTCGACACTCCAAAAGCTTCGTGAATATAAGCTTTATGCCAAGTTGAAGAAATGCGAATTTCGCTTCGAAGAAGTAGCATTCCTCGGGCACGGTATCAAGTCATGGAATATCTTTTGACCCAAAGAAAGATTGAAGCTATTCAAAGTCGGGAACAACCTAAATCGATTGACAAAAGTAACGTAGCTTTTCGGTTTAAATTTGGTTATTATCGGAGATTCGTGGAAGGATTTTCTCGAATCGCTACTCCATTGACTCGGTGACTCGAAAAGATACAAAGTTTGGTTGGAGCGAAGAATGTGAGAAGAGTTTTCAAGAACTCAAGAGGAGACTTATTTCAAAGACTGTTTTGACAATACCATCCGGCTCGGAGGATTTGTCATCTACTGGTGATGCTTCGCAAAGGGTTGGGATGTGTTCTTATGCAACATGGAAAAGTTATAGCCTATGCCTCGCGACAACTCAAAGAATATGAGAGGAATTATCCTACTCAAGATCCGGAGTTGGCGTATTGTTGTTTTTCTGACTTAAAATTTGGAGGCATTACTTGTATGGGGAGAAAGTGGAGATCTTTACGGATCATAAAAGCCTCAAATATTTCTTCACTCAAAAGGAACTCAACACGCGACAACGACGTTGGCTTGGCTGTTGAAAGATTATGATCATACCATCCAATACCATCCCGGAAAGTTTAACGTGGTAGGTGACGGACGATTGACTGTAAGATCGTATGCAAGCACGAGTGAGTTATTGTCAACACAAAGGCCCATTTTGTGTGACTTGCAAATGATGGAGATAGAGTTAAAGACTCCAAGGACGCATGTGATGATAGCGAATATACGAGTAGAACCGACTTTAATCGATAAAGTTTAAGCCGTCTTTCAAGCTACGGCACTGGAGGCGATGCATATGAGGAAGAAGGTGCAAGAGAGGTGCTACGCCGGAAGCAAGAATCGATGAAGAAGGAATACTTGAGTCAACTCCGGACTTTGTGTTCTAACGACCTCGATTTAAATTATAATATCATGATGGAGGCGCACAACACACCATTTGCAATCCATCTCAGGAGTACCAAAATGTATCATGATATTCGTCATACATTTTGGTGGAGCAACAATAAGAGAGAGATATCATTGTTTATCTCAAGGTGTCTAACTTGTCAACGAAGTTAAAGCGGAGCATCAAGTACCAAAAGGTCCATCGCAACCACTTAAAATTCCGAATGGAAGTGGGAGCACATTACCATGGATTTCATTCTGGGGCCTTCCTAAGGTTTCTCAAGGCATTGATGCGATTTGGATCATTGTTGATAGATTGACCAAGTCCGCTCATTTCTTACCGATACGAGAAATTTATACACTTGAACGTCTTGCTCAGTATGTACATAAACGAGATTGTAAGATCGCATGGTACGGGGTATCCATAGTTTTCGATTGAGACCCAAGATTCACTTCACGATTTTGGGTTAGTTTGCAAAAGCTATGGGCATGATTTCACGATTTAGCTTCTAAGATATCATCCTCGAGACGGACGGACAATCGGAGAGGACTATTCAAACTCTTCAAGATCTATTAAGACTACGTGTCCTTGATTTCAAGGGAGTTGGGACAAGTTCTTACCATTGGTGGAGTTTTCCTACAACAACAGCTTATCAAGCAAGTATTGGCATGGCTCCATTCGAAAGCGTTGTATAAGAAAGTGTCGTTCTCCAAAGATATCTTTGGGACGAGGTGGGTGAAGCAACGTTGTTGGTAATGGAGTTGGTACGTATGACTACGGAAAAGATTCAAACGATCCGACAACGATAAAAACCTCACAAAATCGCTATTAAAGAGTTTATTCGATCTTCATGAAGGGACGTGGAATTGATATAGGAGATCATGTGTTGTTAAGAGTTTCTCCATGGAAAGGAGTTACAAGATTTGGAAAGAGAGGAAAACTTAATCCTCGATTCATCGGTCCATTTTAATCCTCGATCGAGTAGGAAGCGTGGCCTATAGACTTGCTTTTCACCGCCAAATATGTCTCGTGTTCATAACGCTTTTCACATATCCATGTTACGTAAATATGTGAAAGACCCGAACCATATTATTGAGTTAGAACAGGACGAAATAGTGGAAGATTTGACGTATGAAGAGGTTCTGCTCAAATTTTGGATAAGAAGGAACATATTTTACGCCCAAGGTTATACCTCAAGTCAAAGTTTTGTGGAGGAACCACGATGTTGAGGAAATGACTTGGGAGTTAGAATTTGAAATGAAATCAAGGTATCCTTACCTCTTCGACATACCAGTATCGTACCACTAATTTCGAGGGCTTAAATTTCATAAGAAGGAGGTTGTAAGACCCCAAACTTTTATAAATAAAGATGAATTTTCTATAAATATTATTTTTGAATATTATGGAATAATTTGATATAATGTTATAGTTGTGGGTAATATTTATAAATTTTGCAAAGTATGCAAGTTGGTTATATTATATTCGATTGGTCTGGGAATATTTGGTTTAGCGAGGAATATTCGACAACTACTCAATCATTGGTGGACCCATATAATGTAATTATCATTTCGGATCGAGAAAACGCACAAAATATTTTATTAAAATAACTCACGGAAGTTTTACCGTTGATATTTGTTGAACTACTCGGTAGTAAATGCGATGTCAAGAATGTCGTGTGGTTGCATAGTAGCGCGGTATTGATTATCGATGCTTATGTGAGAAGTCACCGGTTTGATTCCATTATTATCGATTAATAATATGAATTATTATAGCGATAATGACGCTTTTGTTTTATTCAGTATTATTAACGTAATAAAAGCGAAACATCTTTTTATATAAAATGTAATACTTTATTAAAGTTATTCTATAAATAAAATATATTAAATTTTATTACGATAGTGTTTTTCGTATAAGATTTTGCATAGTGTTGCATAGTGTTTGCATAGTAAAATGTTTTTTATATAAATAGAATATATTATATTTTATTTAAAAGATTTTGCTTTAAATATGGACCGTCAGATTAAAGTAAATCAATCCGGACCGCTCATGGATTAATTACTATGCATTCTATTTTCCTATAAATAAGCTCATTCCTTTATTATTTTCTTTTAATTCACTAAAACTCTGAGAGAGAAACTATAGAGAAAGAAGAAAAGTATTCGCTACTTCACTTTGCCAATATTCGGTTCTTCTAAGGTAGGAAATATTATTTGTTGTACTACGTAAGGATATTATTCTTTTTGTATTCATGAAGAGAACTTTAGTTATTCCATTCCTTATTATTACATTGGTATAACTCGTATACGTGGCTACCCTATACTTGGTGACATTCTTCTATTATTCATTGGAACATCCCACATGCGTGTGTTTTACACCGTCCTCGGTTCCGTCTTATTATTATTCGTTGGAACATCACTCGCACGTGTTTTTACAGGGCCCGGGTTCCGGTCTTTATTATTATTACATTTGGAACATCCTGTTGTGTTTTTTTACGACTTTAGTTAAGTTATTTATTATTCTGTTGGAATAACTCGCTGTAAGGCCTATCGCATGCATGGTGATTTCTTTTGTTATTCCATTCTTTATTATACCCAGTTGGTTAAAACTTTGACTTCTATACTCCATGAAATTAGTGGAATATCCTCGACGTTTTAAGGCTTCATCCAAAGATCCTTTCATGGAAATATTCTTCTCAAAGATTCTTGAATTTTACTCTACAAAGCAATATCATGTTGACGATTTGGATGTTATTAGTTCTGAATAACTTAATTCTTGAACTTGTTTTATTGAATTATAACATTGTCATCATCCTCATGTTTATATTTTTTAAAGTCATCTCATGACTGTAGAAAAGCATGGATGGACTTGGTATGATTATAACTGAGGATTATTCTTGTAATCATGACCGTAATGTTACAAATGATGTGGTAAAAATCCTCGATGGTCAGAGTAGTGCATTAATGGACGATTGTTGGCATGATCATGACCATTAATGAATACACAACTATTCTTGGCCCGTAGTGTATGAATAATTGTGGTCGTGATACTAAAGAATATCCTCGCCAGAAAAGTGCGGGGTGATTCGATGATGTGGATTATTTATTAAAGTTTGAGTCTCGCCTATAACAGTGATGATGAAAAATCTTTTAAATCATAAAAGATAGTAGATTTTATTTTCTACTTGACTCTTTTAATGGATCGCTTGTTCACCGCAGTTAAACTTGATGTTTATTATATTTTATCGGTTTAACATCTTTGTCAAGGCTATTGATAATTTATTCGCATTATCTTAGTCATAATATTTCTTCTTGGGCTAGTTGAGCTCACCCTTTCTTTCTTTCAATTCTCTTCGTGAAATGAGAACATAGCTAGGGACTTAGCCTCGAGGAGCGGAGTAATGGTCCGAGAGGATAGCATTAGTAGTCCTCACTATTCGTGAAATAGTGTGATAATAATTGTAATGAGGACTCCTTTTGAGTTTGTATAATATCTAGTAGACAATATTTGTATTCAAACTCACGATTTATGTCAGTATTATACCTGACGCTTATATTAGTAAGTTGTATTTAAATTACGTACCATGTATCCGACTACCCAAGATGGGTGATGTATACCTAATTTTGGGGCGCCACAAAGACAACTAGCTCAAGAAAGAATATCATGACTAAAGATAATTAAATTATCAATAGCCTTCATCAATAATAAATCGAGATTTAGAACATATGGTAGATGATAAAATTTTTCAACCATAGTTAAATTGAACGAGCAATCCATTAGAAGAGTCAAATAGACCAGAATGTCTATTATCTTCCCTATGTTAAAAGTCCACCAACAATGTTTTAACCCTGTAATATCAATCAACAGTTCATGTCCACAGTCATGTGAATAACTCATAATCATAATTGTAGTTCTAAATTCCTCTTCTCATCCAAGACGAAGATAATTTTCATCACCCGTCTTTACCTGAAACATCAAAGATCATGGTTATACCAAATCACAGTTCCTGTTCATAATCATACCAATAAGTTCATCTTTGCACTATGAGCCAATGATATTCATTAACAGTTCATCTTTATACTACAGACCAAAGATATTCAGCAACAGGTCATCTTTTCTCTATGGGCCAAAGATATTCAACAACAGGTCATCTTTGCACTACGGGCCAAAGATATTCAACAACAGGTCATCTTTGCACTATAGGCCAAAGATATTCATATCTCAAAGAAATATATAATCATTTCAGAATTTATATAAACAATAATTATAATCTTGTTGATCAATTCACCTTTGCACTTTAAGCTAAAGATATTCAATTATAAATTCAATGGTCATGATCATACCAGTCAACGATTCAACTTTGCACTACTGGCCAAAGAGAACCCATAGTCACGATCATTCCAATAATCTACCCATCTTTACACTCAAGTCGAAGAGAAATTTCATCACCAGGATTATAAAAATGTTATATATGATAATAAAAACAATATGATCAAAATATGGATTTAATTTCAAGAGTAAGATTCATAATCAATGATTTCATAACACCTTAATCCAAATGTTATAAATCACTTAATAATATCATAATCTAATATTATTAATATTACCACAATATTTTAATCATTTTTCAATTTATAAACAATTTATTTTAATTTTTAAACTTTACTAATTAATGCATTTAATCATAGAAAATGCCAAACTCATAAGATTTCATCACCAATAACCAAAACCTTCATAAAAATCTGAATATACCTTATATAGGATTTTTAAGCCATAAAATCCTATTTTCTAATTTTGTTACTTACATAACATATTTAATTCATTTACTCATAACTAGTCCATTTTCATGAAAAATACCAAATCAGTACAAACAAATTTTTTTTTCTAGGATTTAGTAGAATATAGTTCCATATTAAACATATATTTTTTTCGGAATTTTTAAAATTCATTTACTATTTTTCATATGGCCAAAACTGCCGAATATTTAGACATTTATCATAAATTGTACTTTTATCCAAAAATTCCGAAATCTAAAGGGTATACTGATATTATATAGATGTACCCCCAATAAAAATTTTATCAATTTTGGAGTTAGCCACAAGGAGTTATAAGGGTTTTATTTTTAAAATAGTCTTTTCCCATAAAATTCATAACTCATAAACTATACATCCAAAAATCTCCATTTTTGGACACAATCAAGAAAACTCATCAAATTATCATTTCAAATTTTTTCAGAATTTTTGAAGGTCGAAAAAATTACGAAACATGAAAAACATATTAACCCTTAAAATTCCTTACCTCAAAAGAGCAGTATTTCTGATTGGAATATAAAGCCGAAGGAACCTTGCACTGAATAACAACTCTCAAAGTATCTAAATACTCACAAATATACGCTCGATAATATAGAGAGAGAAAGAGAGAAAGCTTATGTTTCTGGTGTGATTTTCTATTCTAACTCAGCACCCTATTTATAGGAAAATGCTAGCACGACGTAGCAGACTTGACCTGTTACCTGATGGCTTTACCTGCTATTATTGCCACCCACCACATTTGAAATAAAATTTGGCACATTTCTTCACCAACCACAAGTGGGGCCCACTCATTCTAGAATTTTCCACCAAAAATCATTTATAAACCTAATTTTCGAATCAGCCACCTCTTAAAATTCATAACAAATCATACGTTCTTTTTTTAACGGTTCAAAATTTGGGGACATATACTCAACTTATATATGTATAACACATCCAAAAATTACAACGATCCAACTATTCGGATTAAAATTATAACTCATTTAATGTAGCTTTTAAGAACACCGATTTGATTTTTAATGCCTCCATTCAGGCAAAATAATTCGATAAAACACCTCAACATTAATTTCTTCATTTATAACCACATAAAATAAATAAATCCATCATTTACATCCACATTAGAAAAATATTTCCTTATCATATAAATCAATAATTAATTATTCACAAATAATATTACAGAATCACAATTATGATAAACTGCATGCTCTCGTGAGCAGGGGCTTTCCGATAAGGATTTCTCCTTAGTGGCGCATAACAATTAGGTGACCAAACCTCTCCTAGATGAGAACTTTCTAGACATTGCCAATAATGCTATCTAATAATATTATTCAAATAATATGAATTATTGATCTGATAATGAAAAATAATATGCAGTGACAATTATTAAAACAACAATTGTAAGACCCCGAATTTTTTTTTTAAATAAAAAGGAATTTCCTTTATTTATTATTTTGAAATAGTAAGGGTTGATTTGATTAATGTGGATAGTTAAGGGTTAAATATGCAAATATTTCAAATTAAGCAAGTGGTTATAAAATATTCATTATCGTTGGGAATATTCGTTTGGTCGTGGAATATTCAGATCGCTTGTGAATATTCGTATTTACTAAGCAGCAAATGCCAAATGTGGGCCCCATAACGGAAAGTGATTGGATGAAGAAAACGACAAATATAAGTTGTTTTTAAATAATGGCGTAGTTGTTACCGTTAATATCGCTGAATACCCGTGGTTAAAACACACTAATACGCCGTTGTCAACAAGAAGATTGGTATTGCACCAATTATTGATTCTTACGAAGAAGGCACTACTCAATAATGGTTACATGAATTATCGCTCAAAGATTTTATTTAGTTAATAATTGTCCATGATATTTTATGTTTCAATAATTGTCATTACACAAGATTTTCTTTATCAAGCAATAATTCATATTATCCGAATAATATTATTAGATAACATTATTGGCAATGTCTAGAAAGTTCTCGTTTCAAGGAGAGGTTTGGTCACCTAATCATAGCGCGCCAAGAAGAAGAAATTTTATCGAAAGCCCTCTTTCCCTGAACCGCCCTCGTTGTCAATATTGTGATTCTATAATATTATTTGTGAATAATTAATTATTGATTTATATGATGAGGAAAATATTAATTTTATGTGGATATAGATGGAGAAAATTTTAAAATGACAATTGTTGAAAATTAATATTTTATCTTTTTCTCGATAAAATAATTCATTTAAATATATTATTTTAATAATATATTAACTATGTGATATTTTTACAACGAATGTGGGATATATGAGTATACGAGGAGGAAGAGTATTTTTGTTGAAATAAATGTTTAAAACATGTTAAACATGTCTGTGGACCCCATTTATCGATCGAAATTTGATTATACCAGTAAAATCGCCCATTTGTGGATTTCATGGTCAATTTCTATTTGGAATTTGGAAAACTTTCTTCTGCAAAGTTGTAGAGAATTGAATTTCCTATAAAAACTCGCGAGATTCGAATTTTCTAATGAAAGGGCTATTTATTATGAATTATTGAAGTTCAAGTTCAAATAATCGATTTTTGAAGTTTAAAATATTTTTAATTACAAAAACGTTTTTTTTCATTTTTGAAACTCATTTAACATGTGGTTAGGAGGCTGAATTCAGATTGTTAGTGTATGCGATGAAGTTGTGGAAAATTATAATATATTATATTAAATTTTCTTTGGTGTTCTAAGCAATTTCCTATAAATAGGTGCTTAGGTTAGAATTGAAAATCACACCGTAAATCAAGTTTTCTCTCTATATTATCGAGTTTATTCTTGTGAGTATTTTGAGTATACTTTGAGTATTGCTATACTATATGCAAGTCCAAGTCATAGCCTATATCTATAAGGTTTCAAATTGTAAGATCGATCTTTCGAGGTAAGTGGATATTATTTTTTTTCAGAATGATATTATTTCTTCAATATCATTATAATCGAAATGTTGATCCAAGTTTTTATCAAATTTGGAACTTTTTCATGCTCTGGGTTACTATTCATGGGTTACTATTCATGAGTTACTATTCACGAGTTACTATTATTCATGAAAGTTACTATTCACGAAGTTACTATTCACGAGTACTATTCATGAAGCGTGAAGATGTTTTTTGTGGAATTTCTATCTTTTGGTGTCTGAGTTACATTATTCACGATACTAAGACTATTCACGATACTCAAGACTATTCACGATACTGCAGACTATTCACCGAAAAATAAAATTTCTTCTTTTTTGTCAAAAATATATATTCGGATACTAACTCGATCAGATCCATGTTTTGATCATTCTGAATTTTACACCACTATGATTATTTTTGAGGTATTTTGGATGTGGATAAAACCAAGTACTTAATCCTTAATCCTTAATCCTTGTCATTTTGTTTCATCGGATTCGCTTTTTAAAAATATTTTTCATCATCCTCGCCTTAAATGATGATATTATTGAATATCTTTGGCCCAGAAAGTAAAAAGATGAATGATTTCAAGAATATCTTTGGCCTCGTAAAAAAGATGAACAGTGTCGAGATGAATACGACCGATTGATTAATATCTTCGGCTCAGAAGTGCAAAGATGATACAGTGTTTAAATGAATATGATTAATCGATGAATATCTTCGCCCAGAGTAAAAAGATGAATATTTGATTCCGTATGTATATCGATTGATGTTACAGGATAAAATATTGATGATGGATCGTTAAATTCATAGATTATAGTAGATTTCATTCTCACGTAACTCTTCTATGAATTATTATTTCGCCATGTAATATTGATCCGAAACTTGTTGCCTATCAGATTCTATCGATTTTTCCTCGTTGAAGACTAACGATAATTTGTCAGATATTATCTTAGTCATAATATTCTTTACCGGGCTAGTTGAGCTCACCCTTTTCCTTGTTGTTCCATTTTTCTTCTCAGAGGCGAGAATGTAATGAAAGTACTAATGGGTATGGAATGAAGGTTCTAGAGAGAGTTGTTTAGTAGTCCTCACCATTTTGTAAAATAATGAATCAATAATTATGATGGGGATTTATTTTATGTGTGGATATTGTCTAGAAGACAATATTATATTTAAACTCATTAAGATATATTGTCGTATTTCACACGACATTTGTATTATTGAAGTCAGAGTTCATTTTTGTATCATGTATTGGGCGACTCAGAATGGGTGTTGTGTATACCTATTTTTGGGGCGCCACAGCTGGTATCGTAGCTTAGGGATATGATCTCCGATGGGGCATGAGATCGGGAATAAAAACCAGAGGGAGAGACGAGTAAATCCTTCGCTAAAGGTGTCCTACCTAAGCTTATTTGTTAGTTGGTCAAGATATAGGATATTATGTGATATATTGATTTCTTAATTAACCCTTATTTTATGACAAGATTTGAGAATGTCGATCGAGAATATTAATAAAATGGAGTAAATGAGACCGTGGAGATGCCTCAGATTTCACCAACGAGGAGAACGCAACAGTCCGGGTAATGTTCCTCCCGTGAACAACACCAATCGAAAGCGTATGATGAACGAGGGATGTTTAGAAGCTTTTTGCAGCTCATGCAAAATCGCACGAGGAGACTCGTGTTCAAAATATACAGAGGAAATGATAGCAATTCACGGTGGTCACAAACAAAGCTTCAAAGAGTTGGGACCACTGCACTCGGGAAAGAAAGCCGGATCCGATTAAGCGAGACGGGTCAAACAAATTACCAAGATATTCGATGTCTTGGGATGCACGGAGAACAGAAGTTCCATTCGCCGCCTTTTATGTTCCGTATGGCGAAAGCAGACATCGGTGGGAATCAGGAAGCGCATCCATCCAAATTGCACTCAAAGATGTCATGGAGACGCTTTCAGAAAATAGCTCAATGACAAGTACTTCCCCGAAAGTATTCGGCTATATGAAGGAAGTGGAGTTTATTAGACTAGAGCGTAATAATATGACGGTGTCCCAAAGACGAGGCGTAAGTTCATGAGTTATCCGTGTTTGCACCTCATTTGGTGGAGAATGAGGAACGATGACGGATGTTTCGAGAGGTTTGAAACCCGACATACGCCAAGATCTCATTTCTCATAAATTTTCTCTATTCAGAGATGTTGTCAATGTGGCTCGGGCTTGTTAGAGCGAGATAACGAAAGTACGCTCAACCGAGGGACCATAACCGTGGATCATATCAAGATAGCAGCCATCGTAATAACGATAACCAATGGAGAAAGAAGAATACGTATTAAAGGCCAGAACCACTCCGTGGTAATCGTGGCCATGAAAATAGAAGAAGCGAAGCCTGGGAGGAGATTTTAAAAAGAGGAGATTCAACAACCACCACGTGAAGACGCCGCCACAGAAGAGCAACTAGTTTTATGGAGGAGAGAACCACCACCTGGTCATATGTTACAAATGCGGAAAGAGGGACATATCACCCAAACCGCCCACAACAAGCTCAAGGTATGCTATAATTGTGGAAAGGAAGGACATATCGCCGAGATCAGACGATAGAATAAACCTAGTTCAATGGGGACGGTGACTCAAAAGATGTCCCGTAAAAGTCAAAGTCAACGATTTCGGAAGAGCGCTTTGTCGCGACCGGTCAAATGCGAGGAACCCGAACGGTTAGCACAAGTTAGTTAATTATAAATTCTTGCAAGTATATACCTTACTAGATATTGGTTCTACCCATTCTTTTATCTCTTACTTGCGCCAACGCTTGAACTCGACTACGAGAAATTAAACTTTGACCTATTTTGGAGACTCCATTAGAGAAACTTTCATTACATCCGTTGTTTTAAAATCTTGCTTGATTCAAGTTGGCACTATCACATTACCGTTAACCTTATTTCTATAGAGATATTTGCTTTTGATGTGATTTTAAGGTTAACTACTCATCACGCCAAATTGATTGCTTTTGTAAGGTCATAGTTTTCATATTCCTAAGCAACCCGTTATTCAATTCAAGCAATCAAACCATCAGAGTCAAACATTTTCATATCGTCATGAAGTCATTCGCTTATTACTGATGTCAAGTTTTCTTAGTCCATGTTATGGATTTGAATAAAGACACGCCGATTTGAATAATATTCCCGTTGTTATTGATTTTTCCCGACGTATTTCCTCAAGAATTTCGCTTACTCCCAAAGCCTCGATATTAAATTTTGTATCGACTTTGAACCCAGACAAAACTCATTTCTAAAATCTCATATCGAATGGCTCCTATTGAACTTCGTGAGTTAAAAATTCAACTATAGAATTTGGTACCGAGCCTTTATTTTGTGACTTCCTTTGTGGAATTCACCTGCCGCTCTCTCGTAGGGACGCCATATTCGCGCGATAGTAAAATCGATAGGTGTCATTGTGACGTGCTATCCAAGATTGGGATATGAGTCACAGCTTGAGAGCAACCTAAGTCAAGAATCGAAATACGAGCTTTTTAGGCTTAGTTGGTTATTATCGGAGATTCGTTGAAGGATATTCTCGAATCGCTATTCCATTAACGCAATTGACTCGTAGAGATACAAAATTCGAATGGAGCAAGGAATGTGGGAAGAGCTTCAAGAACTCAAGAGGAGACTCATTTCAAAGACATGTTCGATCATACGCCATCCCGAAAAAGCGAACGGTAAATGACGCGATGAGTAGAAGATCATATGGAACGAAAAGCGATGATGTCAAGTATATACGACAGAGCCAACTTTAATAGAAAAAGTTAAGATCGCTTCAAGCCACCGACCCTTGAAAGTCGATGCGTATATGAAGAAAGTACAAGAAGGAGCTATTCTTAAGTTTAGAATTGATGAAGAAGGAATATTGAGTCCACTCTAGACTTTCAGGTTCCTAACGACTGATTTGAAGTACAAGATTATGATGGAGGCACACAATACGCCATTTGCAATCCATCCTCGAAGTACTAAAATGTATCGTGATCTTCGACATACATTTTGGTGGAACAATATGAAGAGAGAGATTGCAAAGTTTATCTCGATGTGTTTAACTTGCCAACGGTAAAGGCGAGCATCTTGTACCTAAGGGTCCGCAGTAACCACTTGAGATTCTGGAATGGAAGTGGGGAACACATTACTATGGATTTCAAGTTATGGGTCTTCCCGCGGTTTCTCAAGGCATCAATGCTATTTGGGTTATTTGATAGATTAACCAAGTTCCGCTCATTTTTACCGATACGAGAGACTTATTCCTCGAACGCCTTTTCTCGTATGTACGTAAATGAGATTGTGAGATTGCATGGCATGCCAAGATCCATAGTTTTAGATCGTGACCCAAGATTCACTTCATGATTTTGGGTTAGAAAGCTACGGGCACGAATTTACGATTTATTTGGCATACCATCCTCAAACGGATGGGCAATCGTAAAGGACTACTCAAACTCTCAAGATATATTAAAACTCGTGGTCCTAGATTTCAAAGGAAGTTGGGATAAGTACTTGCCATGGTGGAATCCTCATACAACAATAGTTATTAAACAAATATAGGTATGGTTCCATTCAAGCATTATATGGACGAAAATGTCGTTCTCCAATATGTTGGGATGAGGTGGGTGAAGCAACATTGTTGGGACCCGAAAGTTAAGACGTATGATCACCTAAAAGATCCAAATGATTCGATAACGATACAAACCAAGACAAGATCGACAAAAGAGTTATGCGGATCTTCATCGAAAGGACGTGGAATTTAAATGGGGATCATGATTGTCATGAAGTTGCTCCATGGAAGGGAGTTACAAGATTTGGGAAGAGAGGAAAGCTCAATCCACGATTTATTGGTCCATTTCAAATTCTCGACCGAGTAGAAATGTAGCCTATAGACTTGCATATCTCGAGTATGTCTCGTGTTCATAATGTGTTTCACATATCCGCATTTCAGAATATGTGAAAGACCCAACCACGTTATAGAAGTTAGAACCTGGACGAGATAGCCAAGACTTAACGATGAGGAGGTACCTGCCAAGATTTTGGATAGAAGGAGCATGTCCTACGCCAAGAAAGGTCATACCACAAGTTAAAGTTTTGTGGAGGAATCATGCTATAGAGGAAATGACCGGGAATTGGAAACTAAATGAAAGCTAAGGTATCCTCACCTTTTCAAACACCAGTACGCACGCCAATTTCGAGGACTTAAATTTCATAAGGAGGGAGGTTGTAAGACCCAAAATTTTTAAATAAAAAGGAATTTCCTTTATTTATTATTTTGAAATAGTAAGGGTTGATTTGATTAATGTGGATAGTTAAGGGTTAAATATGCAAATATTTCAAAAAATTAAAAGTGGTTATAAAATATTCATTATCGTTTGGGAATATTCGTTTGGTCGTGGAATATTCAGATCGCTTGGGAATATTCGTACGATTACAAGCAAAATACGTGTGGGCCCCATAACGGAAAGTGATTGGATGAAGAAAACGACAAATATAAGTTGTTTTTAAATAACTACAGTAGTTGTTACCAAGTAATATCGTTGAATACCCGGTGGTAAAAAACACACTAATACGCTGCTTGTCGAACAAGAAGACACAGTATTGCACCAATTATTGATTCTTACGTAAGAAGGCACTACTCAATAATGGTTACGTGAATTATCGCTCAAGATTTTATCGAGTTAATAATTATTTAGTTGATATTTTATATCATTGTTGTTTCAATAATTGTCATTACACAAAGATTTTCATTATCAAGCAATAATTCATATTATCGAATAATATTATTAGATAACATTATTGGCAATGTCTAGAAAGTTCGCCTAAGGAGAGGTTTGGTCACCTAATCGCTACCAAGAAGAAGAAATTTTATCGAAAGCCCTCTTCCTGAAATCACCCGTTGTCACAATATTGTGATTCTCGTAATATTATTTGTGAATAATTAATTATTGATTTATATGATGAGGAAAATATTGATTTTATGTGGATATAGATGGAGAAAATTTTTAAATGACAATTGTTGAAAATTAATATTTTATCTTTTTCTCGATAAAATAATTCATTTAAATATATTATTTTAATAATATATTAACTGGTGATATTTTTACAACGAATGTGGGATATATGAGTATACGAGGAGGAAGAGTATTTTTTGTTGCAATAAATGTTTAAAACATGTTAAACATGTCAGTGGACCCCATTTATCGATCGAAATTTGATTATAAAATTGTAAAATCGCCTGCTTATGGATTTTGGCCAATTTCATTTGGAATTTGGAAAACTTTCTTCGCAAAGTTGTAGAGAATTGAATTTCTATATAAAATTCGCGAGATTCGAATTTTCTGATGAAAGGCTATTTATTATGAATTATTGAAGTTCAAGTTCAAATAATTGATTTTTGGAAGTTTAAAATATTTTTAATTACAAAAACGTTTTTTCATTTTGAAACTCATTTAACATGTGGTTAGGAGGCTGAATTCAGATTGTTAGTGTGTAGAGATGAGGTTGTGGAAAAAATTATAATATATTATATTAAATTTTTCGCTTTTGTGTTCTAAGCAATTTCCTATAAATAGTAGGTGCTTTAGTTAGAATTGAAAATCACACCGTAAATCAAGTTTTCTCTCTATATTATCGAGTTTATTCTTGTGAGTATTTTGAGTATACTTTGAGTATTGCTATATTTGCAAGTTCAAGTCATAGCCTATATCCTGTTTCAATTTGTAAGATCGATCTTTCGAGGTAAGTGGATATTATTTTTTTTGTAATGATATTATTTCTTCAATATCATTATAATTCAAATGTTGATCTCAAGTTTTATCAAATTTGGAACTTTTTCATGTCTGGGGTTACTATTCATGGGTTACTATTCATGAAGTTACTATTCACGAAGTTACTATTCATGAAGTTACTATTCACGAGTTACTATTCACGAAAGTACTATTCATGTAAGCGTGAAGATGTTTTTGTGGAATTTCTATCTTTTGGTGCTCTGAGTTAGTTATTATTTGAGTAAGACTATTCACGATACTCAAGACTATTCACGATACTGAGACTATTCAATCAAAAATAAAATTTCTTCTTTTCGTCTAAAATATCTATTCGGATACTAACTCCGATCAGATCCATGTTTTGATCATTCTCGAATTTTACACCACTATGATTATTTTTGAGGTATTTTGGATGTGGATAAAACCAAGTACTTAATCCTTAATCCTTAATCCTTGTCATTTTGTTTCACCGATTCGCTTTTTTAAAATATTTTCATCATCCTCGCCTTAAATGATGATATTATTGAATATTTGGCCCCGTAGCAAAAGATGAATGATTTTCAAGAATATCTTTGGCCCAGAGTGCAAAAGATGAACAGTGTTGAGATGAATATGAATGATTGATTAATATCTTTCGCCAGAAAGTGCAAAAGATGAACAGTGTTTAAACGAATATGACTAATCGATGAATATCTTTGGCTCAGAGTAAAAGATGAATATTTGATTCCGTATGTATATTGATTGATGTTACAGGATAAAATATTGATGATGGACCGTTAAATTCATAGATTATAGTAGATTTCATTCTCTACGTAACTCTTCTATGAATTATTATTTCATGAATATTGATCCGAAACTTGTTGTCTATCAGATTCTATCGATTTTTCCTCGTCAAGACTAACGATAATTTGTTGTATATTATCTTAGTCATAATATTCTTTATCGGGCTAGTTGAGTTCACCCTTTTCCTTGTTGTTCCATTTTTCTTCTCGAGGCGTAGAATGTAATGAAGTACTAGCCTGGGTATGGAATGAAGGTTCTAGTAGAGAGTTGTTTAGTAGTCCTCACCATTTTTGTAAAATAATGAATCAATAATTATGATGGGGATTTATTTGTATGGATATTGTCTGAAGACAATATTATATTTAAACTCACAAGATATATTGTCGATTTCACACGATATTTGTATGAATCAATAATTAATTATTCAAAATAATATTACTGTAATCACATTTACGATAACCAAAAGCCGTTACCAAAAGAGGGCTTTCCAATAAGAATTTTCCTTATCAAGGCACGCAATTAAGTGTACATTCAAACCTCCTATCGATGTAACTTTTTGACATATCAACTAATAATGTTATCTAATAATATTATTCAAATAATATGAATTATTGATCCGATAATGGAAAATATCGTCATGATAAGGACAATTATTGAAACAACAATAATATAAAATATCAACGCAAAGAATTATTGAATCAATAAAATAAAATATCAACAAGAACACTGTGAATAATTATCGAGTAATGCCTTCACGTAAGGATCAATAATTCATCAATACTGTGCATCCACGCAGACATCGTATTTTAACCAACGGGTATTCCAACAGTCATGTTAATAAAGAATAACTACGCAATTATTTATAAAAACTCAAACTTGTTGTTTTCTTCATCCCATGATATGATCAAGTATGGGCCCATAAATCGCTACTGGCCGCATCGTTAATATTCCCCACAACAAGTATATTCACCAAAACGAATATTCTCCTCGATAATAACGATTATTTTATAACCACTGCATATTTTGCAAAATTTGCACATTTCACCCATAACTGTAGAATTATATCAAATTAATACCTTATTATTCACAAATATAATTAGAGAAAATTAATTTATTTATAATAAGTTGAAGGGTCTTACAATTATGGTTATTATTATTATATCATACTTTGATGCCACTTAATCGCTTCTTTGCATTATCGCCCACGTCAAAGAAAATAATTGGGATAATATGCACATTCAAAGATTCAAAATGCCGCATTTTTCTAGACTAAAATCATAAGTAATAAGTAATGACCATTTGGTAATTTTTTAGAGTATAATTACGCTGATTGTAAGAAAAAAAATTCAATAACCACAATAAAAATCGAATCATAATACGTTGACGAAAAAAGTATATTATCTTGTATAGAAAATATTAGAAATGTTAACCCTTTATTTCAAAAAATATTCAATCATTTAGAACCTCTAACATTATTTATATAGAAAATGTTAGAAATGTTATCCCCTTTATTTAAAATCCCTTAATATTACGATTCGAGTTGAAAGAATTGATAGTTACCTTTATGAATAAAATTTATAAATTTGTATGAATGTAAAATAGTTCATTCTATTTCGTAAGAAGTAACTAAAATAATTTTTCCATTACATGTTAATCTAGAGCTATTATATTCTCACATTCGCCTTTAATTCAAACATAACATTAGCTGCTGAATATTAATTGTCATAGGTATCTTAAAATTTTATAATTTTAAAAGTTAAACGCATGTGAAAATCTCATTTATCTAAAATAATTTATTTTAAACATAATTTATTTAATTTAAAAATTATTTAATTAATTTAAAATCCTCTGCATCAGCACAGGAGTTCGCCCAACATCATCACTACAGTCTACACAATCAAACATTAGCACTACTACTACTACCTCTGACATTTGTTAATATTCTTTTTCGTCAAAATATACAAAGTTGGTAATAATAATCCATCAAATCCTCTTTCTTTTAACTCTCATTTGAAATTTATTAAAGAAAACTGTTAAATCCACAATATTTTTTATTATTTTCATAATAAAAGATCGTTATAGATCTTATAATGACGATTTTTTACAATCACTATACATCTACAATGAGCATATTTTGTTATGAAAATAACAAAAATATTATGAATTTAACAATTCTCTCTTATCAAATAATTGAAATTTTTTTTCCTCTGCTGGACATGTCTAGTTAGACTAGTGGGCTCACTCCGAAAAGCTTTTGCACGTGCAAGAGGCTAACCCAGGATATGTCAGAATCCAATCCTGTTTCTTACTGTTCGTTTTTGGGGTTTTGGGTCCAATAAATTAAATTAATAAAATTGGTGGAAAATTTTAATCCTTTACATAAGATACAATATTTAGAAAAGAATTACATTATTAAATAAGACTCATAAAATATTTATATAATTAATACACTTTCTATTTATTTACAATATTAGTAATTAGAATTCTTTAATTTAGAGAATTAGTATATGATTCAATTCATAATAATAAGAAAACCTAAAATCAAAGAGAATAAACTTACTATAATTAATAATTCAAATTCAAATATCTTGGATCTAACAAACAAATCAAATTCAAATTCAAAATAATAATTAAAATTCAAATATTCCAAGTTTGGCAACGCCATTTTCCTCCTCCCTTCACGGCCATCTTTTCCTCCCTTGGCCGCCGAATATTAACACTACATGGACGCCTACCATACCGCTTATTACGACGAAGGTTGATTTAGTCCGTAAATTAAAAGAGAAAAGATAATTTTAGTCTTAGCTTTAGATCCAAATATTTATACAAAAGTAACCATTTTAGTTTTTGCAAGAATTAATGAAATTTCGAAGCAATGCAGAACCAAAACTTTCAATGGTAATAATTTTAGTTTTTGTTGGTTACATTTGTATTAAGGTTTGGCTACTAATCAAGATTTCAAAAAAAAAAATCTATAATAGATTTTTTATAATTAATTTAAGAATCCAATAAAACCGAATTTGTTACCTTTGTATTAATTTTTGTCTACTAATTGCATTATAAAAAAAAAATCTATAATAATTTTTTAATTAATTGATAACCCAATAAAACCGAATTAGTAACATTTGTATAAAGTGTTAGCTACCAACTGCATTATTAAATAAAAAAATATGTAATAGATTTTTTAAAATAAATTAAACATAATAATATCAATTCAAGTTACTTCGTATGAATGTTTGGCTACCAACCGTATAACTCATTTAAGGATTCGCTTACGAATGAGTTCATGAAGATTCACGTTATAAGAGAATGACCGTAATTTATTTGATAGTTTGGTAGAGATATTAATTACTTAATTTACTAAGTAAACCAATATTAAGCACACCACAATCTTCACCACCACTACCCATTCGATTTAACCCACCACCACCGCCTCCAACAACATGTCTTCAGATCGCCACTTCCATCCAGAAGATCTCATCCAAGGCCCCTCCGTACAGATGAATGATGTGGTACGCTCTGCAGCCGATCGTGGCGTGGCAGGAAGCCATTCGACGATGGCGAAGAAGATGAGGCAACACAAGCACATGTGACAATTTCTAACACAAACTTACATCAACCTCCTTCCCAACTCCGAACTCAATGGATGTTCTTGCTGCTATTCTTTGGGATATTGAGAATCGTCAGATTTCAAGTGATGTTCGCCGTAAGATGTTGTTGCGTACTACCTACCCATTCCACATAAAAGTATTTTTTAGGTTTAATAATTTTTCCAAAATAAGTGATGTGTTAGAACTCCAATACAATTTTATAATATTTTTCATATACGCCTTACGCATTCAATTGGTATTTATTAAATCTTACCATCACTACAATTAAAACGACACACATTAACTCTTTAACTTTAAAGAAAATATATTAGGGAGTATTTTTATCATTTTAACTTGCAGACGTAGATATGATTTAAAATTTAAAAAACACTTATTATAGGTAGATTATGTAGTATATGGTTGATGAATTTATTAATTGGAAGATGAGAGATGAAATCCTAATCAGATACTAATTCCCTAATTTCAAGAAACTTAATTGCACTAATTATATAAATAAAACTTTAAATATATTAATCACAGTAAATATTTTATAAGTCTTATTTATTATCAGTAATTATTTTTAAAAATATAATAATAATATGAATTGTAATAAAATTTTACATAGAGAAAGAAAATACGAACAAACGGTGGATTTGTTTTTCTTTGCGTGGGCCAGATGAGTAAAAAAAGAAGGAGCCTAGTTCTGAAACAACCTAATCCTAAATTTCGTTATAACCAGTCAGGGGCTTACACGTGCTACAAAGTCCAAACCCAAAAAGTCTAGATTTTGGGCAAATTGCAGCCTTATTGCACTCACGTGTGATACCCCCACATGTAACCCGAACCATACCCACCACTCCATTAGTACTTATGTGACTTTTGATTCTTTTGCCCCCATTTCATGGTAGGCCCAATTTTATAGGCCCCATTTGTGAGTCAGTCACCTCTCTAACATGTTACTAGTAAGATATATGGGTATAGTTCATTGCACCATTTTATTAATATTCCCTTGGGCCATAATTGCATTCTCACACTCTCACTTAGGTGATGTTTGTTTGTATCTAAATATTTTTTAATTCATCTGCTTTGATTCTACTAAAAAAATAAATTTTATTCGATAATTTTTTCTCTTAATCGTTAAGACAGAAACTCAAATTTAACTATTAGTTAATCATTGTCTCTTAATAGTTTATTTGAAATTATATAAACAAAAAATAGCCTCAATAAATATCATTCTCTTCAATTTCAAATTTTAAGATCGTTCAAATAAAATTTTAAATAACTCAGTAGAGTTAAAATGATAAAATAATATCATTTAGATACTTTACACTTTTTAGTTATCAAAAAGTTTTTAAGATTCGGGGATGTTATTTCATTCGAATGATCTAATTTATTAAGATGTATTAACCATTCGGGATCTTAATTCTTCGCTTTTATCAAACACCACCCTAATAAAATTTATTTAATACACCTCTAAATAATTTTGTCCCCACCCACATATGGAAAAAGTCGTCCTTATTTATAGACATTATATATTGTTTAAACATATTATGTATTTATTTAAATTATTTTTATTTTATAGTTATTACGTATAGTAGAATAAAATTAAAACATGATAAAAAAGTAAATCGAGTCTAATTTATTAAAAGACGGATCAATCACATACTTATATTTACGTGTCCAACTAGTAATTAAGATGTGCATATATCATTTTCCTAATACAATTTTACAACCTCCCCCAACCTCCTAACCAAAGTAAAAATAAATTGTATAATTTAAATGGTTTAATTTGTTTCCCTCAGAAATCTGTAGATAACCTTAGCCCGGACCCTTAAAAGCTTGGCCCCTCACTAATACGTAGTTATTTATGGGCACCCTCCCATCCCATATGTTGCATGCATGTGCTTATCTTCTCAGATGTTCTTATTCATTAATTTTTGTTGTATGATAATGTTTCCGATCCAATTGATAAGTTAGGGAATTCGATTTCATGAAATGGACTGATCGGTCGTTGCATCGTAATCTTATTCTTATAGACATTAATTGTTTGTCTAGCCACAAAATATTATTCTCCACCGACCTACTTTAATTCGTGCTTAAAAGGATGAGAACCAAATTAATTCACATAACACCAACATGCATTTATAACTTGTTTGATTCTTAGGCAAGTAACCATATATAAATAGAGTTAAAATTAAAGGGTTTTAATAATTATTTTAAGTGAATTCATGTATTAATGTGTTTTATTCTACAAGTAGATTAAATTAATTATTTAGAAGCTCAAATATATGGAATAACGAATGAGATATTAACTTTCAAATATCACCATTGGAAATGATAAATGATAATAAATATATGTGGGAAGTCACTTTCCACATCCGTTAAGAACTAAAAACTTAATGTTTATATACAAGAAAATTGCTTTTAAGTTTGGGTCCCAAGGGGCACCTCACTTTTGTGAAAGGGAGACGTAATATTATTAAAACTTGGTTTGAACTCACATCGCCAAGACTATGCGAATAATCGACGACTAGAAGTCCGGGTCCTTGTATATAATTATTTGGACAAAATTTATTTATACCTGCCGAACGGACGTGCCTTTTTCTTTTAAACCTTAAACTACGTTTTTGTTCTACTAAGGCTAAAACTACGTTATTTTATGGTCCCGAAAAGACGCGTGTAAGACCCCAACTTATTATTAATGAAATTTAATTTTTCTATTTATTATTTTGAAATAGTAAGGGTTGATTTGATTAATGTGGATAGTTAGGGATAAAATACGTAAATATTTCAAAATAAGCAAGTGGTTATAAAATATTCATTCATTGTTTCGGGAATATTCTTTGGTCGTGGAATATTCAGATCGCTTCGAGAATATTCGTGCGATATTAGCAAGACAGTATAATGTGGGCCCCATAACTGGAAAGCGATTGGATGAAGAAAGCACAAATATAAGTTGTTTAAAAATAACGGCGTAGAATAGCACAGCATTATCATCGTTAAAATACCTCGGTGGTTAAAACACAAGAAGACACCAGTATTGCACCAATTATTGATTCTTACGTAAAGGGCACTACTCAATAATGGTTACGTAGTAATTATCGCTCAAAGATTTTATTTTATTGATTCAATAATTGCTACATCGATATTTTATATTTACCGCTGTTTCAATAAATTGTCATTACACAAGTATTTTCCATTATCTAGACAATAATTCATATTATCTCAATAATATTATTGGATAACATTATTGGCAATGTCAGAAAGTTCCTCGTCTAAGGAGAGGTTTGGTCACCTAATCATGCATCAAGAAGTGAGAAATCTTTATTGGAAAGCCCCTCTTCCCTGAACCGCACGGTTGTCAATATTGTGATTACGTAATATTATTTGTGAATAATTAATTATTGATTCATATGATGATTAAAAATATTGATTTTATGTGGATATAGATGGAGAAAAATTTTTAATGTGATAATTGTTGAAAATTGAAATTTTATCTTTTCTCGATAAAATAATTATTTAAATATATTATTATATTTTAATAATATAATAATGGTGATATTTTTACAACGAATGTGGGAGATATGAGTATACGAGGAGGAAGAGTATTTTTGTTACAATAAATGTTTAAAACATGTTAAATATGCTCATTGGACCCCATTTATTGGTGAAATTTGATTATAACCGTAAAATCTCCCCCGCTTATGGATTTGATTGGCCAATTTTGTTTGGAATTTGGAAAAACTTTCTTCTCGCAAAGTTGTAGAGAATTGAATTTTCTATAAAAATTGCAAGATTCAAATTTTCCGCAAAAGGGCTATTTATTATGAATTATTGAAGTTCAAGTTCAAATAATCGATTTCGGAAGTTTAAAATATTTAAAATTAGAAAAACGTTTTTTTGTTGTTAGTCTTGTGTAGTGGGCTGGTTGGTGGCTGATGTTGGGCAAATTAAGTGCGTTGGAAAAATATATATATATTATTAATTTATTAAATTTTCTACTTTTTGGTTTCAAGCAATTTCCTATAAATAAGGTGCTTAGGTTATAATTGAAAATCACACGTAAACTAAAGTTTTTCTCTCTATATTATCGAAGTTTATTCTTGTGAGTATTTTGAGTATACTTTGAGTATTGCTATACTAGTGCAAGTTCAAAGTCATACTTTATATCCTGTTTCATTTGAAAGATCTGTTTTTGTGAGGTAAGGATATTATTATTTTTTTCAGAATGATATTATTTTTCAATATCATTATGTGAAATATTGATCTCAAGTTTTTATCAAATTTGGAACTTTTGGTGCTCTGGAGTTACTATTCACGATACTCAAGACTATTCACGATATCTGCAGATTATTCACGAATCTAATACAAGACTATTCATCGAAAAATAAAATTTTTTTTCGTCTAAAATATCTATGTGGATACTAGCTTTGATTGTATCCATGTTTTGATCATTCTTGAATTTTACACCACTATGATTATTTTTGAGGTATTTTTGGACATGAATAAAAACAAAGCACTTAATCCTTAATCCTTAATCTCATCATTTTGTTTCAATTGGATTCGCTTTCTTTAAAAATATTTTCATCATCCTCACTTTTAAATGATGATATTATTGAATATCTTTGGCCTCGTAGCAAAGATGAATGATTTCGAAGAATATCTTTGGCCCAGTGGTAAAAGATGAACAGGTGTTTAGATGAATATTTAATTAATCGA
The DNA here is from genome assembly GCA_020205615.1 of Panax quinquefolius. Classification (NCBI taxonomy): domain Eukaryota; kingdom Viridiplantae; phylum Streptophyta; class Magnoliopsida; order Apiales; family Araliaceae; genus Panax; species Panax quinquefolius. The sequence goes on from CM035156.1 coordinate 25,538,532, forward strand.
TGAATATCTTTGGCTCAGAGTGCAAAAGATGAATATTTGATTCCGATATATATTGATTGATGTTACAGGTGATAAAAGATAGACGATGAACTTTTAAATTCATACATAGAAGATAGTAGTTAGCATTCTCTACTTAACTCTTCTAATGAATTATTATTTTATCGTAATATTGATTTAAAAACTTGTTGCTCTATCAGTATTCTATTAGATTTTTTCCTGTTGAAGACTAATGATAATTTGTTGATATTATCTTAGTCATAATATTCTTTACCGGCTAGTTGAGCTCACCCTTTTCCTTTTTGTTCCATTTTTCTTCTCGTGGAGGTAGAATATAATGAAGACGTAGTCGGGGTATGGAATGAAGGTTCTAGAGAGAGTTGTTTAGTAGTCCTCACCATTTTTGTAAAATAATGTATCAATAAATGTGATGAGGATTTATTTGACTATAGATATTATCAGAAGATAATATTTGTATTCAAACTCACAGCTTTATCGTTGTAATAATAAAGTCAGAAGTTGCTTCGTACCATGACGATAACTCGTAATGGGTGATGTATACTTTATTTTGGGGCGCCACAACGCCTTTATTCTTATAAGCCTTAAAACTACGTCATTTTGGTTTAATAGTTGTTTTTCAAGAGGTTATGTCCCTTCCGGCGGTCACTAATCCTTCCTATAAATAGATATGTAGGGGGCAACCATTTCATTCATTCAAATCAAGAATCAAAAGAAGCATTCTAATTATATAATTGTCATTATATATTTCATATTTAGTTGAGAGAGAATTTCAGAGCATTTATTTTAGTTCGTTGAGTATACTATTTGGATTCGCTACTATAAGATTATATAAGGTCATCAGATCATGGAAGACAAGTGCTATGTTAATATATATAGTATCCATTTTCAATTTTTAATAATATCTGGTTCGTGTATGACGCTGACAGAGGAATGAATCGTGTTTTCCGATTCACTCCAAATTCGTAATATATATCGTCACATACCATTTTTGTAATTGCTTACTATTCCTTTTGGAAGGAGCACGAGAGAAAGGGTGATGGTCCTTAGTGTTGGGAAGAACCAAGAGCTTACATGATCGCAGCGTGCTTTCGTATACAAGCGATTAACATACATGTTTTGAACCCAACTTGACCTAAAAATATTTAGAAACCAACTTGACCTAAAAGTTTAAGCCATTAGGTCTTCGCAATGACTCCCCCTCACAATCTTGGCTAACTATTCTTGTCCTTCCCTCCAACAAGAGTCAACTTCCATCATATAGACAAGCATCAAGATACACGAGGTATTAATATATATGTTTTAACCCAACTTAACCCAAAAACTTAAGCCATTACATCTTGGACTCATTCATATATATTAATCTTTCACTTTTTACCATTTATCCAAGGTGAAACTCAAAATTATTTAATATCCTAACACTTTGTGAGAATGTGCAAGAACTCCGAAATTCCTTTTCGGCATGCCAAAATTTTTTATATATATATATATATATATATATATATATATACATGCTTATACTTTTGAAATCACACAATAATTAATCAGATAAATAGTAACGCCTAGCTCATATATATATATATATATATATATATATATATATATGAGATTGATACTCCTCCAGCTCCTACTTGATTAGATAATTAAAACCTTCTTGTCAATTGGGTCGAGATGTTGGGTGTCTTTTCATTGAACCGTCCACATCCTGCCAATGTACTCTAATTAATTGATCCGATCCAGCCCAAATTCATTCCGATCGATTTATCAAGTTCCTCTCTCTCTCTCTCTCTCTCCATTTTTTTTCTCAAAAAAATGACTTGATAAATCGATCGGTTCTATCTCTCTAAAATACAAATGTCTCTCTTTTGATTAGTAAGTTTGATTGCATACACATGACTGTTGTAACTTCTTTTCTACGAGATAAAAGATTTGGTATAATATTTTCCTGATTACAAATTATAAGATTAATATTAATTTTAAAAATTAATTTTAAACTCAAAATTGAGATAATTTCATTTAGTTTATATTAACATAATTATAATTATCATAAATTATTTAAAATGTACTACTAGTTATATGATTTATTATTTTGAAAATGAATAATGTCAATTTTATATTTAAAATAATTTAAATTAATTTTTGAATGTCAATAATAATATTATAATTTAGAACAGAGGAAGGATAATGTTTTGGACTATTTAATTTCATATTAAACTTTAAAGATAAAAATTGACATTACTAAAAATATTAATGGTGTTTAACAAAGGTAAACTTTAATATGTGAAAAAAAATTAGGATTCTAATTTTCAAACGAAGATAATTTATGAAAATTGATATTTTCATACGTATTTTTGATATTTTCATATACTATGCCTCACATGAGTATAAATTAATTCCAACCTTTATATAAAAAGAAATAATATAAAATATTTAAAACACACGTATAAATAGTCTCTAATGGTTATTATAAACTTAAATTCATGTGCTATTTTAAATTATTAAAGCTAGCAAATATTGTTCTTTTTAGTAAAAACAAGGTAAATATTGTTGGTCGAAGTATTAATTGTAATAATAGCCTCCCAATGATGCATTTTAGACTAGACAAAAATAGATTTGGGTTGGTTTTGTGTTATATAAAATAGGTTTGAGTTAGTTTTAAAATTAAAACCATATTACCTATATTTAATATTTAATATGAGTTATGTGGTTTGGAATTAAATGGTTATGAGTATAATTCAGGTTGACCTATTTTTCAAATTATAATTTCACTAAAATCTTAAATTCTGTTATACTAAAAGAGTCTTATTTTAATTTTTTAGATCTAAGTTTGAAACTAAAAATTTTAATTGATGTGACTAATTTAAGTATTAAAACATTATTTTTTTTTATTATAGCACTTTCAAAAAAAAAAAATTACATTAATAATTATTATGTTAATTAAAATTAATGAAATTATTGGGGTGGGGTGGGGGTGAGTGGGGGTAAAGCACACCGAAGTGTTCAAGAAAAGGTTCATGACCTAATTATGTATTAAATGGAAGTCGTGTGAGAATTTTGTGTCAAAGAAATTAGTATAACATTTAAATCATGAAGAGAAAACAAGGACCCAAGGTGAACGCGTGACCAAAGTGTGTAAAGTACATATCTCAATTCTGACAAAGATTCGAAATGAAGTGGTTCCATGACGTAGTGGACAATGAATGCTAATCGCGCAAGTTATTGGGGACGACCATGATAATTTGATGTGGACGACACTTACAGAGGACGCGACAATGTGTTTGTTTTCAATAGGTAAGCGTGAAGATCAGATCGATCCTTTAACAAAATTAGTGGTATATGAACTCAAGAAACCAAGGAAGAGTAACCTTTCATATCTGGTAATCACGTCAAATGGTCGATTTAGAGGTAGAAATTAATGAGGCACAAAAGTACATATTGTGGTGGTGTGAGCTTTAGTGGTAGAAGGAAAGAAAGAGCAGAAAATTGAGTTACTCGATAAAGAACAGTCCCTATTAGGCGAATTCCATGAGTTGGTGTCCAAAGATCTATCAAATGAACTTCCACCACTGAGGGATATTCAACATCACATCGATCAAATTACAAGGACGAGCTTACCCAACTTTCTGCATTATCAGATGAGTTCTAAAGAAAATCAGATCTTACAAGAGAAAATGGAGGAATTGTTGAAGAATGGGTTCATTAGAGAAATCATTTAGATAGCATGTGGGTCCCCGTGACATCGATTTCAAGAAGGATGGCAAATTGGAGAATGTGTGGATAGTCAAGCAACTGTTAGTTCCTAAGAGTACAATAGTTATCTATAAGGGGGTTGAATAGATATTTAAAAATCTTTTCGCTTTTAAACTTGTTAGTTAATGATGATTAAAACTTAAATGAATTTATGTTTGTTTTAATCTCTTTTACAAAGTAGTGGAGTTATGAGAGAATGGAGGCAAATTATAGAAGTTATAGCATGATATAATAGCTTATAAGATGAACGTAAAAGACACAAATGTTTTAAGTGGTTGAGCACTTAAAGCTCCTAGTCCAATCTTCTACTCAACGCAGTAGAAATCCACTAAGGATGTTTTTACAACTTTTGAATCACATGCATTCCTTCCGACCGCCAGCTTCAGAACTTCTTAGTTCACTCTTGAACTCTTCAAGTCCAAAGCAGACTTGCCTCTCTTTACGATTCACTTCAGAACTCTTCAAATCCAAAGCAGACTTGGTACTCTTCTTCAATTGATCGATAGATATTGAGTTCTCGATGGTTGCTACTCGATTGTTGTTTAAGCACTTGTTCGAAAGAACGAGTAAATGAGCAAGCTTTTTGCAATTTCTCGCATCGTAGAGTTGAGCTTTGAGAGTTGTTCAAGTTGTTTTTCAATGCTTGTTTACTTCTCTCTCATCGCTTGATTCGTATATACGTGATCTTGAAAACTATCCGTTGGACCCATCCGTTGAAGCATTAAATGCATTCGACTTTTCGCGTTTTGATGGAGACATTTTAGACATCTTCCGAATCGCATTCGCCCAATCGACACCGCAGCAGATCGCTTTCACCTAACACGTGAAAATGTGTTTTCCCCCTACTAATCAGACTTTCCTTAGCTTCTTTAATACGCTTCTTTGTTGCATACTAAGGATATTTCTTATGACTTTGGGACTAGTGAGTACCGCTGCGGCGTTTAGAATCCATTCTCTTTTGTTGGAACCCATCTCCACGTTAAATTACGAGGCTCGACATTTTCTCGACACAAGATGATGATACTCTATTTATCTGGATTATGGTACTCTACTATTCAGATCGTGGTGACTTGTCTCCTTGGTGCCCGGTCCGATGCTATCACCGAGAGCACTACGATTTCTCTTAAGTCTTCGCAGACACCACGACTTTGCTTGTCATTGAGTTGTAAACTCTACGTTTTCGAGAGCATACTACGATCGTTGACTTGTAAACTCTACGCTTCCTTCAAAGACACCACGATCATCGAGTTGGCTCAAGAAATGTTCGGGACCACTCTCACGATTTTCGAAGAGGCCCTTCAAGCGCAGCACACCACGATCTTTGAAGCTCTACGTCATTCTCGACATCCGCAATGTTGATCGATTGATACACTATGATTTCTTGAAGCCTATCTATTACATCTCAAGATCAACCTATGACTTTGATCTTTCTATCTATATATTCTATTACGAATGATACACGCTAAAGAGCTTAGATCAACCTAACAAATTTGATCTATCACTAAGTCCTCAGACATATATTACTCAAGGACTTTATGTGAGACCCCCGATTTTAAGAATAAATATTTAATTTTCTAAATAATTTTTTAATATTATGGCGTGGATTTGATATAATGTTATAGTGTGGATAGTATTTATAAATTTTGCAAAGTAAGTTAATGTTTGTTATATAATATTCGATTGGTCTGGGAATATTCGCTTTTAACAGGAATATTCAGACGCGGCAAGACAATCATCAGTGGACCCTACAATGAAAAAAATATTATCGTAGTTAGAAAATGACAAAATTATCTTTCTATAAAAATAACTACGAGGTGTTACCGTTAAAACTATTGAACTATTCTAAGTAGTAAAAGCACAAGAATACGCGTGGTTGCATAAGAGACACCAGATTAATTATCGATGCTTACGTGAGAAGTCACCGCTTATACTCAATTATTACTATGATAAAGAATCACGATCACATCTCTCATATTATTGATTCAATTATTTTTACAAAGATCATCTCGCATAATATGTTATATTATTAAATCAATAATTGAGACTCGCAGTTATTCATATTATTATTTGCAATATCGACAATGTCAGTAAGTTCCACAAGGAGAGTTTGGTCACCTAATCAATGCTACCAATAAGGAGAAATCCTTATCGGAAAGCCCTCTCTTCCGAACGATTTTGGTTGTTAAATATTATGAATTATAATATTAATGATGAATAAGTTCGTGTTGATTAAAGATGAATTTTATAGTTCCATCAGGTTGGAATTATTTGTGTTAGTAGAAATCGACATTTGTTTCGATAATAATTGATGTCCGTGGTTATATTGTTCAATGAGTATTCGGGGCCTTTTTCGTGTCGAGTACTATTCACGAGTTACTATTCATGAGTTACTATTTACGAGTTACTATTCACGGGTACTATTCACACGTAAGATATATTTCTTTTCGGTCCAAATCATTTTTGGGTACAATATTATTTTATGAGGAGATGCTTTAATTTTTCGCATTGGTTGAAGATATAATAAGAAATCAATATGGACTGCTTGGTGGAAAGTTATAATAAGAAATCAATATGGATCATTTGGTTTAAAGTTTTAATAGTAAATCAAGATGGATCGCTCTTTAAGTTTTAATAGTAAATCAATATGGATCGTCTGCTTAAAAGTAAATCAATCGGACCGCTCATGAATTAGTTACTATTCAATACATTCTCTTATAAATAAGCTCATTCCTTCATTATTTCTTTCAATTCATCAAACTCTGTAGAGAAAAACTATGTAGAGAAAAGAAGAAAAGTATTCTCGCTACTTCACTACTCCAATATCCAGGTTTATTCTAAGGTATGGAATATGATTTGTTGTACTCATAAGGGGTATTTTTCTTTCTTATTCATGAAGAGAACTTCGTTATTCTATTCTTTATTATTCGTTGAATAACTCTGATACGGATACCCTATACTTGGTGAAATTCTTTCGTTATTCCATTCTTATTATTCTCGTTGAATAACTGCTTATGCCAAGTACCGCATACATGGTGAAATTCTTCTAATATTTCGTTCTTTATTATTATTCGTTAATATCCTGCTCTGCAAGGCGCTTACGTCGGACCGGTTCCATTATTTATTATTCGCATTTAATATCACGTCTACGTGTTTACGCCGACCGGTTCCATTATTTATTATTCTCATTTAATATCCCGTCGGGTAACGCTTACGCCGGACGGGTTCCATTATTTATTATTCGTTGGGAATAACCATCCGCGTATTCTATCGCATTTACGGTGAATCCTTCGTTATTCCATTCTTTATTATTTCATTTGAATAACCTGTTCATGTGGATTACCACATGCATGGTGAATGATCATTTGTATTCATTCCTTATTAAATTGTGGAAATGATCAGATACGTGGATTACCGCACGGTGGGTGAAAATCCATTCATAGCTTCATATATTCTATTATACTCAAATTGGTTAAAGTTTTGGTTTCTATACTCCATGAAATTAGTGGAATATCCTCGATATTGCGCTTCATCCAAGATCTTTTCATGGAAATATTCTTCCGAGCATTCTTGAATTTTCTTCGCACAAAGCAAAGATCATGTCGACAATTTGACGTTATCGAGTTCGTGATAAATTAACTTATAAATCTTTAAAATTTATTCTCGAACTGTTTTATCAATTGTCATCATCCTTATGCTTATATTATGTTGAAAGTCATCTTTCGCTTATGGCATGACAGAGATGAACTTGGTATGATTATGACTGTGGATTATTCTGTGATAATCACGATCGTAATGTGACGAATGATGTGGTAAAAGTCCTCATTGCACATGTAGTTCATTGGTGGGATGTTGTTGGTATGATTATGACCGTGGATTATTCTAGATATAGTCTTGACCATCGATGATTATATGAATATCCTTGGCCGTGGAGCAGGATGATTCGATTTTATTTATTAAGTCGAGTCTCGCCGATAAAGTTGATGAAAAACTTTTTAAATCATAAGACAAGAGATTTTATACTTTACTCGACTCTTCTAATGGATTGCTTATTCATCTGCGTTTTTTGATCTAAAACTTATCATCTCATTATATTCTATCGCTTGTTATAATTGTTCAAGGCTATTGATAATTTATTCCGCATTATCTTAGTCATAATATTTTTTCATCGGGCTAGTTGAGCTCACCCTTTCTTTCACCGTTCTCTTCGTGAAATGAGAACGTAATGGGACTAGTCGGGGAACAACGAGTGATGGTCCTAGATGGTGCATTAAGAGTAGTCCTCATTATTCGTGAAATAGTGTGATAATAAATGTAATGAGGACTTCATTGAGTGTGGATATTGCCTAGATGACAATATTTGTATTAAAACTCATGACTTATGTTTTGTCGTATTTCACACATCGTTGTATAATTAAGTTGTATTTCAGATTCGATGACTTTGTATTTCATGACCCAAGATGGGTGATGTATACCTATTTTGGGGGCGTCACACTTTACACATAATCATGAGCATATACATTAAAACATCAAATCATAATATGCATTCTCCCAACACAATCAACAAGATAACTGTCAGATTCTGAGGTTGGATGACATGTTAGATATGTTAGAAGGTTCCAAGTTGTTCTCAAAGATAGATCTTCTGAGAATGATATCATCAAATTTGGATTAAACCTGGGATGAATGGAAAACAATGTTCAAAACAAAGGATGGACTTTTACGAAGTGGGTAGTTATGTTGTTCGGTTTGTCCAACGCGATAGTAGTTTTATGCGACTTATGAATCAGTATTACGACCTTTCATCGAGAAATATGTTGTTGTTTATTTGGACGATATCTTCGATTTATAATGTAACGAGGAAGACCATATGGAACACCTTCTGGATTTGTGTTGAGGTTTGGCCGAAAACAAACTATTCATTAACTTTAAAAGTGTAGTCATCGGGCCGAACTAATCGTTATTTCTTGGATATGTGGTTAGTTCGTAAGGTATCATGGTGGTAAAGAAAAGTGAAGGCGACACGTGATTGGTCAATTCTATATAAGAATATAGGAGAGGTGAGAAGTTTTCATGGGTTGGCAACATTTTATTTCCGATTTATTAAAGATTTTAGTAGCATTGTGGCACCCATTATCGAGTGTTTAAAGAAGGGAAAATTTCAGTGGGGAGAAACAGCTAATTATACAACTTTTGTATTTATCAAGGAGAAGTTGTGTATTACTCCTGTTCTGGCTCTACCAAGTTTCAAGAAGCTCTTCGAAATGGAGTGTGATGCTAATGGTATTGGAGTTAGATCCGTTTTGTCATAGGAGAAGAGACTATTGGCATTTTTCAACGAAAAACTCAGTGACGCGAGACGAAAATGGAGTACATATGACCAAGAGTTTTATGCCATTGTTCGAGCTTTAAAACATTAGGAACACTATCTGATTCAGCGTGAATTTATTCTATACACTGATCATCAAGCATTGAAGTACTTGAGCAGTCAACAAAGTTTGAGTAAAATGCACGCTCGATGGACAACCTTTTTGCAGAAGTTTCCTTTTATCCTGAAGCACAAATCAGGTATTCTAAATAAGGTAGCCGACGCACTGAGTCGGCGTGCGAGTCTGGTTGTTACTATGCAGCAAGAGATCATCGGGTTTGATATTTTGAAAGAATTATATTCGGATGATGAAGCCTTTAACAAAGTATGGGGGATATGTGTTCAAAAATGAACGGAGGGATATTTTCATGTGGTTGACGGCTATCTGTTTTGTGGGAATCAGTTATATATACCGCGTGGTTTGTTGAGAGAGAGTAGATCAAAAGGAACTACTTGGAGGAGGTTTGAGTGGTCATCTGGGACGTGATAAGACCATCAGTGGAGTAGTCGAACGATATTATTGGCCTCTACAGAAGCGCGATATAGGAAACTTGGTTCGCAAGTGCTGTGTGTGTATGTGTCAAACTGCGAAGGGTCAAGCTTAGAATACATGCCTATACCAGTACTGAGTGCTATTTGGGAAGACCTGTCAATGGATTTTTTTCAAGGTCTTCCTCAGACTCAACGGGGAGTGGACTCTATATTTGTTGTGGTTGATCGATTCTCAAAGATGGGACATTTCTTTCACTATAAGAAAAGTTTATTTCATGATCACTTATCAATGTAATCGAAGTTTGGTCACGATATAGGCGTCGCATAAAATCTGGTCGCTGGAATGTACATCAGCGACCACTATTAGCAACCGACGTATCTGCAACCGATATTAGCGACCAAAATCGTCGCTAAGCTGAGTCAACATGGTTCGTAACAAAGGTCGACAAAAGATGCAGGTCAATAATCGCGCATGCGTCGCTATACTCCTCATGTGATTAGCTGTCGCTAATAATTATCAGCGACCACATGCGGTCGTTGCTGTAAAAAACCTGGAAACCAGATTTTTCCTATTTTGCAGATTTCCTAAAAAACTATACCTATTTTGTACCTGCTTTATCCCAACACACATGCACAACAATATAACCATCCATCATCTATATACCGACACATACACCAAACTAGTATATAAACTATATACACCTTTAAAAACCAATATGAATTGAATAAATATAAACATATATAATCTTTAAGTAACGTACAGACATCCAAAGAATGAATATAAAGTACAACATTCATAAATAACTATAAAACAACACTAAGTCGGTCGTCATGCATCATTGTCCAAATTAGTTTCTCCTTGATCACCCTGTAATTAACAAAATAATAAAACAAGTTACATATATAGTATATATGTTGATATTGGTATTACGAAAATATACAACAGATTAAACACAACAATATATATAAGTCACTAATTTGATTGTAATAAATAAGATTGATTATCTCGTCGCCATCCCCATGTTGAGATACTGCTGCTGCCGCCACTGCATCAGCTAACTCATCAGGACTCAGAGCTGCTAGATGCCCGCCCAGTATATATACGAAGAAGATCGCGATCTCGACATATAGCCCTCACACAGTTAACAGGGGTATGAATAACAAGATGACTCGACGACCGTGGAAGATCGGGTGGCAGAGTCACTCGAGCCACTAAAGGTCAAGGCGCCGTCGTTGTCCTCGACCTTTGACGTAGTTCTTCTTCACAACAGATGCCCTCTCCCATAATTCTTGATCAATTGGCGGACGTGGGGTGCCTTCAGGATAACGCTTATTTATTAAACGCTTATAAGTATTTTGTCATCATGTCAACAATTAAATAGTTAAAAATAAATTGGTAAAATTCAAAAGAATGACGTAAAACTTGATAAAAAAGATCAAAGTTGTTAAAACTTATTACCGCTTATCTCGACAAAGATCGCAAGTGATCGTCAAGGGTGGCTACGTATAACATCCAAACCAATAGACAGGGTGACCTTCGAGATCTGCGAATCCTATACAAAACATATTCTAACATTACTAAGTAAACATGTGATATTTTATAATTCATGATTGTAATATATTAAAGCTATTCATACGCATTCTCGGCAAAGTGATACGTCAGTAATGTGAAATACCGTCGCCTCTATAAAGTTCCTTTAGCCTTTTCGCCATCGCCATTATTCGATGATCCGTTAGTGGCCATAGAGGTTCATGATTTTCGACCCATCTCTCTCGCCTCTCCATTGGGCACACATCTCAACCCATATAGATCGGGTGCACCACCGGGGCTACGCCGTACGTAATCCTTTCCCCGGCCCGGATGGTCGATCGACGCATCATAAGATCTTTTTATCATTCTTTGTTCAAATTGTCTTTGGTGCGACGGTAGCATTTACGCCGTAATAAGTGTTCAGATCTTTGAAGCTCATGCGTTCTCACATCTATACCTTTTCCGCAAATAAACAACAATAATAATATTAAAAGCGGTACTTTTAATATATAATTCAACACTACTAAACAGGAATCCTAAGAATATTATATTATCTGTCATAATTAAAAAAACATACTTGAAATTTAGCCCAAACTACATCCTTGTGGGCGATAGGTGTGCTCGCCCACGTAATCACAAGTGTGGGCCAATTCTGTAAGCACAACTGTAAAATGCACTTGACGATCTTATTATCTGAAAAATCACTATAATATACAACAATTTACATCAAAGATAAGTAGATATATTATAATACTTATATAAATGGAATCTAAAATGCTTATATATAAATGATGCAGACGTACGTGCTATTCGGAGGAGGACGAATCTCAATAAGAATCCGATAATCCAGATTACAGAGGGCCTTCGCATACATGATTTCTCCCCTACCCAAGCCGCGCTTTTATTGTGCTGCTTCAAAAGCTATCTATATATTATAAATTTAAAGATGTTAGTATGAGTTATATTTGATTACATGTATATATGAATATAAAATGACAATAATGACATGAAATTGCATTTAAATAGTTAAGTACATAAACATGACAATGATATATAGAACATGTGCTAAACATAAATTTCATTTGTTTAAGTGTCAATGTCTAAGTCAGAATCATCTTGTATACGTATTGCAGATTCATAACCATCATCTGCTTCAGATTCAGTTTCAATCAATAAGTATTCTTCCTCCTCAGTATCAGTGTCATCTGACACAAGTATTGACTTAGGATCTAATTTATGTGGTTCATCTCCACCATCTAACTTGATTACTTCATTCTCGTCCTCCACATTTATTATAGTTTGTCTATAAAGCATCTGCTTTCTTGGTAAATCTCCCCATCAACTACTTCTACGTACGACCGCTACCGAGTATGAATTATAACTCGACAATCAGAAGCGGTTTATCCCTTTTCCTAACAGACTAGGAGGTAAGATACTTGTAATCGCTTTGAGTTGGTAAAACAAATAGGTTCGTTGTAGTACCCTGCATTCTATGGAGGTCAATATCAATGATCGCATGTCCACAACATGTATCCCTTTTTCTTGAACAAGTTAATACGACCCCGTGACGCGTTCCTCAGACGATAACTCCGAGATTTCCTCCAACTCCCATAAAAGGCACGATCAAGCTCATGGTAACAATCTCCTGTATTACACACACTCATGTAGTTCGTTGTTCTTTTATTGTGCCCATATGCATTTGTATGAAATTCATAACCATTTATTTTGTAACTATTGCTTATTTGGTCCTCGTTCGTCCCATAGCTAGGACTTGTACATTAGCCGGAATCGTTGATCCCTCAGTCAAAGCCTACAAAAAACTTCATCTTATAAATGAAGTCATAGTTAATATGGAGTATATATATATATATATATATATATATATATATATACGGCGTGCTTAAGCTAGAAATTGAACTTACTCTGTCCTTTAGTCAAACTGCAATTTTTTTATCACGATTGATTTGAATATTTTTATCACTTATGTCGGGATGTTTCACTTTTAAATCGTCATCGTACAATCTATACAATGTTAGTTTATGTTTTAGTTTAATATTATAATTTATTATATTTATATGATATTATATTTTATTTTATTTTAATATAATATAATATAATATTTTACTATATTGTATTGTATTAGGTTGTATTTTAATAATATTTTTTATTTTATTTAAGTTTATTATTATATTTGTATGATATTATATTTTAATTTAATTATATACTTAATCATATTTAATATATATTATATGTCAAATATTAAATGTTATTAAATTTAGTATGAGAAATTAAATAAATGCTACTTAGTTTAATAGTTATATTATATCATGCTATTTTATCATGTTATTTCTATTTCTATTAATTATGTTATTTTTGGAGATAAGACACTTGGAATCCATAGTTGTCATGTTTTTACTATTATATAGCTAAAATGAGTATTAACACGCAAAGAAAAGTTGTAACATTTTAGTATATATATATATATATATATATATATATATATATATATATATATATATATGATAAGATGAGACCTGAAAACTACAAAGTAGCTTTCAAGACTTGAATATGTACCTCTTAATTAGTGATTAATTAATAATAATTTTAATTTTGTCTTGGCTTTTGTTGTATATTTGATATTTGTTTGGAGTTGTAGGCAATTATGAGATACTTCTATCTTTATATAAGTTTAGACATGAATTTGCGGCCTAGAGTTAGTTTGAGGATACTTATACGTACAATTACTCCACAAGGTTAATTAGTGAATTGGATTTCATTTTGGATTTCAAGCTCCAATTCTTCCCTTGAAGATCTTGTATTCTACTTTTTAGGTAATTGAAGGCTATAACATCTTTTTGTCATTCCACCAAACATATAATGTGCAAAGAGGACATTGGACATTACGAATCATGCATATTATTATTACCATTAATACTTTTCCTTTTAGTTTTTTTTAAAAACCAAATAGGAAACATGATGCAAATCATTTCAAGCTGCCCATACAATCTGAGAGAGTATTGGTGCTACATTAGGAGTTCCCTTCAATATAATGTTGCTAAAGCCAAACCCTACACCCAACACTAAGCACTGCACAAGTAGTTTCCAACATTTCTATCTTTTCTTTTTCCTAATCTTCCCTCCTCACATTTTGGTTCAGTGGTTAACAGTACCAAATGAACATAATAACTACCCAATATAATTGCATGCCCTAGATCTTCAATAGAAAAGACTTTAGCAGATAGGATAAACAAAAACTTAACTATGTAAATAATTAAGATGACTTATATATTTCAAGTCAATAACCAAAAACCCTCAAGTTAATTGCAGAGTAATAACGTACGCTAACCAGAAAACATTAATATCCAGACTAACTAATTATTTAATTACAATTTTGAGGAACTATATGGAATTTATTGAGTTTAACAATTTTTCAAGAGCCAGTCCATTACAATCATTCTTTAGATGCATCTCCAGTTTCATTTCCACAACACAAAGGCTTAACCAACTAAAAATTACACAGAGACATCAAAACTAGTATGGAAGTCGCCCAAGACCTTACTTACTATGCTAAAAACTATATAACACCCAATTTAGAAATCTATATACCACATTCAACATTAACCTTCAAATTCAGAAAACTATAAAAATTATTGCAAAGTTAGAGTTACTTGTGCGGCGGCGGGTGGCGTGCTTCTTCTCCTTCTTCTCTTCTACCTTTTCTCCTTCTACTCACTATTCTGCTCCCTCTTTTTTTTCCCTCTCTTTCGCCTCGTACGAGCTTAATGTCCGACATCTTGGTTACATTAAGTTTGATCGATCGCCACGGCCGCTAATTTTAATAACATGGACTTATCAGCTTCCGCATGCGGTCGCTGATGTTAAATGGTCACACAAAACCTTCGCGCCAACATTTGTGTATTCACGACCACAATTATCTATGCACTGCGGGCCAAAAATATTTGTGTATTCATTAATGGTCATGATCATGCCAACAACTATCCATCAATGCACTACGGGCCAATGAGAACTTTTTCCACATCATTTGTAACATTACGGTCATGATTACATCAATAATCCCCGGTCATAATCATACCAAGTCCATCTATACACTACAGGCCACAGATGACTTTCAACATAATATAAACATGAGGATGATGACAATGATATAAGAATTCAATAAAACAAGTTCAAGAATTAATTTATCCATGAATCAATAAAGTCCAAATTGTCAACATTATACTGCTTTGTAGAGTAAAATTCAAGAATGCTCAGAAGAATATTTTCATGAAAAGATACTGGATGAAGCACAAATATCAAGGATATTCCACTAATTTCATGGAGTATAGAAGTCAAAACTTTAATCAACCTGAGTATAATAACGAATGGAATAACAAAAAGAAATCACCATGCATGCGGTACTTCGCATGTATAAAGTTATTCCAAACATTATTAATAAGTGCGGAACTAGGTCAAAGTAAATTCGCACCGGATGGGATGTTCAAATGTAATAATAAAGACGGAATTCCAGTCCGCAGAACGCGACAAAACAGATATTCCAATGTAATAATAATAAAGATGAGATCAGTCCTCGCAGAACGCTTGTACGTGATATTCCAATGTAATAATAATAAAGACGGAACCGTGTCCAGCGTAAAAAACGCATGCATGTGATATTTCAATAGAATAATAATAAAGATGTAATAATAGAAGAATGTCAACAAGTATAGGGTAGTCCGCATGATCTTTGGTTATTCCGTGCAGAATAAAAATAATGGAATAATGTAAGTTCTTCATGAATACAAAAGAAATAACACCCCTTACCGTAAAAAAAGCGGATATAAGAGTAGGAAGTAGAAGAATACTTTTTCTATAGTTTTTCTATAATTTTCTCTCTAAAGCTTTTAGTGAATTCGTAAGAAATTATGAAGGAATGAGCTTCTTATTTATAGAAAAATGGATCAAGATAAGAATTAACTCATTTAACGGTCCATTGATTTACATTAATCTGACTATCCATATTTAAAGCAAAATTTTTAAATAAAATATAATATATATATATATATATTATATAATTCATGCCAACCGTATATATATATATATATATATATATTATATATATAAGACTTATATATATATATATATATATATATATATATAATGAATAATTTTCACCTAGGTTATTTTGAAAAATGGATAAATAGGGGGTCCAAAAATACGCCAAAATTCACAACAATTACTATAACAATAACTAAACAAACTCGAAAGTGATTTCTTACGTAAAGATTTATAATCAATACCGTGCGCTCTTACGAAACCAATGCCAGACATCGTTTTTTTACTATCGAAGTAGTTCAAAAAGATAATTCAGTAAAACTTCCGCCGTTATTTTCAATAAAATATTTTTGTCGCGTTTTCTCAATCCGATAATAATTTCGTTGTGGGGTCCACCAATGATTGTCTTCATTGCATTTAATATTCCATGTTAAAACGAATATTCCCTGACCAATCGAATATTATATAACAACTGCATGTAAGACCCCGAATTTTATGAAATAAAAGTATTCAATTTTTTTATAATTACTATTCAAAGTAAATGGTTAAATTGATAAAAGTTAAAGTTAAGGGTGATATATGAATTTTTTTCAAAATACGCAAGTGGTTATAAAATATTCATTGTTGTAGGGAATATTCATTTGGTGGTAGAATATTCTTTCTCGTCGGGAATATTCAGACTGACGGTATAGCCATATTTGTGGGCCCCATAATGAGAATAAGCGTCGGATGAAGAAAATGACAAAATTAAGTTTTTATAAATAACGACGTAGTTGTTACCGATTAAGATTGTTGGAATACCCGAGTTGGTTAAAATATGTGAATACGCGTTGGTTGCACAAGATATACACGGTATTACGTAGTATTTTGAATTATTGATCCTTACGTAAGAAGGCACTACTCAATAATTACATTAATTCAATATTCGATTTTTTTTTATTGTTAATAATTTTTTGAGTTGATATTTTATATTATTGTTGTTTGATAATAATTGTCAACAAGACAATATTTCTCCATTATCGGATCAATAATTCATATTATTTGAATAATATTATTAGATAGCATTATTGAAAATGTCTAGAAAGTTCTTTCGAGGAGAGGTTTGGTCACCTAATTCATGCGCCAAGAAGGAGAAATTCTTATCGAAAAGCCCCTCTTTTCAGGAACCGCACGGTTGTCATTATTGTGATTACGTAATATTATTTTATGAATAATTAATTATTGATTTATATGATAAGAAATATTTATTTGATGCGAATATAAATGATGGATTTATTTAGGTGGTTATTAATGAAGGAATTAATGTTGAGGTGTTTTATCAGTATTTTATCGGATTGGAGGTATTAAAAATCAAACCAGTGTTTTTTTGAGAAATATTGCGTGAATTATAATTTTTAATCCGACTGTTGGATCGTTGTGATTTTTGGATATGTTATACATATATAAGTTGAGTATATGTCCATAAATTTTAAACCGTTAAAAATGAACGAATGATTTGTTATGAATTTTAAGAGGTGACTGATTTAGAAATTAGATTTATAAATGATTTTGGTAGAAAATTCTAGAAATGGGTGGGCCCCACTTTTGGTTTTTGGGAAGATGGATGATTTTTTGGTGGGTGAAATAGTAGCGAGGTAAAACCATCATGTAGCAGTGTCGAGTCGCTTTCTTTGTTAATATTTTCCTATAAATAAAGAGGGCTAAGTTAGAATTAAAAATCACACGTAATTCATAGTTTTCTCTCTTTCTCTCTAGATTATCGAGTGTATTTTGTGAGTATTTAGATACTTGGTGAGTTGTTATTCATCGATTGCAAGTTTTCTTGACGTCATATCAGATATATATCCGGAAGTCTTTATCGCTCTTTTGAGGTAAAGGATAGTAAGGGATTTTAAGGGTTATTATGTTTTTAGTTCGTACTTCTTCCGACCTTGTAAAATTTCGGAAAAATTTGAAATGATATGTTGATGAGTTTTATTGATTGTGTCCAAAATGGTGATTTTGGATGTATAGATTAAGAGTTATGAATTTTATGAGAAAAGACTATTTTAAATAATCGCTTATAACTCCTTATGGTTAACTCCAAAATTGATAAAAATTTTATTGGGAGTACATCTATATAATATCGATTGTACTCTATGAATTTTGAATTTTTGAATAAAATTACAATTTATGATAAATGTGTAAATATTAGCGGTTTTAGCCATATATGAAAAATAGTAAATGAATTTTAAAAATTCTAAGAAAAATATATGTTCAATATGGGACTATGTTACGCTAAATCCCGAGAAAAGAAATATTTTGGAAGTGATTTGGTATTTTTCATGAAAATGGACTAGTTATGAATAAATGAGTTAAATATGTTATGTGAAGGAAGAAAATTGGAAAATATGATTTTATGGCTTGAGAATCATATATGTGGTATATGCAGATTTTTGATGAGGGTTTTAGTTATTGGTGATGAAATCTTATAAGTTTGGCATTTTATGATGATTAAATGCATTATTTAGTAAAGTGTAAACAATTAAAATAAATTGTTTATAAATTTAAGAAAGTTAAATGTTATTCATTTTTAGAAAATATCATTTTTATTGTGAAATATTGGTATGAATTTTATTGTGGAATTTTTTTACCTTATTCTGATTCTTATTCACGGGGATACTATTCACGAAGTTACTATTCACTACAAAATTGGTTTCTTTTTCTAACCAAATTATAGTTGATTTATGAATATTACTACGGAGATTAAAACTATATATTGATTATATTGATTTTATTATCATATATAATATTTTTATAACCCCGATGTTGAAATTCTCTTTCTTTGAGTGTAAAGATGAGTAGATTATTGGTATGATCATGACTAGGGTTCTCTTTGGCGAAAGTGAAAAGTTGAATTGTGATTGGTATGATCATAACCATTGAATTTATAATTGAAAATCTTTAGCTTAAGTTAAAAAGGTGAATTGATCAACATGGTTATAATTATTGTTTATATAAATTACGAAATGATTATATATTTCTTTGAGATATTAATATCTTTGGCCTCGTAGTGTAAAGATGAATTGTTGATGAATATCTTTGGCGATGAGTGCAAAGATGAAGCTGTTAATGAATATCTTTGGCCGATGAGTGCCAAAGATGAGCTGTTAATGAATATCTTTGGCCCATGGTGCGAAGATGAATCGTTGATGAATATCTTTGGCCCGTAGTGCGAAGAAGATGAATATCTTATGGCGCGTAGTGCGAAGATGATTTATTGAGTATGATTATGAGCGTGGAGCTGTGAGGTGGTATAACCATGATCTTTGATGTTTCGGTAAAGACATGTGATGAAAATTATATTAGATCACGAGTACGAAGAGGAATTTAGAATCACAATTATGATTATGAGATATTCATATGATTGTGGAAAGGCTGTTGATTGATGTTATGAGGATAAAACATTGTTGGTGGATATTTAACATGGAGAAGATAATAGATTTTATGGTCTATTTGACTCTTCTAATGGATCGCTTCGTTCAACGCAATTATGGTTGAAAAGTTTTATCATCTACTATATGTTCTAAATCTCGATTTATTATTGATGAAGGCTATTGATAATTTATTTATCTTTAGTCATGATATTCTTTCTTGAGCTAGTTGTGCTCACCCTTTTGCTTCACAATTCCTTTTCAGGTAATAAGAGTGTAGCTGGGTCGAGAAAGGGTAACAGGGAAATAGAACGGTGGTCTCTAGCTGTGGAGGTTCTCCCTAAGCAGTATATAAAAGTGTGTATATACATCATTTAGTAGTTATATTTGGTGAATCAAATAGGGAGAGGCGAACCCAACGTTGGAAGGGTGTTTTACCATATATCATACAAGATGTACAATGACATATAACCTCGTGTCATCATAAAGGCGGGGTTGTCTTTGATCCACTTCTTTGAGTATATTCTGAGCACTACCTATATGAAATTGGTGTTTGGTTGAAGTATAATTCTCAATTAGAGATCTGTGGAGATAATGATATGTCAAGAGAAGACTCGCCATTGGGAAAAATATGATAATAATCTTCTCATTTTTCTTTGGGGTCTATTAGAATTGACCAAGGATAATTCTGTGGCCATATGATATCTATCATAACCTAGAAGCATGGCCTCCCATGTATATGCGAAGGTTTCTTTGAGCACTTTCCAAAGATTCTAATTTCTAAAACAGGTTTTGAGTATACCTTTATGTAAGGTGTCATTGTGACGTCTTATCCAAGATTGGGACATGAGTCAAAGTTGGTATATATTTGTATCAAAACTCACAAAGATTTATGTTGTTGTATTTTGCACGACAATTGTTGTAATAAAGTTGTAGTTGTTTTCTGTACCATGTTTTTGGCGACTCAGAATGGGTTGGATGGAATGGACCTGTTTTGGGGTTGTCAAATTGCTTACTTTGCAAAATTTATAAATATTACCCACAACTATAACATTATATCAAATTTACTCCATAATATTCAAAAATGATATTTATAGAAAATTCATCTTTATTTATAAAAGTTGGGGTCTTACAACCTTCCTTTCTTATGAAATTTCGCCCTCGAAATTAGGGTACATACCTGGTATGTCAAAGAGGTAAGGATACTTTGATTTCATTTCAGATTCTAACTCCCAAGTCATTTCCTCAACATCGTGGTTTCTCCACAAAACTTTGACTTGAGGTATAACCTTGGAGCGTAGAATATGTTCCTTCTTATCCAAGATTTGAACAGGAACCTCATACGTCAAATCTTACGCTTATTTTGTCCCGGTTCTAACTTCAATAATGTGGTTCGGGTCTTCCACATATTTACGTAACATGGATATGTGAAAAACATTATGAACACGAGACATACTTGGACTGAGTAAAACGAGTCCATAGCCACGGTGTCCTACTCGATCGAGGATTAAAATGGGCCTATGAATCGAGGATTGAGCTTTCTTCTCTTTCCAAATCTCGTAACTCTTTCCACCAAGCAAACTCGTAATAACACATGATCTCTATATCAAATTCCTACGTCCTTTCGATGAAGATCAAGATAACTCTTTTGTGGATCTTGTGAGGTTTTTATACGTTGTTGGATCGTTTGAATCTTTTCGTAGTCATACATACCAACTCCGATCCCAACAACGTTGCTTCACCCACCTCATCCCAAAGATATTGGAGAACGACACTATCTTCCATATAACGCTCAAATGGAGCCATGCCGATACTTGCTTCGATAAGCTATTATTGTAGGAAAACTCCACCAATGGTAAGAACTTGTCCCAACTTCCCTTGAAATCAAGGACACAAAGTCTTAATAGATCTTCAAGAGTTTAAATCCTCCTCTCATTTCCGTCTGTCTCGAGGATGATATGCCGAAGCTAAATAGTAAGTCTCGTGCTCATAGCTTTTTGCAAACTAACCCAAAATCTTGAAGTAAATCTTGGGTCTTGATCGAAACTATGGATCTTGGGCATACCATGCAATCTTACAATTTTGTTTATGTACATACTGAGCAAGACGTTCAAGTGTATAAGTTTCTCGATATCGGTAAGAAATGAAGCGGACTTGGTCAATCTATCAACAATGACCCAAATCGCATCTATGCCTTGAGAAACCTTAGGAAGACCAAGAACGAAATCCATGGTAATGTGCTCCCACTTCCATTCGGAATTTCAAGTGGTTGCAATGGACCTTTTAGTATTTGATGCTCCGCTTTAATTCGTTGACACGTTAGACACCTTGAGATACTTGCCGCTATCTCTCTCTTCATATTGCTCCACCAAAATGTATGGCGAATATCATGATATATTTTGGTACTCCCGAGATGGATTGAAAGCGGTGTGTTATGTGCCTCCATCTTGATTTTATACTTTAAATCAGGGTCGTTAGGAACACAACGTGGAGTTGACTCAAGTATTCCTTCTTCATCGATTCTTTCTTCCAAAGATAACACCTTCTTGCACTTTCTTCCTCATACGCATCGCTCCAAGTGCGTAGCTCGAAGCGGAATTTTTAACTTTATCAATTAAAGTCTGGTTCTACTCATATATTCACCATCATCACATGGGTCCCTGAGTCTTTAACTCCATCTCCATCCTTTGCAAGTCACACAAAATGGGCCTTCGTTGACAATATCGCATTCGCACTTGCATATGATCTTCTTACTCATCGTCGGCTACCACGTTCGCTTTTCCGGGATGGTATTGGATGGTATGATCATAATCTTTCAATAGTTCAAGCCAACACGTCGTTGAAGATGTTGAGTTCCTTTTGAGTGAAGAAATATTTGAGGCTTTTATGATCCGTAAAGATCTCCACCTTCTCCCCATAAAAGTAATGCCTCCAAATTTTAAGTCAAGAAAGAAAAATGCCAACTCTAAATCATGAGTAGGATAATTCCTTTCATATTCTTTGAGTTATCGTGAGGCATAGGCTATGACTTTCCCATGTTGCATGAGAACACATCCCAACCCTTTGCTGAAGCATCATTTGTAGATGACAAATCTCTCCGAGCCGGATGGTATTGTCGAGCAGTCTTTGAAATGAGTCTCTTCTTGAGTTCTTGAAAACTCTTCTCACATTCCTCGCTCCAGCAGAACTTTGTATCTTTCCGAAGTCAATTTGAGTTAATGGAGTAGCGATTCAAGAAAACCCTTCCACGAATCTCCGATAATAACCGGCCTAAACCGAGAAAGCTACGATGACTTCGTCCATCGATTTAGGTTGCTCCCTTTGAATTGCTTCAATCTTTCTTTGGGTCAACAGATATTCCATGACTTGATACTACGTGCCCAAGAAATGCTACTTCCTCAAGCCGAACTCGCATTTCTTCAACTTGGCATAAAGCTTATATTCACGAAGCTTTTGGAGTGTCACCTCAAGTGTTGTTTTCATGATCTTCACGGGTTTTGGAATAAATAAGGATGTCATCAATAAAGATGACCACAAAGTGATCCAAATATTTCTTGAATACTCGGTTCATCATATCCATGAAGGCTAAAGAGGAGCATTAGTCGATCCAAAGGACATGACTAGGAATTCATAATGCCCGTACCGAGTTCTGAAAGCCGTCCTTGGAATGTCATCTGTTCTAATCTTCAATTGGTGATATCCGGAACGAAGATCAATCTTTGAAAAGAATTTGGCCTCTTAATTGGTCAAACGGTTATCAATACGTGGCGATGGGTACCTATTTTGATGGTGACTTGATTCAACTCCAGATAATCAATACAAAGTCGCATACTCCCATATTTCTTCTTCACGAATAGAACAGAGCACCCCAAGGAGAAGTACTAGGATGAATAAAGCGGATGTCTAACAATTTCTGTAGTTGGGTCTTTAACTCACGAAGTTCATATAGAGCCATTCGATATGGGGCTTTAGAAATGGGTTTTGTACCGAGTGTTGAGGTTGATACAAAATTCAATTTCACGCTTTCTGGGGTAGGCGGGGAAGTTCTGAGAATACGTCGGAAATTCATTAACAATAGAAATATTATTCAAAATTGGCGTATTTTTGTTTAGATCTCGTGACATGAGCTAAGAAAGCTTGACATCCATTTTTCAATAAGCGAATAACTTTATGGCTTGAGATGACGGTGATTGATTTTAATGGTTTGGTTGCTTGAATTAGCATAATTGGTTGGTTAGGAATATGAAATCTAACAATCTTACGAAAACAATCAATTTTTGCATGATGAGTAGTTTTAATCAATCCCTAGAATCACATCAAATGCAAGTATTTTAATGAAATAAGATCGACGGTAATGTGAGGGTCTTGATTTGAACCAAACAAGACTTATAAGCGAGTGGATGTAATAAAGGTTTCTCCCAATGGAGTTTCTGAGATAAGTCAAAGTCTAATTTCTCCGAGTCAAATTTAATCATTGGCGTAAGTAGGAGAAATAAAAGAATGGGTAGAACCGGTATCAAATAAAGTATGACTTCGCCAGAGTTTATGATAAGCTTACAGTGATGACCTCATTTGGGTTCCTTGTTTTCAGGAGGTCACAACAAACGCCTCCCTTGACTACGCGGCTTTGACTTTTACGGGACGGCCTTTGGTGCCTCCATCCCAATTTGAACTTGTCTTTGGTGAACGACAAAATCGGGCTAGGTGACCTTCTCTTCCATAATTATAACACGCTTTGGATGGCATCGCGCGGTTTGGTGATATGTCCCCCCTCCGTATTTGAAGCATATGATAGTGGTCGTTCTCCTTCCTTAACAACGGTTCTTTGGTGTTGACGTCTTTCCATCATTGTTGAATCTCCTCTTCTTGAAATATCCATTCTATTTTTCTTGGCCAGCGATTACCACAAGTGGTTACCATTTTGGCTCGGCATTCTCTCCACGTTTGTTGTCACTTAGTTTAGATGGACCGATCTCTTTGGTATTATCATTTTGCCGGTCGCTTCTCTTTGGTTGCGTTGACTCGTTCTGGCGCTCGATAATCGAGCCCTATTTACAACATTTGAATACAAACACAGTTTATGAGAAATAAGATGTTGGCGTATCTCGGGTTTCAAACCTCGCAAAAACATTCGTCATTCACTCTTCATTATCCACCAAATGGGATGCAAACCAAGACAACTCTGCAAATTTAGCCTCATACTCCCACACGGTCATATTATTTTGTTCCAGCTTGATAAACTCCACCTCTTTTATGTGACGAATACTTTCAGAAAAGTACTTGTCGTTGAATAGTTCTTAGAAATTCTCCCAAGACATCTTCAAGTGCAAAGTTGAGTACGTTTCTGATTCCCACCGATGTCTGCCTCCTCGCAACATAAAGGTGGCGAAGGGAACCTTTGCTCTCGAGCATCCCAAGACATCAAATATCTTGTGATCTGCTTTATCCATGCTTTCGCTTTTTTAGTGGTTTTGGCTCTCCAATAAACTCCGGTGGTCCCAGCCTTGAATCTGTTAAGCGGTGACCGTCCGAGAGTTTCCGAAGATTTCCACCAACATTTTAGACAGGAGCCAGTCGCTCGCTTTGATGTTGCATGAATTGCATAATGCCTCACGAACATTCCATCATTCATCATTTGATCATGGTGTTGTTGTTTGCATGAGGATTGTCGCTTTCGATGCACATTATCACGATTATTGATATGTGAGTCAGCGGTTTCTTATCCTCCATTGCTATTTTCAACATTCTCGGATGTCATTTTCAGATACTTGCCACAAAACAAAAAGGTTAATTGACATATAACATATTATCCCTATATTCGATCGACCAATTAAATACCAAAAACTTAGGTAGGTCATACTAACAAGGAATTCTCCGTCTCTCCCTCCTAGTTCTATTCTCTCATCTTAGCTGGGATAATATCCTAAGCTTTGATACCAACCGTGACGCCCCTTAAATTAGGTATACATCACCCATCTTGGGTCGCCAGATACATGGTACAAAATTCAAATACAATATACTAATACAACTATCGTGTACAATACGACAAAACATAAGCGTGAGTTTGAATACAATTATTGTCTACTGTAGATTATACAAACTCAAAAGGAGTCCTCATTACAATTGTTAACACACTATTTCACGAATAGTGAGGACTACTAATACTATCATCTAGGTCCATCACTCCAGTTCCCTACTCGTCCCCGGCCTATATTCTCATTTCACGAAGAGAGCAGTTGAAAGAAAGGGTGAGCTCAACTAGCCCAAAGAAGAAATATTATGACTAAGATAATGCGAGAATAAATTATTATTAGCCTTCAACAAAGATGTTAAAGTGATAAAATATAACAAACATCAAGTTTAAGCGTAGCGGAACAAGCAATCCATTAAAAGAGTCAAGTAGAGAATAAAATCTACTATCTTTATGATTTAAAAGGTTTTTCATGACTTTTATCGCGGACTCAAATTTTAATAAATAATCCACATCATCGAATCACCCCGCACTACTTACTCAAGGATATTCTTTAAGATCACGGTAATTACACAATTATCCACGACTACTACGGCCAAGAATATTTCAGGTATTCATTAATGGATGATCATGCCAACAACTATCCATCAATGCACCACGCCATCGAGGACTTTTTTCCACATTATTTGTAATATTACTCCATACCGACTAAAAATAATCGATAAAATACCTCAAAGATTAATTCCTTCATTTATAACCACATAAAATAAATAAATCCATCATTTATATCCACATCAAATAAATATTTTCTTATCATATAAATCAATAATTAATTATTCACAAATAATATTACGTAATCACACTTATGACAACCGCAAGCCAGAAAGAGGGGGCTTTCAATAAGGATTTCTCTCATCGGGCGCAAGTAATTAGGTGACCAAACCTCTCATTGATGTAACTTTCTAGACATTGCCAATAATGCTATCTAATAATATTATTCAAATAATATGAATTATCGATCCGATAATGGGAAATACTTATGTAGTGACAATTATCAAACAACAATAATATAAACTATCAACGCAAAGAATTATTGAATCAATAAAATAAAATATCGAACAGAATTCATCGTAACAATTATCGAAAAGGCCTTCTTACTTATTTAATCAATAATTCAACAATACTGCAATACCGTACCACTGCTCAACCACGATATTATCGTATTTTAACCACTGTGTAACCCAACAATGTTAACTTCAGAACCATTACAATCAAGTTATTCATAAAAACTCATACTTTGTTATTTTCTTCATCCCATGTTATTCAGAGCATGGGGCCCATAATCGATCGCCAGGCCGTCAGCATTTCGGATATTCCCCACAAAAAGAATATTCCACGACACCAAACGAATATTCCCCTACGTAAATGAATATTTTATAACCATTTGCTTATTTTGTAAAATTTGCATATATTTCACCCATAACCAAAAAGCATTATACTAAATTAACTCATTACTATTTCAAGATAATAAACAGAGAAAATTCAATTTTATTTATAATAAGTTGGGGTCTTACATGAGCCCTTCAACTCTTCGCTACTAGTCATGTGGGTCGTAAAAAATATGTCTTAAATAAACCTAACCCATCGCTTGCAAATTTCAGACATCTCCGTAGAATCAATCATTCGTGTCAAATTTAGCTTTCCCTACAACCTCAACCCATCTTCTTTCAAACTCGTCTGGGCTCTCAGATTTCCATATACAACAACTCAACTCGCCATAATGTTCTTTGTAGGGATTGGACCTAATTTTTCGTAAAACTTTTTAAATGTGCCAAATGCAATACCTATGAATATTATTTGAAAGCATACCATGAATCAATTTCGCACGGCCGGATCTTGATCAGTTATGATCATTTTGGGTCGGCTACCCGACATCGCTTTCAACCATTCCTTGAAAAACCAATCAAAAGCATCAATCTTTTCACCATTTAATAATGCACACCCAAAAAACGTTGTTTGTCCATGGTGATTAACCCCTACTATAGGTGCGAAAATCAAATTGTAACGGTCGTATTGTAAGTTGTATCAAACACAACAACATCCCCAAAACTTTTGTATGACTTTCTACATGTCAGATCGCCCAAAAACAATGAATCACGACACCCTCTTCTTGCTCGAATGTAAAAGTAAAACCGGGATTCTTTTTTTTCTCACCCTTAAAATACTCAAACAACAAATTAACATCATGTCCCTTTAAAGCATTCCTCCTATCTCTTTCAGCATTATAAAGATCTCGTACTGTACATCCAACATTTTCAGGACCTCCAGATTCCATCTTTAAAATACTCATTTGTTGCCATGTTGGCACATTAGCTTTTGATAGTTGTTCTGTTAAATTTTTTTTGGCTAGTGTCACTACACGATGAGAAAGTGCAACAAATGTACTTTTCTTGGGGTCGTAAGAGGATGGTTACGACCCTCAACAAATTTTCTAATAACAAACCTCGCTGGCTTGGTCCTATTTTCACAACTACCAATCTTGCACCACAATCATTTCTAGTTAGGGCCTCGCTTTTTGTATAATCATTGAGTTTTTTGGGCACATTTCTCCTCAACCCTTCTTTATAACAAACAAATTCCTTTCTAATTATTTCACCGCTACTCTTCTTACTAGAACTTAAACGCTGCATCAAATCCACCTCTCTACCATAGTTGTTATAAAAGTCGCGAACATCGCCTAAGTTGTGAAAAATGTTGCCCAATTTTCTAGATCAACCGCTTTTTAACTCATGAGTGTAAAGTTGTCGGAGAAGAATTACCAGATGATACCATTTTCGCCTCTTCTACACAATGTCAATTCCGCAAACCCAACAACAATGTACAAACAAATTAGATAGGATATATCAATAATATGACTTTTGTGTGTAAGAATTAATATGATACGAGTAATGAATTAGACAGATATATCAATAATACGACAAAGATATAATGCATGCTTACTTATTTGAAAGGTAATGAATTAATACGATATGAGTAGTAGTTGGCCCTCAGATAGTCGTATCTTATGATTCGATTATTTGATCCGAATTAATTATTACAAATTTACACATAATTGGGGTGGTTAAGTTTTTCCGCAATAAATATAGTCAAGTCATTAACATTATTCATAATCAAGTTTTAAAACCAGAGAAATCGGGACATTAATGCACCCTTCGTTATTTTAAAAAACAAAAAAATAGATCATCAAGAATTATTAAAGTAAAACTAAGAAGCAATTAGTAAATGAAAACACGAGGACATCAAATAATTAAAGAAACCCTCAAGAAAAATTGAAACAAATTTATGCTGCTTTCTCGAATCACCGCTTTTTGAAAAAGTCGATTTCTTTCTCGAAAATTAGTAAATGAAAGCACGTATACAAGTAGTAATGTGAAACAAACCACATGAAATAGCTTACCTTTCAACGAGATTTAGGGAAAAACGAGATTTAACGACGATTTACAACGTGAGTTTCAACGTCGCACGATTAATTTTACCGACGATCGTGGAAAACGAGAAAAATCGATCAATTTAGGCTTCACTCTCATCGATTTAGGAAAAAAGGAGAAGAAGAGAGCCCCGATCGATTTAGGGAAAACGACGAGAGGAAAAACGAGAATCGAGAGCCTCTCGCTTTTTTGACCCGACACAAGTCATTTTACCCAGTAAAGGATCCGCGTGTTTTTTCCTTTTATTTCAAAAGCTCCTCGACTGGGCCATTGTTTCTCATCCCATGGCCGAGAAAAGAAGTTCGTATTTTAGGTAAAATAAGGAGCCCCTCGACTCAGACGGCTCAGTATATATATATATATATATATATATATATATATATATATATATATATATATATATATATATATATAATGCTCCCTTACTTTCTTAAAATGCTGATTTTTTATTTTACCTTTTTTTTTAAAATAATTAAAAAGTTTATATTTATTAATCGAATTTTTTATCATAATATGTTTTTGGGTGTGATTTGGATACACACCCAAATCACACCCAAAAACATCAGATATGAAAAAATTTCAGCCCATAAAATATTAAACTTTTTTTTAGTTGTTTTTTTAAAGATATTTTATCTCTAATAATGTAATATATCGGCATTTATTATTTTTTTTATTCTATCGGGCCTTTATTATTGAAATTACGAAAATCATTAAGCTCAATCATCATATTATTTTCATTTCAAACTTATAAGACCTGGCCAGTCAATGGATCAATCATTTAGACATTTTAAATATCTATAATTCGACCAGAATGATGAAAAGCACGCTTATTGACTAAAGAACCTCGCCATGCATTAATGTGGATGGGATTATAATCTATTTACAGAGTAAAAAAATGATCAAAAGAAGAGAATAAACTATATGCAATGGCAGAACCCATCGGCAAAGGGAATGTGTCGTAGTAGTGGGTGGCACTGTAATTCTGTGCAAGGAGGGTATAACTTGGCAAGGAAGTCTCCACCAAGAGGTACGCTTTCATACTCTTCTTCATTTAGAATCGAGATTCACAGAGAATTATTATTATCTCTCGATATCAATACATTAAAGCGATATAGCCTCCGCTTGATAAACCTCAGGAATTCAGACATCGATTCTCACGCTCGAAGCTATCCCCGACGGAATCACCGCCAAGCTTGTGGTGTTTATCAGGTTTACGCTAAGGTGATCGACGCTTTTAGGTGATCGGGACGCGATTAAAAGATCTTGGCGCTAATATCGGGCGCTAGAAGGAGGAGGGCTTTTTCTTTTCAATCACAATTGTTTAAATTTGCTTCAAAGATGATGAGGAGTAGAGATGGAACACCTAAGGACAAGCAATGGTCGTTAGTTCATCACCGCTTCAGATTTCAAAGAAGGATCGCTGGGTCCTTCTAAAAGTGCTCGCGAGAGAGCACCGCTTCTAAGAACATTCGTAAGAACTTCGTCCAAGATCCATGGTGGAGCCAGACGGAAGTTAGTTTTCAACGCCGATAAGGGACGTGATCCCAATCCTGAACGGGTAAAGCGGTTCGCCAACCAGACTCATCGCCAAGTGGTCAAGAGGACCGAGCTACCAAGTCGGGTTAGGACGGCGACGGTTGATAAGGCTTGAGGTTCTCATAAGACAAAGGGAAGATATAGCCGAACAGATGCTTAGGGTGAATGAGTCGAGAGATGAAGCATCTAGCCATATTCATTCGGCGACTAAGTAGTATAAGGAGGTACCCGTTTGGAAGGGTAAGGAGCCGAACATTCTACGATGTGTCTGTGGATCATTCTCACAAGAGAGGAGATCGAGGAGCAGAACGCCTTCTACCAAGAAGGTAATCGACAACAGTTAGATCAATTCATCGTGACGATGAAAGACGAAGAAGGTGTCGAGAGAAATTATGTCGTAAAACCCAAGGGAGAATACCGCCACAATCGTTTCATCACGAGGATGAAATTTTACGACCTAGTAAATCAAGAAGTCCCGTAAGGGCAAAGAAGATCGGCAGGAAGGGTCGATCCATTCCAAAACCTAGTGTCGCCAGAAAAGGAGATCTCATCACAACCCAAGGTGTTGATTTTCTCGTAAGAGAGTCGAAAGAACTCCCTAAACAATCGGGTCGAGGTACAACAGTGAAAGATACTTCGTAAGAAGCGCCCCTTTTTTCCTCGATATTCTCCGGAGAAAGCAGATGCTACCAAAAGTTACTCGCATGGAAAGCTATGATGGGTCAGAGATCCTTACATGACCATAGTCAAAGCGTCAATCGATTAACGGATTACTACGATTTTATCGATGTCGCTTAAATGTCACACTTTTGTCACTACTTTGAGAAAAGACGCCGACATGTTGGATGGGGACTTTACCATCGGATTCTATCTCCTCGTGGATCGAACTTTGTGATAAGTTCCATGCCTGCTTTTGGAAGTAAATCAAGAAGGGGAAGTTTACATGTGCTTTGAAGACAAGTCCCATAGCTCACCAACGAATCTTTAAAGCCAATATGTAAAGAGGTTTAGGAAGCTATTGGACAGTGTCCGATCTTAATGATCTCCAAGTCATTGGATTGTTCCGTAATGGGCCGGATCTCGTTAAATCGGAGAAATTGGTAAAGAAATTGATGTTTCACCATCCCAAGAGTTTCAGCAGAAGCCTTCGACAAAGCGCAGAGGGCTATATGTGTTGTGGAAGAGGCTATGAACAATCAAGAATCCTTCGAGCCAATTAAAGGAAGAGAGGTTCCCAAGATCGATGTCGATCGTAGAAGAGGGGAGGATACAACCAAAGGGCGTAAGGTAGTTCAAGAAGTATAATAACTCGTGGCTTATTGTAAGCAAGCGTTAGCCAGGCACTGCTCCTACCCCAAGGTTAATAAGGTTTATACCAGCTTGAATACGTAGAGGTCGATAATTTTGGATCAAATCCAAACCAGCCTTTCTTTGAACCACCTCGTGATAATTACAAAACGGACATGGCAACCTCGCAAATATTGTGGTTATCATCAAGTCAGCCGGGTCACGACACTAATGAATGTTGTAATTTAAAGGATTTTGTAGAAAACAAGATTAAAAGTGGCTTCATCGATTCAATATGTGGTCGAGAAAGACTGGCCAAGATCAAGAAAGTTATCAATCGCATCGCTCAAACAGCTCAAGTACCGCCGCTCAAAATGCTCCACCACCGCCAAGGCAAGTCGCCGATGTAATAACCGTGGGTCTGCTGGTAAATTAGTAGGGAAGAAGAGGAGGTCTTATCTTCGATTCGCTTATGTCAATAACCGATGCTACTCAAGGTCGATGTGCCTTTTCCATGAACTCGTTATTTCATTTATTTACGGATGCGGATTATCCTTCGGAGCCCATCAACCGCATGAAGGAGCATTGGTGATCACAAAGACAAGTGGGCTCGTGGATGTGAAACGATGATGATAGATAACGGATCTTCTGGTGGACATTCTTTATGCCCACGCTTATCGAGAATGCATCTCGATGAACACAAAATGGAGGCTCTGGACAGAGGCTCCTCTATATGGTTTCTAAGAATGATCCACCAAAGTGGTGTGCACTATCAACTCCCTCGTCATCTTCTAAGACTTTACCAACAAGTGGAGATAACTTGTAAATTTTATGTCAGGTATGTGGATTCTACTTACAACGCCATTTTGGGAAGACTCCACGCTGATGCCTCTTCAGTCAGAATTTCCATCCCACATTTCAAAATCAAGTTCCCACAAAGACAATGGAGTAGAGAGGTGATGGGTGACTTGGATCCGCCCGAGATGTTATCTAATTTTCGCTATTTCATCCGGAATGGGGTTAGTAAACAAAGAAAGACGATGGCAATTGAAATCGAACCTTCACCGAGAGTAGCTTCGTAATCTGGTTGTAATCTTCACTGGGAGACGGAGGAAATCGAAGTCGGGTCATCTGAAGCCGGACAAGATGTTGAAGATTGGTTCGGGCCACGTAACCTCTTCTGATTTAATCTTATGGAACTCTTACGATGCTATGTCGATATTTTGCACGGGAGCCACAAGATATGCCCGAGTTAGCCGTAAGGTTGCCGAGCATAAACCGAGATAGATCCTTCAAAAAGCCGCTCATGTAAGAAGAGCGGATATTTGCTCCGTAACGCCAAAAGATCATCGACGAAGAGGTTGCAAAAATCGGTCACCGACTTCATCTACTTAGATTGATTACCCTTTGAGTGGATAAGAAATGTAGTATTGGTGCGTACATAATGGAAAGTGGCGGGTTCAGATCGACTACACCGACTCAACAAAGCCTCGTCTGAAGGACTTTATCCTTCCGCCCATATCGATCAAATTTCATCGATGCCACTTCGGTATGCATTATTAAGTTTTATGGATGCTTTTTCAGTTATCATCAAATATCCATGTGCAAAGAAGACATTCCAAAAACAAATATTATTACACAACCGCTCGGCAGTATGATACAAAAAATGACCTTTGGCCTCATTAATGCCGGAGCTACTTATCGAGGATGATGAACTTCATATTCGATAGACAAATGGGAGGAATATGGAGGTTTATGTAGATGACATGATCAGAAAGAGTATGCAAATTCGTAAACATTTGGACGATCTAGAGGAATGTTTTCAAACTATTCACATCGATAATCGCGACTTAATCCGACCAAATGTACTTTCTACTTTGGTGCCGGAAAATTTCGGGTTATCCGGTCACCAAAGGGCATCAAGCCAATCCAGAAGATCCAGCCATCCTCGATATGAAGACTCCTCACCATTCAAGGACGCTCAGCCACCGACCGGTAGGATTGGGCTTTAAGGAGGTTCGCCGCCGATCCGCAGAGAGATGTCTTCTTTCTTTCGACACATCAAGGGACCAAGAATGCGAAGACATTCCAAAGGACTTCCAAGTGTGAAGATGCTTTCCAAGGTATAAAGACGATCTATCTTCTGGGCCTTTATCGGGTCAAGCCTCGTCCCAACAGAGACTTTATATTTGTATTCTTGCGCGCCGCCTTGCAGTTAGCTTGGAGCGCTTTTGATTCTGGAGATCAAATGGAAGCAAAGATCCTGGCCTATTACGTTAGCCACGCCCCACGAGATGTCAAACCGTGTATCCTAATATTGAGAAATTTGCCTTTGCTTTAATAATTGCCAAGAGAAAGCTTTCGGCAAAGATTTTCAAGGTCGACTCGGTCGCCTCACACACGGATCACCATTAAAGAAGGTGATGGGCAAGCCGAGGTCCTGGGTGCAGACTAAAGAAAGATGGACTATGGAGTTATCTCGCTTTTTATCGAGTATCATCCCCGAATCGCCATCAAAGGCCAAGCCCGGCCGATTTTACGGTAGAATGTTCGCTCACCAAGCAGTATACGGTTATCGGGAGTCAATCTTCCGACGAAAGCAAGGGCCGTTATTCAAACAGGTCAAGGCGTGGACGTTGTAGATGCAGATGGATCCTCTACGACGATCAAGTAGTGGAGCAGAATTATTCTAATAAGTCCCGAGGGATTTAAGGTCCAAGAAGCCATCGATTCAAGTTTAAAGCAACGAACAACGAGGCCGAGTACGGCAAAGTTGTTAAGAAAAGTGTCCGATTAATAAGAGTCTCAAGTCCAACAGCTTAATTATCTATAGTGATTCTCGCTGGTCGTTAAACAAATTGTCAGAGATTATGAAGTTTTGGGACCCAATGATCAAATATCCGCTGAGTTAAGAAACCAACTTCAATTTTTTGCTTCAGACGAAGTTTCTGTGGTATAGAGCGAACGACAATTCCCATCGCCGATGCTTTATCAAAATTGGCCACTACGGATGCGCAGTATGTCTTTCATGGATCGGCAGTATTTGGAAATTTTGCAAGAAATGAAAGTGTTCAAAGATGAAATGTTGATGTGCATCGAATCTAACAAACCGCTGGATAACCCCTACATCGAATATTTGGCAGATGGCGCCCTTCCTTCTGGATCAAATGTCGGGTAAAGAAGATCAAGTACAAGAGTACTAATTTCATTTTATTGATGGGGATCTTTATCGATTGGCATTTTCCTCACCATTATTGAAATGTTTGTTCCGTCCGCCGAAAGTACGCTTCTTTCGGAAGTTCATGAAGGATTTACATGATCATACGGTCGCCAAGTCTTTCGCACATAAAGTATTTCGAATAAGGTTACTATCGTCGGACAATTTTCAAAGAAGCTACAGAGTACGCCAAGAAATGTGAAAATGCCAACTCAATAGTCCGGTTTCATTATCACCACCTAAAGAGTTATACTCGATTCTATCTCCTATACCCTTCATTGCCGTCTGGGGTGGATATATATGGGACCGCTATACTAAAGCTAAAGGTCGTTAGCTTCATTATAGTTGCTATTGATTATACGACTAAGTTGGTAGAGGCGAAACCACTTTGGCCGATAATGTAATCAGAGTGCTTAAAGTTTATAAAGGAGTCTGTGGTGTTTCGCTTCGGATCCCTAAGGTATTGATATCTGACAATGGACGCCATCGTGGGTTCAAAATTTGAAGAATTTTGAACGATTTGGGGATTCAAAGACAAGAAGACTTCGTGGCTCATCCACACCGAATGGGCAAGTCGAGGTGACCAACAGACGTCCGAACTAATAAAGCGTAGATCGATGAAGCTAAGGGAGATGGCCGTAAGAAGAATCACGAGCGTACGTGGGCATACCGAATCACGCCAAGGACTACTACGGGATTCGCCTTCCGATCGGGGCCTACGGTATCGATGCCTTAGTCCCACCGAAAATTGGATCTCCGAAGTCTTCGCAAGTCAATTCAAAGAAATCTACAATGATGAAGGATCAAGGCTAACTTTGACCGCCAGACGGTCGTAGAGGAAGCTTTAATCAAATTGGATCGCTTATCAACGAAGGGTGGCCAAACATTATAACAAGGGCGCTAAACTTCGTAGATTCAAGGGAGACTTCGCTCAGAGAAGTCAAGCTTCTACACCTCGTAACACGGAAAGCTAACGCCAAATCGAAGGGCTATATGAAGTGATCAAGTACCAAAGCCGTGTACTTATCGATTAAAGGCACTTGATGGTTCCGAGATCAAGAATACTGGCACGCCGGCAAATTTCTTCTAAGTATTTTCAATAAAGTTTAAGTCGATTATCTAAGTCCAGACACAACCGTTTGATATCAATAAAAGATCACTTTTCCACAAATTATCAATGGTCACTATCGGGTCCGATGGTCACTATGGTGTAAGGAGGTACGGTAGGACTCACCGCCATTCGATGGTAGTGTCCTTTTGGTCCTATATCGATCTTATCGGTGATAAGTCAATGGTCACTATCGGGTCCGATGGTCACTATGGTGTAAGGAGGTATGGTAGACCTCACCGCCATTCGATGGTAGCCTCAGTCCTTTTGGTCCTATATTGATCTTATCAGGTGGTAAGTCAATGGTCACTATTGGTCCGATGGTCACTATGGTGTAAGGAGGTACGGTAGACTCACCGCCATTCGATGGTAGCCTCGTGTCCTTTTGGTCCTATATCGATCTTATCGTGGTGGTAAGTCAATGGTCACTATTGGTCCGATGGTCACTATGGTGTAAGGAGGTATGGTAGGACTCACCGGCCATTCGATGGTAGCCCCTGTGTCCTTTTGGTCCTATATCGATCTTATCGTGGTGGTAAGTCAATGGTCACTATCGTCCGATGGTCACTATGGTGTAAGGAGGTATGGTAGGACTCACCGCCATTCGATGGTAGCCTCAGTCCTTTTGGTCCTATATCGATCTTATCGTGGTGGTAAGTCAATGGTAATTATTAATCCTTATGCCTTTGTTCTTATCTCGCTTGTCGTCCAAATTTACTTCACATACGATCGATCTCACTCTTCTGCATCACGAGTATAAGTTATTTATTCGTTTAAGTGTCGAGTTCAGTTTATTTAGTTCGCTTAACTCAATCTCTCGTCAGAAAATTCAATTCACTTCATCGCATAAGTTAATCGTTATACGCCATATCTAGTTCATTAGTTCAACTTATCGACACTAAGTTATCGACAAGATAATCGACGGAATCAAGTCATAATCAAGACAGCTTAAAGATTTATCAATAAGCATAAAATGTTCATTTCATTTAAGTCGATTGTAAATTAATTATATGAGCATGAAAAGTTTAAATATTTACATGTAACCAAAAACGTGATAAATGTTCAGCACCGCCTTCATCATCTAATTGAAAGCAAAGGCCGAGTCCAAATTGAAAGCAAACCAACAGCTTTTTTTTTCCTCGCTCCCGACAATACCCCTCACACCTCTCGAATAAACCTTCACGATCTCTACATCGAAGTTCATCCGAAGTCTCTATACTCGCCTCAATCGCTCCTGAGCTCTTCGGGCCGTAATCAGGCCTCGCCCCTCAAGGTCCTTTATCTTACGGCGAGTCATGACGCTTGGTCTTACGCCTTCTAAGCTTCATCCTCGAATCTTCGCCTCGCCTTCACCAAGTCAGTAGGATAAGTTTCTGTTGGTCAAGAGAACTCCTCATTTTTCGCTTCAAGTAAAGTTCTCTTCAACCAAAACCAAGATTCAAAGTTGGTCGAGTTTGTCGGTCGGGTTTTGACGCAAACCAACCCATCCTTGGGGTCCTCGCTCATCACATCGATGTCTTCAAATCCATCTTGGCCCGATCCAATTCTATCTCAAGACCGCTGATGGTATGAAAAGATCTTCACGACCGGCTTTTTTCTGGCCTAAGGTCGATTTCAAAGATGTTTATCTCGGCGCATGAAATCTTCCTCATTTTCCATTTGTGTGTCTCTGACGCATCGTCTCAAGACAAAGATTAGCCTCGCATATTTTCAAGATATTCAAGTTAAACGATAAAATACTCAAGGAAAATAGAGATGTAGAGAAAGAAGTGATTATTGTTTACTCGCTAAATAACTCATCCCCTCGTCGAGGAGATTTCCGTCCAGATGATCACCGAACCCGGTGGTCGCCAGCAGTCGAACTAAAGTTCAAGAGGTCGAAAAGGAAAGTTGGTATCAACCCGGGCCATGTGGTCTGGAGATCCCACGGCTTCGCAGATGATAACTCGACCAAGGACCAGCCGCTCGGGAGAGAGAGTCTCGCTTTCGTGGGAAAGAATGGGCCGTCGGGAGGTGTAGGTCCGCGGAATGGTTTCGATTACGGAGATTTGTTTCAAGTAGGTTCTTTGGGTGTCAAGCGATGCGTAACTTGATGGTCGTCGTGGGTACGCTTCTCTTTCTCGATAACGCTTTAATTCCTTCGTCCCCGGTCACCGCCCTCTTCGACCAGATTTCTGCCAGGGGCACGAAGGGTGGAACGACCAAGATCGAGGAACCCCGAGCTCTTCAAAGCAGCTTAAAGGGGTTATTTTTGTTTTAATTTTTGGTCCTAAGTATACTCCTTCGATCAGACGATCAAGTAAACCTACCGATCGAGGAATAGTTTTGGAGGATGGTTCTGCTTCGTGTGGGTTCGGAGGAGTTACGAGAAAGGCCGACTCGGGTTTTCCGACAAATTTCTTCTCTTTGTCGAGGTCAAGTGTCTCTTCCGTACGAGAACCTTCTTCTACTTTTTTCCGCTTGAAATTCATCCGTATGAATTTTCGCGCTGATTTGCTTCTGGGTAGCTTCATTGTGTAGCCTCAATTGCTTCCAAGACATACCTGCATAAAAAATCTTCAAGCTCCTTTATTTCTACAGAGCTCGGTCTAATCAAAGACACTGCACAAATCAAACAATTCCATGTTATAATTATATATTATGGAATATTTTCAAAAAATATATATATATATGAAATAAGCTGGTACTTACGCTTACGGTCATATAACCATGCCTCGCTTCGAGAGAAGTCCATATTTCCACCTTCCTTCTGGAAGTTGTCAAATAGCTCCATCATCTCCACTTTCGCTCTTCGTAGACATCTCCAAGTCGCCAGATATTTTTTCATCGCTTGCCCGGGCCGGAGAGAAGAGATCTCGTGGCCTTCGATTTAAAAACCATTTCTCGTGCCATCCCCTATCGTCAAGGGTGTTCACCAAATAACTCTCACAAATTTTTCTCCAGACTTCGAGAATGTTTCACGATGGCTTGAACCCCTTCTCCCCGGATTGTACTATCTTGTAGACAAAGGAAGAAGAAATCCAATGAGGGCTCGACGCCCAATTCACGGCGGCGTATGCCACGAAGGCCGTAATGTGGATGTAGGAGTTCGCACCGGGCCAGGAAAATCCTACACCCAAGAACCCCAAAGAGGGTCACTATAAAGACGTGAAGGGGAAACGAACCCCTTCTCCAAGAAGTCACCGACTACTGGCCCATCCTTCTTCAGCCGCTGATACATCTTCTCTCCGTAATCGGGTACCGACAAAGATGGGTATCCGGAATGTGGAACCCAGTTCGAACCTCTTTAGTTCAAATTTCTAAGCATGATCAAGGAGGTTGCACGCGAGAATCGCCCAGATTCTCGTAGTATTCTGAGAGGGGTTTTCGGGTTTTATGTTTGGGATTTGTACCAAGTCCCCTCATGAAGATTAGGGTTCGTGGAACCACGTTGATGGGTGTTACAAGTATGGGAGAACTCGCTCGTGGTTTTGGGAATCCATTTGTTACGATTTGCAGAGAGAGAGAGATCGTAAAGTTTAAGGCGTCGAATTTCAAATGAACAGTAAAATCACAAATTTGGTAAAGTTATCCTTTATACCGATTTGCCATACGTTGTTCAAGACGTGCATTAAATGCTAGTAATAATTTGGAATTTGAATGGGAAGCGTCCTGCCGTGTCCCGTACTTAATGGATGTAGTCTTTTCGAATCGGGCCCTTAACTTCCTTTCATTTCATTTCATGGACAATAAATGGGTACGCTTTTAATTACACTTGTCATTTATCGATTCTTAGTAAAATATCATGGATTATTTATAGTTTTCTATTAAACATTCTCGCTCAACAAAAAACTAGGGGCAATGTCGGGTCATGATATTTTATCTCTTTCAATTAATATATCGGGCTTATTCTTTTTTATTCTATCGGGCCTTTATTATTGAATTACTTAAAATCATTAAGCCCAATCATCATATTATTTTCATTTCAAACTTATGAGACTCGGCCCGTCAATGGATCAATCATTTAGACATTTTAAATATCTATAATCTTCGACTTGTAATGATGAAAAGCATGCTTGGCCGACTAAAGAACCCGCCACGCATTAATGTGGATGGGATTATAATCTATTTGGCCAGTAGTAGTTGATCAAAAGAAGAGAATAAACTACATGCAGCCTTGGCAGAACCCATCTGCAAAGGGGAATGTGTCGTAGTAGAGGGTGGTACTTTAATTCAAAAAGGAGGGTATAACTGGCAAGGAAGTCTCCACCAAGAGGTACGCTTTTCATACTCTTCTTCATTTAGAATCGTAGATTCACAGAGAATTATTATTATCTCTCGATATCAATACATTAGGCGATATAGCCTCCGCTTTGATAAACCTGTGAATTCAGACATCGATTCTCACTCTATCGTAAAATTATTATTTTCCTAATACAAAAGATCAATTCTAATGATCTATTGACAATTAAAATACCTTTTTAATAATTTTATAATATTGATTTTACAAGATTATAATTTAATTATGTTAAAATTAAAAAAATTTCCTAATAAAAGATCAATTTAAACTCATGACATCAAATTTTTAATAAAGAAATAATATTGATTTCTCAAGATAAATTTATCTTAAAATTAAGTTAATCAATCGATCAATACAGAGTGATACAAGAGGATATGGTTACCATAAAGTTAACTTTTAATAAGTTAATCAATTGATCAATATATTTGATACGAAGATCGAATAATCGTACTACAAAATTGAACTTTATAAAATTAACTTTCATGCTCAGAGAGATAAAAGAAGGAATATGTCAAGATTATGTTTATTTTCTATTATTTATATCAAGTTTTTTTATATGAGATCATAAAGGAAAAGAGTTTCTTAGGTTTATATATGAGATATTTTTCTCTTAGTATATGACGAAATAGAAAGAGGGAAGAGAATTTTGAATTTTGTGAGACTGCAAATATAATTTAGTTGAGGCTAAGTTCTTAAAACAACTAATTCATTAATAATTTTATATATTATCTTAATCAAAATCATATTGTTTTTACAGAGAATGTGCATTTGCAATATAAGAGATTCTTATCTTTACCTCTTTTCTTACGAACCGAATTTTATAAGATTGTCACATTATTGATATATCCTATGTAACCTTGTAATCTTTTTTATTAATTACGTTTGTTATAACAAATATTACAATATTTATGTTGGCCAATAATTAAGAATAAGGACGCTAGAAATGACAAAAAATAATGTACCAAATTTTTACTATAACAAATGTATAAAAAAAATATATGATGAAGAGTGATAATTTCATGAAATTTAAATTCATTTTTCACCACAAAAAAAAAGTGTAAATTATGGGCAAACGAAATTATACATTACTAGGGTTAGGGTTTCGTGTTTGGTAAGAAGGAGAGAAATTCACGAAAAGTACGGAGTTGATTGAAGAGTTGAAGAACGGAGAAGAACAAGTAGACGATTACTCTATTGACACGTGACATAACTCTTAAATCAAATAGTCTTCTCAAGCTAGTGTCTAGGGTCTATAGAGAATCAAAAGTTCCTTCTTTTCAGGAATTAATGGAAAGAAGTATTTAGAGTTTTCTGAAAAGTGATCATGTGTCTTGTTGGAACTTGTGGCTTATAACTATGAAATAGGCAAGTGTGTATGAGCGAAGCAGAAAGAGAATGAAGGCTCTCAAGCTCTCGAACGAGAGAGTAGTAGCGGTTGAGTAGTAGTCTCAGAAGACTAAAGGCTGTGTGGCCGCGCCAAGACAGAGCTATGGTGGTGGCATGGCGCATGTTGAGTGAAGGCGCGCCTCGATGGTTCATGTTCGAGTATCATGCAGAAATACGCGCAGAGACAACCTAGAAAGCGTAGCGTGGGGCATGGCCTACGGACATCGCTTTTAATGATTTGATTTTCAAGAACATTATGGATATTGAGGCTATAATGTGAATTAGATTGTAATTGAATTAGTAGTTATAAATACCATCTATCAGAAACCCTATGGGAAGAGAATCAAGTTGAATAACAAAAGGAACGCCTCCCGTACGTGGACTACTCATATTGGGGAACCACGTAAATCTCTGTGTTAATTCCTTATTGTCATGTGTATTCT
Source organism: Panax quinquefolius (assembly GCA_020205615.1). Lineage (NCBI taxonomy): Eukaryota > Viridiplantae > Streptophyta > Magnoliopsida > Apiales > Araliaceae > Panax > Panax quinquefolius. The sequence goes on from CM035156.1 coordinate 25,580,865, forward strand.
AATTCTAGCATGTCTGACACATATCCTCAGGGGAAATTCCATAAATACCATTAATTACCCGAGTAATGCCAAGATTGTCCCTTCCTTTTAGTCACCAATCTAATTTCTCAATTTCAATTCTCAAAATGAGTTGCATACATAAACCTTCTGCCTCGGGACTCATGAAAATCCCTCTCAGGCCTCGTATTCTAAGGTTCATATAGTCTGATCCATGTCTTCCCTCTCTTCTTTCTTTATATCCGAAAATCTCGCCGCCGTAAACCTTGGAAGTTCGACAATGAAAAAAAGGAGGAGGTCATGCCCTATGGGCCAAACCTTAGGGTGGCCAAACCCTAGGAGCGAGGCCGGACCCTATGGGATCAAATTCTAAGTTCTCTTGCTTGTTTTGATTTTTCTTGATTATTGTTTCATTATTTTCTCTTAATTTTTGATCCTGTGAAAAGTTTCTCTTCTCATGGAGGCTTTAAGGCCAACTATTTTTAGAGTTTCACAAGTTCCTTGCCTTCTTTCGGTGATTAAGGCTCGCACCGTTCAAAACTTGTCTGACATGACTTTTGAGAAAATGAAGGACTTTCTTAAGTTTTTTTTTATATGAGATCATAGAGGAAAAGAGTTTCTTAGTATATGAATTAGAAAGTGGAGCAGAGAATTTTGAATTTTGCGAGACCGCAAATAATTTAGTTGAGGCTAAAGTTCTTAAAACAATTAATTCATTAATAATTTTTATATATTGTTTTACAGAGAATGAGCATCTACAATTAATATAACAGGTTCTTATCTTTACATCTTTTTCTTATGAATCCGAATTAATTTTATAAATTGTTACATTATTTATATATCATATGTATGCTTAATTGTACTCTTTTATTAATTACATTTGCTAGATATTTATTAACAAATATTACATTTATGCTGGCCAATAATTAACAAAAAATAGAGATGACAAAAAAATAATGTACATAAATTTTACTATAAAAAGTATAGATATGATCAAGAGTAGTGTGATATATAATTTCATGAAATTTAAATCTATTTTTCACCACAAACAAATGAGAAAATGACACTTACTTTGCGTTCCTACCTGACCCTTTTCAAATATCCCTACCCACTCTTGCGCGAGGGAGGACTTTGACCATTACTTTTCTCCTCTTGGCTGGTTCCCTCCTCCCTCCTCCTTACATACACAAGCACAAGCACAAGCACAAGCACAACTTGTCAATTTCCATTCCCCACCAGGCCCAGCTTATATATATATATATATATATATATATATATATATATATACGTACTCCTCATTCTTATTTATAAATTCACACTTTACTTTACTAGTATACTTTTCAAGTTTCCATAAACCAAACATTTCTCTATTTCTCATTATTTCCTTCCTCTTGAATTTAATTCCTCATATATACTTTTCAAACCTTTCTCATATATATAATTCTCTCACCAACTCATGAAAAGATCCATCCTTTAGCTAGCTATATATAGCAAGGGACCCTAGCCTGTCCCTTAATTAAAAACCCCATATATATCCATATATATATATATATAGTATATCTACAGTTGATCAATAACCAAGAACATAGAAATGGCTTGAATTTGTTTCATGCATGATCATGAATATAGAAAAAAAGTACTTATATATCTGATCTAACATTGCAGCAGCTAACTTAGTTGCTATTGCATGCTCATTAAAAATCTGATATGGACTCCATCTTCCAACTTAGTGAAGCTGACCGTGCCGCCTTTCTCCAACGCATATCTCACTCTTTTGGTTGCACTTTCATTTGCCTTTGGTCTTACTTGCCTCCACCATCTAAGTAAGCTCTTTAGCTATATATATATATATATATATCTATATATATATATATCTCTGATCCCAATATATATATATATATATATATATACACACACACACACAGTATTGATCATGATCATGTGTTGGACTCTCCAGCTGTTTAATCTTCATGGATGGAGTTTACCATGAAGAAAACATTAAACAACTTATAGCTAGCTCATCTTCCGGAAGTTCTCTTGCTCGGAGGCTTTTTGATGAGTATCGAAAATCCGTATTCATGGTTGATAATGGGTATGATTAATAGTCAAAATTATATATATATACAATTAATGAATTTATATATATAAGTTGTTAATTTGATGAATCATGCACTAATTTAATCTTTTCGATGTTTGTAATTAGTCGTGCTCCAGGATTTGCTTTCAAGAATAGTCTTCCCTACATTGAGTTCAAAGAATCAGAGCTTCAAACACTAGCATCCACCCAAACACAGCTGCAATTCTATCAGGTAATTAATATAATTCATGATTGTTAATTATGTATGTATATATTGACAAAAGAAATTAGTTCGAGCTTCTCTACATTTCATGAAACTATATATATTTTTATAACTAATTGTTTTATATATACGCGCAGGAAGCTCGGATCAAGGTTTGTTAAACAACAATTATATCAACTTTTCCTTTAAATCTACATAAATGCAATTAAACCATGCACGTACATACAAAATACTTACTTTCTTGTATTTGATTATGTACGTATGTACAGAAAGCTGTATTTATGGGGTGCAATATTGGAGAGATTGAGTTGGGAATGTCCATTGACACGCAGGTAAAAATCAACCCGGCAGAAGATTATTAAACATCTTATCATTTGGCATTTGCAAAAATATTGAAACGGATATAGTTTTAATGATTCAAAATTGCATATTGTTTTCATCTATGAAAGCATGATATTTATTTATTGTTGAATCTTAACCGTACAGCTTAAACTTTCAGAGCAAGTGGTAATTAATTAACTTAACCATGTATTTAATTTTGCAGGTTGACATGGAAATGGAAATGAGGAATTGGTTTCCCCAAGATTTTTCCCAACAAGCACTTCCAAGAGAGCTTCCCCAACCAACTGATCAAAACCTATTATCTTCATCTTCATCCTCATTGAGATCACTATCCATTGATAGCCCCGAGGGCGCCCCATTTTTATACAACATTACAAGCACGTCCTACATTCCACCACTAACACCAATCACGACTAACCCATTCCAAGAAGCCATTCAAACATTAAGCCAAATCCGAAACGCTCAATTCCCAACAATAGAGAGTGAAGATGCTGCAATGACACGAGCCATTCTGGCGGTGATTTCTTCTACTACTTCTACTTCTTCTTCTACTTCTTCCCATCAGCCGCAACAGAAGTCCAGTGCATTCAAGAGTTATAGATCAAGTTTGAGCCCTAGAAGTCAAATCACAAGTAGAGTAATTCAAAAGCAGAATATGTTGAAACGAGCAATCGCCTTCATTAGAAATTCAAGCCTCCTAATGAGAAGCCAAGAACAAATGCAAACTGGAAATCGACCGATGAGCAATCAGCTGCAGCATATGATATCTGAGCGAAAAGGAGAGAGAAGCTTAATGAAAGCTTTCAAGCATTGAGATCACTACTTCCTCCTGGATCTAAGGTACACATGATTTTTTTTATTTATTAATTAGCTTCTGTTGGTACGTGCAACATTAAAAAAGGAAATTAATTAAACAATATATATAACAGGATTTGTATAGATATTCAGACGTATATATATGCATGGTATATATATCTGAATGAATTTGTATCATATGCAGAAAGACAAAGCATCAGTGCTGAGTAGCACGACGGAGTACTTGAATTCTCTAAAAGCTGAAGTTGAGGAGCTAACTAAAAGAAACCAAATTTTGGAGGAGGCACAGCTAGTAGTGCGACAGAATGAAACTAGTATTATAAGTGATGGCTGAAAGGCTCCAAGTTCGGATTACAAACATTGTTGAAACAACATTAGACGCGCGAATCTTGGACTTGAGAGTAATTTTAAGAGGAGAATGCAGTTTGCTGGACTTGGCAATTAGGGTTTTGGAGTTCTTGAAAACACTTGGGAATGTAACCGTATTATCTGTAGAAGGAGATACAACTTCATCAGTTAGTCAATTAGTTTGGAGATTGAAGATTGAGGTATGTACGTAAATCAAGGCAACACATCATGAATCGATCCTAAGCTAAATATATATATATATATGTGTGTGTGTGTGTGTGTGTGTGTGTGTGTGTTTACGTACGTTGTCTATTAATTTAGTATTGCATTACATTTTTGAAGTTTAAAAAGAAAGATGACACGCACACATATATGGTTTTTTGTGTATGTGTGCATATATTATTTAATGTTTAATTTGCATGTTAGGGCATAAAATTAAAAGTGTATAAAATTTGTTAATTTTGAATTTAAACAGGTTAATTGATGGATGGGATAATTTGAGAATATCTAAATATGTTAGAAGTAACCTATCTATCTTGTTATATATATATATATATATATATATATATATATATATATATATATTATTGTTGTGGGATATATATATATATACTTAATTATGGTCATTAGTCTAAGATTGTTTCCGCCTAATCAGTAATCAATCGAGACGAGAGAAACAAGAAGGAAAGAGGAGATTGAAATGAGCAGCAACCTACCAACTGATCAGTAATCATTCTACTTGTTTGTCTTTTGTGTTTTAGGGAGGTGAATGGGACGAGGTTACCTTCCGGGAAGCAGTGAAAAGGGTGATCGGTGACATGGCACAATGACAGTTGGACCACTCCACCACCTGCCACGTGTGACACATCATTTGAATCAAATTTAAGTCAACATGATCATTTAGTCTTATATATATAGAGAGAGAGATTTGAGATTAATCAGAGCTAGGTAGCTTGAATTTTATTTGTCGCCCTTATTGACTGTTACAAAGTGAACATGCATTAGACCTTTTTGGGTTGACAATAGTGAAATCAGGCTGTCCTTCTTAGTGGGTTCGTCTACCATAATATTCTTGTATTTTGTTTTATAATTTCATTCTAATATGTAAGCAATTAGTTATTATTTTTAGGCATAACATAGAATAAATAAATACACGATCTTAATATATATGAAAATGACTAGCTAGTCTTCCTCGTTTCCTCCCTGGAATTCAATTCAAAGTGCTTCGAGACCACAGCTAATTTAATACAAGAATCATTTTATAGAAGTTATTTATTTATATTTAACCTTTTAGGTCAATAATCTAAGAGATTAAATGGGATTTTCATTTTGGACAACTAAACATAGAAGAAGATGTAAATTGTGTGGTGGTATTTAAATAATAATTAATAACATATTTAAAGTTGTGAGATGGGAAAAAATATACTAGTGCGCCAATCATGTGTGTAAAACCCAATTATATAACAAACTTCTTCAAACCCGACTTGACGACTTTGGAGGCATTTTATAATATAGATGTTTTAAGGGGAGTGGTTATCGATCATGAAGTTAACGTTAATAATATAAAATGTCATTTAACACGTATGAGGAGGTAAATCTCTCTCATGCACAAGATCAGACGGCATTAATTGATCAATTTATTCGCGAAATTAATTTTATAGTAAGGTAGTATGTTAAAGGTATGAAAATGTTGTGGAAATATTCAATGCCAAATTAAGTCATCAAAAAGGCTATTTGGACAAGGAAATCTTGTGGAGTCAAAGCTCACATGTCTATTTGGAATTAATGTCTCTAAAATTAAAGCCGTTCGTCCTCCCATCTTTATGACTGATCGCAACTTGATATTTTTAGAAGAGAATGATCATCATATAGGTGACAAGTTATAATACGCATAGTTTTCATTAAAAAGTGATCAACTTATATACTCCCACCGTATTGATTGGAGAGTCCGGATTTGAGAATTTGTCCCGTTGAAATAATTGTTTGAGAGGCTGAAGTTTGAAAAAAAATTGATAAAATTAATATTGACTTTTTTTAAAATCAATTTTAAATTCAAAATTAAATGAATTCATTTAGTGTCTTTTTTCGTTGATATAAATAAGGGTATTTCCATAAGTTTGCCTTGGTATCGTGTTCATTTGTATTGAATGAAAGTCAATCCATATAATGCATGCAGATCTAGTTCTTTGGTTGGGCGGGTTCGATGGCTCTATATGCATTAGCAATTTTTGATCCCTCTGACCCTGTTCTTGATCCAATGTGGAGACAGAGTATGTTCGTTATACCCTTCATGACTCGTTTAAGAATATATATAAATATTTAATTCATTTATGTGAGACGTAAATATACCATCAGTATCACCATTTATATAAAAATGGAGCAAATTTTGTTTATAAAAATGTGCAATTGATAATTTATTGATATATATGCCCTAAATATTATTAATTTTCTTTATTTATGTATAATTGTTTGTGCACATAAAATTATTCTTAAAAAATCAAGAATTCTACTAACGACTTTTAAAGAAAACTCTATTTTTTCTTAACATTTACTAGAAATACAGAAGTGATGTAATTTAATATTCAATATACGTAAAATATATAAGTAACGATTGTTAAGAATTTAATATTACTTAATTATCTAAAAATATAACTGTAATTTTGAAATAGAATTCATCAATATTATAAAGGTCACAGAGGAAGCAGGCAAGAAAGGAGTGTATAACTGACCAAGAGTGACGAACTTAAAAGACTGGTGGACAAGATCTACTTTTATTCGCTAGAAATAAGAATCAATAAGCGGTTAATTAGGTGACATATAATATATAATATTGGCATGACTATGAAATGCACCAACTTCAAGAATTTTCAAATTTCACATTTAAAATTTTTAAATAATATAAGTTAACGTATATCTTACGATTTTTAGTTATTTAATTATGTGGATAATTATAATTAGTTATATTTTAAGAAAATTAATAAATCTACAACAGAAAATAATATTTTCACATAAAAACTGTCGCTATAGATCCTATAGTAACGGTTTTCATCATCGTTGTACATATATAACCACATACCTTTTTATGCTGAAAATATCAAAAAGTCATATGAAAAACAACACTCAACAAATATACAAGGAACATATAATTTTCAAATTTCATGAATTATATGGTCCATAGCCTATTCCTTTTCCGTCCCATATAATTTTCAAATTTTGAATTTCTCAAATTAACCAAGAAAAAATAAATAAAATATGAAACAATATGACAAGGATGTGGCTTTGAAACAACATCTACTTCAAGGACCAATATGAAGCTTAACAAGAGGAAGCAGCAACTCAAAAACTCACGGAACACACTAGTTCTATAGCTTGCTGTTCTCAATTCCAATCCCAATGTACAAGAGTCTCCATGATACAACTGAATTGGACAAGGTCATTCACACAGTTATGCCTCATCAGCTGCAATCATTACATCTTCATCACTTGTCTCGGGTGAAATAATATCCACATTAGGACCTTCATCTGCAGACTTGGTTTCCATTTCCTTCTCCGGCTTGGCGTCAGTTAGCTTCTCTCTGATTTTCATCAAAAGATCATCTTTCACGCTTGTATTCTCAGCCAGGTGACACTTAAGAGCATCCTTACCATGGAAGGTCGTATCATTCATGTAAAAAAAGCTACCTGCCTTCGTAATAAATTTGTGTTTGCAGCCCAACTCTATGAGTTCTGATTCTTGACATATCCCCTTTCCAAACTCGAGCTCAAATTGTGCAGTTCTAAATGGAGGGGCATGTTTGTTCTTTACAATCTTCACAAGAACTTGATTTCCAATAGTCTGTAAAACAGGGCATAAGGTAAAAAAAGCATCGACATCAGTAACAAACCCCAGCAAGTTCCTCACAGATCATATGGACTGAGCCAAGAGCAAACATTTACTCCCAAAAAACCCTTCAGTTCATGCACAACAAATAGGTGGAAATAAATACCTCTTCTCCATTCTTGACAAACCCTGTTCTCCTAACATTTAAGCGCATTGAAGCATAAAACTTCAAGGCATTACCACCGCAAGTAACTTCAGTGGGTCCACCAAATCCAGTAATAGATAGCTTTGCTCTTACCTGGAGTAGAATACCAATAAGGGTGTGAACATGTTTCAGTAAAACTGACGCACCGCCAAGTGCTTTGTCAATACATATATACAACCTAGTTTTCATAATTCTAAACAAACAAATATCCGTGGACATATAGAGTGGAAAAATTAATGAAAAAACTATTTCAATTAAACACTTTATTTTATTGCTCATCATGGTATTTGATGCGGAAATGCTGGCCTAACTTGGAAAGGTTAACTGGCTGACTTGTAATAATTGGTAACGAGTTAAGCACTTCGCTTGCAAAAGTGAAGAAGATTCTGTATAGCAGCGGAGCAACTACTTTCATTATCGAGCACAGATCTAATATGTGCTCATGTGCAATCCATTTAGTAATCATTGTACTCACGTTTACTATTGACACCCACATTATCCAGGCTACCTTAGTGGACTTATCACAAGAAAGATAGGGGCCAAAAGGAAGGGAGGGATGAATAGAAACAATGGAACAGTGAGTCATCTTAAGTAGCTCAGAGGGTAGAAAACTAGTTCTTGATTAACAAAGTTGAGAAAGAAGTCAAATAGAGAACGTTGAATATGGAGAATATATAGTCAACTGGCGAGAATTCATAGTATGAATCAGTTAAGAACATGTAAATACCTGATTTATAAAAATCAATATAGTCTGTGACAAAGATAAAGAATGGCTCAATTTGCGCAACGCCTGGCTCATAAGTCTAGCTTGCATTGCCATGTGTGCATCACCCATCTCGCCATCAAGTTCACTCTTAGGCACCAGGGCAGCTACCTACAGTAAAAATATATAATTTAGACAGGGAAGACTTGCACTCAAGTAACTGATTCAGATCAGATGGTAGAGGATTATCTTTGCCTTGATCGCAAGATATGGTGTTAGTTAAAGCTGAATGTGTGATATTTAATCAGAAAAACACATTACTTACACTGTCCACGCACGACAACGTCAACCGAACCACTCCGATAATAGGATAATAGTATCCACAAGGCTGAGGGCTTGTTCACCACAATCTGGTTGTGAGATAAGCAAATTTCTGGTGTTTACCCCCAATAGCCTTGGCTAATGCTGGATCAAGAGCATGTTCAGCATCAACGAAAACACAGTACCCTACACAAGGATAAAAAGGAGAAACAAAAATAAAAACAACAGTTTGATGCAGCAAAATGGAAAAGTCAATGATTGCAAGGATTCATAGTGGAACCTCCTTGCTTCTGTGCCTCAGCTATTACATGTAGCGCAAGAGTTGTTTTCCCAGTAGCCTCTGGACCATAAATCTCCACAACACGCCCCTGCTTATCCATGCTTATCCATGAGACTGTGAGCAAATAAAACACATTGAAACACACCCCACCACACCTTACTCCTTCCCACGGACAAACACATACAAATATTATGTGTAGATGGGGTATGATGTTCTATAGTAGGAAGACATTCGGAATATAAATCAAAATATTGAGATAAACCATGTAAAAATGATGAAATGCTTTCATCCCCAAACAGTCAGAGAGAACTGAAAGATAAAACTGCATACAGTAGTAACAATATCTCTTACAAACACAGCTGTACCCAAAAAAAATCAGTTGATGTGGTTGCCAGGAAGGAAGGAATAAAGATAGAGGAAGAAAAATTGGCAGGTATTCCATAATCCTAATTCTACTGTGTAACAAATAATACACACTAATATGGAATCTAAGAAGCATGGAAAAGGAATACACACAAGACAGCATTTTACAGAACATAGAATACATATACACCAGAGATCCGTAACACATCAATTATTTTCTCTCGTCTTTCCAACATATTTCCTTGAACAGTAGCTTCAAAACTACATTCGTTTGATATGATATTCTTTATTGTTTCTTTTAACAAATCTACTTCCTTTATGTTTAAAAAAAATTGTATCGTAAATTAAAGGTTTGTTAGACATGTTTCATCAAGCACCAAAAAATATTGATACACAATGTACATGGGAAAAAAATTCAAATTAAACAAATAAAAATTTGTTGAACAAAGAATCTGAGACTAGGAGTATTAGCATCCAATACAAACACTTCAATCTTCATGATCTTAGAAGTATCAGTGCTTCTAATTTCCTTGAAAACCAAAAACAAAAATTAGAATCTTCTTTTAGCTTGACTATATATAAAAATGGTCAACTAAATATTATCATATACTAAAAATAAATTTTTTAAAGTTAGATAATAGCTAAAATACACTAAATTGATTCATTAGATGTTATTTTAGTAATCTTTTAGAGTAACAAGAGAAAACAAAATTCAGATTCACCTTTTATCTATAAAACAAAAGAGAATAATTCAAATTAACAAATGGCGATTTACGATCTCGCTATAGAAAGTGACGGAGAAAATAGAGCGACATTCTCAAGAAGATATAAAACTCTAAAAAGTTCATCAAGAGATATAGAATATGTTTATACAAAAAATATCTTCATTTGAAATGGTAAAAAGCTTAAAAGTTTTCTTTTTACTCTTTTGGTTCGACATAAAAACTTTTCAAGTCTCATTTGCTAACTTTAAAAGTATCATGCATTGTATTGTTTCAGAAGAATCGTGATCGAATCGTAATTGAATTGTAGATTACAATATCATTTTCGATTCACCTTGCGATATGTATCGAATTGTCTGTGAATCGTACCGTACGATACGTATCGGTATCGTGTATCGTAAGATTCTGACAAGTACTTAAAGCAAGAACGAGACCAATCATATGGCTCCTAAATATGCAACATACCTTTGGAAGTCCACCAATTCCCAATGCTATATCCAATTCAAAAGATCCTGTAGAAACCACTGGAACCTGTTTAGGAGATACAGAACGACCAAGCCACATGATAGATCCATTTCCAAATGAAGTTGTAATCTGGTCCAATGCTTGCTTTAGGGCCAGATCTTTCTTGGACATATTCTCGTCTCCTAAATCACTTCCATCTGACTTAGATTTCTTTTTACCTTCAAACAAAGTAAAAATATTGATGGCTATTAGCTCATTTAGCAATGCAAACGGATATACTGCATTCATGCTTCTTGTCCACTAAAAGTAGTAAGCTTGATGATTATTAACTCATTCAGCAATATGCTGTACTAGTGCTTCTTGTCCAGTCAAAGTAGTAAGCTCGCTCATCTAAATCAAGGCTACAAGGCAGATCAAATGCTTATGCCTTTGGAAAAAGAAAATGCAGAAAGAGAGAGAGAGAGAGAGAGAGAGATATAGAGAGAAAGAAGAAAAGGTCAATTCAAGAGCCTCATCCACCCGACACCTGAGTGGTTGTATCAGCACAACCATACAAGTTTAGAATTAAGTATTAAGGGAAACTATGGGGAAAAAGACTTTTGTTTTTTTATACTTGGACAATCACTTCACCCAAGTATTAGATGATTAGGTGCGCCTAATAAATTTACAAGCTTTCAGAACATCACAGTCAAACCCAACATAGCCAAATTATTCAGCTTATTATGAAATGAAGCTCATATTTTAGATAAACCATTTTAATGAGTTACTTATTTTAATTTTACACTTGTTTTAGTTCCATTTTTGACATGACAATAATCAAAAATAGCGGTAGCAAGCACAAGTCAGATGATAACAGCAAGTAGAACCAATTAAAAGAGTATTAAAAGTATGTCACATTCATTCATCCAAAGAGCAGAATATGCTATAGAAATAAGCAGTAACTGTAAGAGGAATTAAATAATTGAGTTCATGACGCTATAGAGGTTAATAGGTAAACCAGTAAATGTAGCAACCAAAATTACGGCACCTTTAGAAGAAAAGTTTCTTAGCTGGGAGGGAGTTCCCAATAGCCCAATTCTTAAACCCTGCATGCCAACAAGAAAAGTTCAAAAGCAAAGCACCAAAATTAGAAACTAAAAGGCGAAGCTAAACAGTGACTTTCATTCCTTTCTCATTTCCACATTGCAAAAAGAGATAAAACTGCACTAGTTAAATAGTTCTGAAATCAAATTGAAGCTCGTTTTCTTACTCAGTTTTCTATAAAGTGCACTGAGCCACTGGTTCATTTTCAGCTTCATAGCACTTTTCCCCTCTCTTTAAAATGAAATTTAACATGAAACTACTATGCTCCTGAGTGATTGAATGGAACCAGAAATGACAAGAACAGATATAGGCCCTTTGGAAGCATTTGTTAGAATTTGAGCTAAAATTAAAGTGGGTTTTAATAATTATTTTAAGTGAATTCATATATCAATGTGTTCTACTCCATGAATAGATTAAATGAAGTATTTGAAAACTCAAATCCATGGAGTAATGAATGAGATATTAACTCTCAAAGATCACCCTTGGAAATGATAAATGATAATAAATATATGTGGGACATAAGTACTAGCCTTGACAAAATTAAATTCTCTGATTTGAGATAAGTATATATATATAGTATCCATTTTCATTTTTTAATAACAATCTTAAGACAATTATATATATATATATATATATATATATTTGCAAGAAATACGGCTCTGGAATTACTATTCTTTATAATCTGGGTTCTTCTTCTACACCTTCTATACCAAATGTTC